>CM070830.1:1355706-1418206 GCA_036326025.1 Chrosomus eos | reverse complement strand
CCGTAAATAGACAGACTTAATTAAAGTTTACAGTAAAAACTGGCAGTTGTGGTTGCCAGAAATTTACCGTAAAAAAATAGTTGCAACATTTAAAGTTTTACAGACTTAACTTAAATGAAGTTCCTAAACGTAAATTAGGGAGGAGCGAGCCCATCTAATCTTTCAATCAACAGAGTATATAAGCAGCCGCTTACCTCTCCCTAGTATCAGCTGTTCCAGTATCATTACTGATGTATGGAATGATGTCCGACATCCCGGAAATACAGCTCTTCCCGTCAGATGACGAACTGACGAGCCTTCCCGAGACTCCGACAGTCTCACCCCGTGCAAGATCGGATATCACTAGGGGTGGAACGGTACACATAAGTCACGGTTCGGTTCATACCTCGGTTCAGACGTCACGGTTCGGTACGATTTCGGTACAGTGGAGTGAAAAGCAAAACAAAAATGCAGAAGGCATTTTTATAAATGTCTTAAGCCTTGTATTTTTTAAATAAGTTTTATTAATAAAGGCATAGAACCAGTTTACTTGTAGTGCACTGACAGGAGTTTTATATAATTAGTTTATTTATTAAATAATTAAAAAGATGAAAAGACCTTGAGATATGTTTGGTAATTGTACCTGAATGAATTTAAAATTAATTTGCTCTTTCAGATCAATATATTTGTTTTCCTTCATTTTCAATATAGATCAATATATTTGTTTTCCTTCATTTTTAGTTAACCCTAACTTTATTCTCATCTGAATTATAAATAATTGATTTCCGTATAAAATAATACTACCTTTAAAAACTTTTGTTAACATTTGTAGGTTACAGTTTGACAAGAGTTTAGAGTGTGACAAAAGCACAATGTTGTGTTTTATTGCAAGTGTACACAAAAGTAAACAGTAAACACTTTGCAGTTTTAATGATGTCCTGTATGAAAAAATGACGGAGTATGTTTCCACTGTTGGATCGCGCACGAGAGATCTCTCTCGCACGCGCGCAAAACACACACACACACACACACAGACACACTGACTGTTCATCGCGCCTCTCTCTCGCACACGCGCGCGCGCAGACACACACAATGTTCATCGCGCCTCTCTCTCTTCTCTCTCTCTCTCTCTCTCTCTCCTCGCACACGCGCGCGCAGACACACACAATGTTCATCGCGCCTCTCTCTCTCTCTCCTCTCTCTCTCTCTCTCTCTCTCTCTCTCTCTCTCTCTCTCTCTCTCTCTCTCTCTCTCTCTCGTGCAAATTCGTGCACCGAACCGTGACGCCCGTACCATTTCGGTTCGATACGAATACATGTACCGTTCCACCCCTAGATATCACGGATACCCTCCACGAGCGTTCTGGCCGAGAAATCCAGCGCTCATACAAACCACGCTCCAAAAGACAACGCTCTCCTCCACCTTCAAGACAGCCAGTTTTAACTGTGCCTCGTCCGCCTTCTCAGATTTCATCTCTCCACGCAACAGCCGCTAATACACCGATTCCACCCATTTCGAAATGTTCGGTCAACAGCCTACGTCAAGTCCTTTCCAGTTCCGGAATCCATTTCTCCCGCAGATCTTCAAAAGTGCAACTTTACGATCTCTTCACCAGTTCCTTCAGTTCCAGCACCGGGCGTCCTGATCCCACAAAATCTCAACGCGCCGATCCAAAGGCTACCGGCAGCGCCGCGGCTCGCACTTCCGCGTCCGCCGCTATTTCCACCCGGCCAAAAAACAACGGCCGCAAAAAAATAGTTCCGCTTTTTCTCCAGCTCCAACAAACTTCATCCAGTCAGCCTCACTCCCCAGGCAAGAACCAAACTCTCAAACACTTTTCTCAGCACTCCCCTCTGCTTCTCCATCTTTTTCTAATAACCCTCGTGCCAGGCCACCTTCGCACACGATTACATTTCTATCTTCACCAAACCAACCTACCCAAAGAGCGGATCCTAGCGTGAGGTTGCCTTCGCTAGCTATCCTCCCTCCACCCCCTCCTCTTTCCTTCCATTCCAATTCACCCCATCCCTTTCCTCCTACCTCTACTTTCCAATCATATCCTAATATTCCTCCCAGTTCACATCCGAGCGTGAGGTTGCCTCCGCAAAGGATTTCTTCTCCTTCCTTTCCCACAAACCTTCCCATTCCTCTAGCTTCAGCCCATGCCAGCCATCTCGGACACCAGCCAGTAATGGGACCTTCCGATCACCATTTATCTACTTTTCCCAACACCAACACCTACTCTCCAGGTACCATCCGCTTGCCAGCCCATTCACTCTCCACAGCAGTCCATCTTCCAGCTCCTCCTAACGCAGTGGCCCTGGAACCACCTCCAGTTTCAGCCCATCTCCGGTCCTTAATTCTATCAGAAATTCAGAACATTGGCTCCGGAAGCAGACTCCAGTCCAACTCCAGTTCCACCTTATTCAGAACTCGTATTCCTCTAGACCATCCTCTCAGTCATCTCCATACCCTATCCATGAATACCATCCTACAAGCCGTTTCTCCCAGAACGCTTCAAACATACTGGACAGCTTGGGGTTCTTTCAAAAAATTCCACAGAGCTCACAACATGGTCTTTCCAGAGTTTTCCCTCCTCTCAATATCCTCCTTCGTCACTTACCTCCATCACACCACTTCAATTAAACCAGGATCAATCAAAGTCTACCTCAGCGGAATTCATTTCTTTTTTTAAGTTACTTCATGGCCAACAGTGCCCAACATTTCAAATCCACAGATTTCTCTCCTCATCAAAGGTTTACAAAAAACCAACCCCCTCGTCCAGACTCTAGACAACCTTTAACCATCGACATTCTCAGCATCTGCCTAACCACTCTCCGTTCAGGTCTTTTTTCTCCCAACAAAGCAAGAACCCTAGATGCCATGTTCAATCTGGCTTTCTTTGGTTTCCTCAGAGTCTCAGAATTTACCATCAACTCAAACTTCAACCCATCCATCCATCCCACGTTTTCCGACCTCCAAATAATAAACTGCGACACCATACGTTTCAACATCAAACAAAGCAAAACCGATCAATTGAAACATGGTCATTCGATTTTCATCTTCAATTTGCCAACCCCTATCCAACCATACCAGTCCTTAAACTTCTTTCTCCACCAGAGGAAATCCCAAATCACCTCTTCTCTCGATCCTCTCTTCATCGATGATGATAACCTCCCGGCCTCCAGACATTGGTTTCAAAGGAACCTCAAATCCATCCTCAACAGCTCAGGCATCCCAACCAAACAGTTTTCTTCACATTCCTTCCGAATAGGTGCAGCCACCACAGCAGCACAAAGGGGCCTTTCCGATCACCAAATAAAAACGCTAGGTCGATGGTCATCCCACGCCTTTGAAACATACGTTCGTTCAGATCTACATAACATCAGACAAGCACAACAAGCACTAGCATCCTTCTGAGTTTGGACCGCCTCTCCCTACCATTCGCATCTCCCCGCTTACCCAGCCCCGCAGGGCGTGTTTCCATCTGGATGCAGTGAGAGCTCCCCCTTTTCGGATGTGCGTGACCTACCACTCCTGGAGTGGGGTCTCCCAACCGAATCGCCGTGTGGGCTCCCCCGTTCAGATGCATCATAGGCTCTCCGTTCGACTTGCTGTGTGGGCTCTCCCGTTTTGATCGCCAAGTGAACTCCCTATTTATACATATGGGGGGCTCTCTCCTTCGAAACGCGGGAGCTCTCCCGGTCGAATCGCAGTATGAGCTTTCCGTTCGGGCGCCGTGGGGGCTCTCCCTTTCCGAATCGCTGTGTGATCCTGCATGTTTTTTAACCATGAAGGCTCTCCCGTTCGGATCGCAGTGTGGGCCCTCCTATCCGAAAAACAGGACTGGAGGTACCAAGGATCGTACGTCCCTTGAACGCGACGGGCCATTATGTCTTTATGTGATCTCTGCCCCCCGCGTCAGAAGGATGGTAGTTCTGCTTTTCCTATGTATACCGTAGGCTCCCTCTTGCTGCGTAGGGAGTTTCGCTTCAGATACCGGTGGCCCGTTTGCCTTTAGGGACGAGGACCTTCTTCCCCGTTTGTGACATCTGGAGCCCCTATGTTCTCTAACTCCATGGAGCTCCATGTGATGGATGTGGCAGGGCGTTCTCCAACCTCGTACTCAAACCTCCAGTCCCAAGATACTCCTGCAGGAGTAATTTCTTAAAGTCACTGCCGCAGCAGTGCAGCGGTGAGATGTACCCCAGTCAAATTTCCACAAGCCCATGCCGTTTCACTCCACAACGAACGCAGGCACTCCCTTTCAAACACAGCTCCCGCAGGAGCTCCACTCATAGCCCCACATGGTGGGCATAGTAGGAGACGCAGTTCCAGCCAGGAGCCCCGTTAAACGTCACTGCCGCAGCAGTGTCCATCCATGCTCCATACAGCTTTCAATTTCCACTCTTTTTGGGGGGTAACATACTTTAAGCTCTTAGGCTTTCTGTATTTCCTAAGTTCTTAATTATTTGATCACTTCATTCTAACTTGCTGTCCCTAATATTTAATTCAACACTTTTGGGGGGTATATCAGAGCTCGAGTTGAAGCTGCTTCATCGAGCCCCTCTCCAGTGGACAGCAAGCCAAATAAGTTTAACCTAATATCCTAAAGATTTTATGGGCAAACGAACTCGTTAAATGAAGTTCCTAAACGTAAATTAGGGAGGAGCGAGCCATCTAATCTTTCAATAAACAGAGTATAAAAGGGCACCCCCTTCCCTCTCCCTGATCAGCTTTTTCCCTATCCCTCCACCCCCCAAACTCCCCCTTCATTTAGGAAATTTTTCCCTTTTAAATTTAAACGGGTTTCCTACTTTTAACCCGGGGGGGGGGTATATCAGAGCTCGATTTGAAGCTCCCTTAACAAAGCCCCTCCCCAGTGGACAAAAACCCCAAATAAGTTTAACCTAAATCCAAAGATTTTAGGGGCAAACAACCAAAAATTTTAAAATAAAAAACGGGAAACTGGGTTCCCAAAATTGACCGAAAAAAAATTCGGTTCAACTTTTAAAGGGTTTTACTGACTTAAACTTAATTTTTAAAAGTAAAAATTGGCAGCTGTGGATGCCAAAAAATTTAAACCAAAAAAAATTTAAATTTTTGCAAAAATTTCTTTTTTACGGAATTAAAATTTTTAAAAAATTTTTTTTACATTTAAAAATTACTTTAAAATTTAGACCCAAACAGTTATTTAAACCAAAATAGGAAACTTTTTGGGGGTGCCCAAATTTAAAACATTTTTCCCACCGAAAGTTTTTTCCCCTTTTAAAAAATCACAAAATTTTTTGACAGGGGTTTTCCTGCACCCATTTTAAAAACCACATCATATATTTTTTTAAAAAAATTGTCAAAAAAATTTAGGAAGAAAAAAAGTAAAAAAAGGAAGGTTTTTACTTTTTGGGGGAAATTACTTTTTTAAATTTTGTTAATAATGATTTTTTAACCCCAAAAATGAGCATACTTACATTTTAAAAAAAACATAAATAAAATATTTATTTTATATTTTTGTTTGTTTTGGGGTTTTATTCTTTTTGGTATTTTGTCTTTTTTCCAGTAAATATATTTAAAAAAAGTCAAAAAAAAAAAATTTCTGCCCCCAAATTGGAAAATATTTGTTTTTTTACACAAAATTTTTTTACAAAATTTTATTTTTTTTTGAAAACAGGACTTAAATATGAAGTCATTTAGCATCTCAAGTAAATGTATCTTGGTTTATGAATTTTGTTTGATATTTTGCAGTGGGAAAAACAAGTCAAAAAAAACAAAAAAAAAAGAAAATTTTTTTTTTGTTTTAAAATTTTTTGTTTTTTTTAATAATAAATTGAAGGTTTAATAAGAAAAAAATTTTAAAACGGGCTTCCCATCCCAAAAAACCTTTTTTTTAAATTTATTTTTGAATTTTTCCAAATCCCAAGAAAAAATTTCCCCCTTTTAGATTCCCATTACAGATAATCCAAACCCCTTTTTGATGCATTTTTTAAAGGGGGCGGTTTTTTACTTGGTTTTTTCACCCCTTTGTATTTTAAAATTTCCCTTTTAATTTAAAAGACAATTTTAAGTGTCTGAGGGGTTTTAATGAGTGCATTAATTTTCCTCCCCATCTTCTGTTTTCAGTAACTTTCAAACAATCTTTTGTTGTTGCATGAATTCTTTTAAAGAATTCCTATCAGATCCATCTGGGGAAATTCAGTGCTGCAAACCCCCAGGGGAAAAATGAATCTTTTGGACAGAACCGAGCTCAACCCTTCCTTGGGGATCAACTGCTTTTTTTGCTAAACATGATTTTTGGTTTGGGACGAATCAATGTTCCCGGGGGCGACCGGGAAAAATCTTTTTCAATTTACAGTAAAAAAATGGAAGCTGTGGTTGCCAGAAATTTTTCGTAGTAAAAAAAAACCGGGGGGGGTTTTTTTAACATTTTAAATTTTACAGGAATTTTAAATTAAATTTTTCAGTAAAAAACTGGGGGGTTTGTTGTTGGTTTTAGAAATTTACCGGTTTTAAAAAATACCCGTTGCAACCCTTTTAAATTTTTCCGGGCTTAAAAATTTAAAATTTTCGTTTAAAAAAAACTGGCAACCGCTGTGGTTTTCCTCAATTTCCTTCTCTTCATTCCCCTCCCCCCCAAATTTCTCTTACCATTTCTCATCCATCCCCACCCCCTTTTTTCTTATCTCCTCCCCCAATCTCATTATTTTCCTTCTCCCTTCTCAATCCTCCCCCACTTTCATTCTCTTCCCACCCTCCTTTTTTCCATCTCCTCTCTCCCCCCTTCCCCCAGTTTCCTCTCCTCTTCTTCCCACCTTCTTCTCTTCTCCATCCCCCCCTCCCACCTTCCTCATTCCCCCTCCCCACATTCCCTGTCCTTCCCCACCAATTCCCTCCCCCTTCTCCTTATCCGATTCCCTTCCCCCCTGTATCTCTTCCTTCTTTTCTCCCCTTTCTCCTCCCGTCCCCCCCCTCCCCCAATTCTCCCCCCCTCATTCTATTGACCTTCTTACTTCCCATCCACCCCCCCACCACCCCTTCCCCCTATATCCCTCCCTCCTATCTCTTCCCCACACAACACACTAAACAACCATCACGGTAACACATGAAACATTAAATTTTAAACAACATTAAAAAAATGTAACATAAAACCCTAAGATGTGACAAACTGATTAAAAAAAATAAGAAAAAAACTTATGAGGAAACAGTTAATTTTCAATTTGACGGTATTTTACAGTAAAATTACATTAAATTAGTATCTATTACAGTTATTTACCGTAAATAGACAGACTCTAATTAAAGTATACAGTAAAAACTTGGGCAGTTTTGTGGTTGGCCCCAGAAATTTAACCGGTAAAAAAATAGTTTGCAACATTTAAAGTTTTACAGACTTAAACTTAAATTTACACTAAAAAACTGGCAGCTGTGGTTTGGCGGGCCAGAATTGACGCGTAGAAAAAAAAATACGTATGCAACATTTAAGTTTACTGACTTTACTTAAGTTTAACCCCAGTAAAAATTTGGCAGCTGTGGATGCCGAAAATTGACCGGTAGAAAAATAAAAGTATGCAACAGTTACCAATAAATCCCCCCTGCCTACCTCCAAACTTACAAAATAAAAACACAACCCGACCCCATCCAATACCCAACCGCACTCAACCAGAAACTATACCCCTACCAATGTCAGGACTATTTTCTAGTATAGCCTCACTTACCCGTTAATTTAGTAAATACCGATCCACCACCGTAGCTTTTTACCGATCAACATCCACAATACATATAATTGCCACTTCGGTTTTCCATGCATCTATAATCCTATCCCCATCATATATGTAAGTTTGACAAAATATGTGTACAAACAATATTAAGAAGCCCTAAAGAAAAAGTAAGGTATACCATTTATTGAACAAGAATACAATATACAATGATGTTAATTATGATATCTTAACCACGCAAAATTAGCATACTTACAAATGAAAAAAAAACAATATATATATAATCTTTTGATAAAATTAATTAAATTGTAGGGAGATGGGTGGGTGTGTAATTATTTCCCTTATTTGGTACTGTTTTGGTCTAGTTATCCAGTACCTAAATTTAAAAACAAGGTCAGAAAAAAAAAAAAAACAAAATCTGCCAACCCCCCACCCGAAGTTCGCCTACAGGTCCGATATTTGTTGTTTTTTAAACACAAAATTTTTCACAAAATTCATTTATTATTTAGAAAACATGAACTTAAAAATCAGAGAGTCATTATTTATTTTTAAGCATCACAAGTAAATGTAATCTTGGTTTTATGAATGTTCAAGATATTTTTTGCAGTGAAGACAAGTTCACAAATAAAACAGATTTTTTTGTAGTTTAACAGGAGTAAAAAAAAAAAAAAAAGATAACTAACATCTGAGGTTTTAAAAAAAAAAAAAAAAAAAAAATAAAAAAAAAAAAAGACATAAAAAGGGCATCCACATCCACACAAACCTTTTTTTTATCATAAATTGTAATTTCATACCACGATCAGAGAAAATTCCACTTATGATTTTTTTTTTTACCATTACAGATAATCCCGAAATCCACTTTTGATAGCATTTAAAAACCTCGTATTACGTAGATCTTACACGATTTGGTATATTAAATGCATTAAATACTAGATGCAATATAAGTGTCTGAAGTTTTTGAATGGTGCATTAAATTTTCCTCCATCACATCCTTCTTGTCTTTGCAATAACTTTCATCAGATCTCAGTTGATGGCACTGATTTACTAAAGAATTCCTATCAGATCCAGTCTGAGAGGTTCAGATGCTGCAAACTGACACGAGAATAACTGAATCTGTGACAGAACTTGAGCCTCAGGACTTCATGGAGATCATAACATTGCTTTTATGCTAAACATGAATTGGTGGGGTGGGTTGGTGTGGGGTGATTGGTGATGGCGGTGTGGTTTGTGGACGAACTCAATGTTCCCCCGTGGTGACGAACTGAAAAAGAATCTATCTAAACTCTGTTCATTTACAGTAAAATCCCTGTCAGCTTGTGGTTTGCCAGCAAATTTATCCGGAAGAAAAAATAACGGTTTGTACAACAATTTTCAGTATTTAAACAGACTTAAACTTAAAAATTTACAGTAAGAAAAAAACTGCGTTGTTGTTTGCTCAGAAATTTACCGTAAAAAATACAGTTGCAACATTTAAGTTTTCCAGACTTAACTTAAATTTACAGTAAACTACTGGCAGCTGTGTTGGCCAGAAAATTTACCGTAAAAAATACAGTGTGCAACATTTAAAGTTTTTAACAGACTTAACGGCCGCAAAAAAATAGTTCCGCTTTTTCTCCAGCTCCAACAAACTTCATCCAGTCAGCCTCACTCCCCAGGCAAGAACCAAACTCTCAAACACTTTTCTCAGCACTCCCCTCTGCTTCTCCATCTTTTTCTAATAACCCTCGTGCCAGGCCACCTTCGCACACGATTACATTTCTATCTTCACCAAACCAACCTACCCAAAGAGCGGATCCTAGCGTGAGGTTGCCTTCGCTAGCTATCCTCCCTCCACCCCCTCCTCTTTCCTTCCATTCCAATTCACCCCATCCCTTTCCTCCTACCTCTACTTTCCAATCATATCCTAATATTCCTCCCAGTTCACATCCGAGCGTGAGGTTGCCTCCGCAAAGGATTTCTTCTCCTTCCTTTCCCACAAACCTTCCCATTCCTCTAGCTTCAGCCCATGCCAGCCATCTCGGACACCAGCCAGTAATGGGACCTTCCGATCACCATTTATCTACTTTTCCCAACACCAACACCTACTCTCCAGGTACCATCCGCTTGCCAGCCCATTCACTCTCCACAGCAGTCCATCTTCCAGCTCCTCCTAACGCAGTGGCCCTGGAACCACCTCCAGTTTCAGCCCATCTCCGGTCCTTAATTCTATCAGAAATTCAGAACATTGGCTCCGGAAGCAGACTCCAGTCCAACTCCAGTTCCACCTTATTCAGAACTCGTATTCCTCTAGACCATCCTCTCAGTCATCTCCATACCCTATCCATGAATACCATCCTACAAGCCGTTTCTCCCAGAACGCTTCAAACATACTGGACAGCTTGGGGTTCTTTCAAAAAATTCCACAGAGCTCACAACATGGTCTTTCCAGAGTTTTCCCTCCTCTCAATATCCTCCTTCGTCACTTACCTCCATCACACCACTTCAATTAAACCAGGATCAATCAAAGTCTACCTCAGCGGAATTCATTTCTTTTTTAAGTTACTTCATGGCCAACAGTGCCCCAACATTTCAAATCCACAGATTTCTCTCCTCATCAAAGGTTTACAAAAAACCAACCCCCCTCGTCCAGACTCTAGACAACCTTTAACCATCGACATTCTCAGCATCTGCCTAACCACTCTCCGTTCAGGTCTTTTTTCTCCCAACAAAGCAAGAACCCTAGATGCCATGTTCAATCTGGCTTTCTTTGGTTTCCTCAGAGTCTCAGAATTTACCATCAACTCAAACTTCAACCCATCCATCCATCCCACGTTTTCCGACCTCCAAATAATAAACTGCGACACCATACGTTTCAACATCAAACAAAGCAAAACCGATCAATTGAAACATGGTCATTCGATTTTCATCTTCAATTTGCCAACCCCTATCCAACCATACCAGTCCTTAAACTTCTTTCTCCACCAGAGGAAATCCCAAATCACCTCTTCTCTCGATCCTCTCTTCATCGATGATGATAACCTCCCGCCTCCAGACATTGGTTTCAAAGGAACCTCAAATCCATCCTCAACAGCTCAGGCATCCCAACCAAACAGTTTTCTTCACATTCCTTCCGAATAGGTGCAGCCACCACAGCAGCACAAAGGGGCCTTTCCGATCACCAAATAAAAACGCTAGGTCGATGGTCATCCCACGCCTTTGAAACATACGTTCGTTCAGATCTACATAACATCAGACAAGCACAACAAGCACTAGCATCCTTCTGAGTTTGGACCGCCTCTCCCTACCATTCGCATCTCCCCGCTTACCCAGCCCCGCAGGGCGTGTTTCCATCTGGATGCAGTGAGAGCTCCCCCTTTTCGGATGTGCGTGACCTACCACTCCTGGAGTGGGGTCTCCCAACCGAATCGCCGTGTGGGCTCCCCCGTTCAGATGCATCATAGGCTCTCCGTTCGACTTGCTGTGTGGGCTCTCCCGTTTTGATCGCCAAGTGAACTCCCTATTTATACATATGGGGGGCTCTCTCCTTCGAAACGCGGGAGCTCTCCCGGTCGAATCGCAGTATGAGCTTTCCGTTCGGAGCGCCGTGGGGCTCTCCCTTTCCGAATCGCTGTGTGATCCTGCATGTTTTTTAACCATGAAGGCTCTCCCGTTCGGATCGCAGTGTGGGCCCTCCTATCCGAAAAACAGGACTGGAGGTACCAAGGATCGTACGTCCCTTGAACGCGACGGGCCATTATGTCTTTATGTGATCTCTGCCCCCTGCGTCAGAAGGATGGTAGTTCTGCTTTTCCTATGTATACCGTAGGCTCCCTCTTGCTGCGTAGGGAGTTTCGCTTCAGATACCGGTGGCCCGTTTGCCTTTAGGGACGAGGACCTTCTTCCCCGTTTGTGACATCTGGAGCCCCTATGTTCTCTAACTCCATGGAGCTCCATGTGATGGATGTGGCAGGGCGTTCTCCAACCTCGTACTCAAACCTCCAGTCCCAAGATACTCCTGCAGGAGTAATTTCTTAAAGTCACTGCCGCAGCAGTGCAGCGGTGAGATGTACCCCAGTCAAATTTCCACAAGCCCATGCCGTTTCACTCCACAACGAACGCAGGCACTCCCTTTCAAACACAGCTCCCGCAGGAGCTCCACTCATAGCCCCACATGGTGGGCATAGTAGGGAGACGCAGTTCCAGCCAGGAGCCCCGTTAAACGTCACTGCCGCAGCAGTGTCCATCCATGCTCCATACAGCTTTCAATTTCCACTCTTTTTGGGGGGTAACATACTTTAAGCTCTTAGGCTTTCTGTATTTCCTAAGTTCTTAATTATTTGATCACTTCATTCTAACTTGCTGTCCCTAATATTTATTCAACACTTTTGGGGGGTATATCAGAGCTCGAGTTGAAGCTGCTTCATCGAGCCCCTCTCCAGTGGACAGCAAGCCAAATAAGTTTAACCTAATATCCTAAAGATTTTATGGGCAAACGAACTCGTTAAATGAAGTTCCTAAACGTAAATTAGGGAGGAGCGAGCCCATCTAATCTTTCAATCAACAGAGTATATAAGCAGCCGCTTACCTCTCCCTAGTATCAGCTGTTCCAGTATCCCTCCACCTCCCCAAACTCCACCTTCATCTTAGGTACCTTGCCCTTTAATTAACAGGTCCTACATTTAGCCACTGGGGGTATATCAGAGCTCGAGTTGAAGCTGCTTCATCGAGCCCCTCTCCAGTGGACAGCAAGCCAAATAAGTTTAACCTAATATCCTAAAGATTTTATGGGCAAACGAACTCGTTAAATTTACAATAAAAAACTGGCAGCTGTGGTTGCCAGAAATTGACCGTAAAAAAATACGGTTGCAACATTTAAGTTTTACTGACTTAACTTAAGTTTACAGTAAAAATTGGCAGCTGTGGATGCCAGAAATTTACCGTAAAAAATAAAGTTGCAACATTTCATTTTTACAGACTTAAATTTAGTAATTTTTTTTACAGTAAAATTACATTAAATTAGATCTATTACAGTTATTTACCATAAATAGGAAGGACATTTTCTGTTGACCAATTAACAGTTTTTCACCGTAGCATTTTTACCGTTAAAATCACAATAATTTTTTGACACGGGTTTCCATGCATCTATATTAATATCCACATCATATATGTATTTGAAAAATGTGCACAAAATTTAGGAAGAAATAAAGTAAAGGAAGGTTTACATTTTGACATGTATCTATTTAAATGTGTTAATATGATATCTAACCACCAAAATGAGCATACTTACATGTAAAAAAACATATATATATAATATTTGTATATTATATTTGTATGTGTGTGTTTATTCTTATTTGGTATGTTTGTCTTGTTTTCCAGTACATATATTTAAAAAAGTCAAAAAAAAAAATTCTGACCCCATTGGCAGATATTTGTTGTTTTACACAAAATTTTTCACAAAATTCATTTTTTTAGAAAACAGGACTTAATATATGAAGTCATTTAGCATCTCAAGTAAATGTATCTTGGTTTATGAATGTTTAGATATTTTGCAGTGGAAGACAAGTCAAAAATACAGATTTTTTGTAGTTTAGAGTAATAATAATGAACATCTGAAGGTTTAAAGACATAAAAAGGGCATCCACATCCAACAAACCTTTTTTTTATCATAAATTGTAATTTCATACCAAGATCAGAGAAAAATCCACTTTTAGATTCCCATTACAGATAATCCGGAATCCACTTTTGATGCATTTAACGAGCGTATACGTAGATTTTACACGTTTGTATATTAAAATGCATTAATAATAGATGCAATATAAGTGTCTGAAGTTTGAATGAGTGCATTAATTTTCCTCACATCTTCTGTCTTGCAGTAACTTGCATCAGATCTCAGTTGTGCACTGATTTCTAATGAATTCCTATCAGATCCAGTCTGAGAGTTCAGTGCTGCAACCGAGAATAACTGAATCTGTGGACAGACTGAGCTCAGGACTTCATGGAGATCATACATGCTTTATGCTAAACATGATTGTGGTTTGTGACGAATCAATGTTCCCGTGTCGACTGAAAAATCTGTTCAATTTACAGTAAAAAACTGGCAGCTGTGGTTGCCAGAAATTTATCGTAGAAAATACGGTTGCAACATTTAAGTTTTACAGACTTAACTTAAATTTACAGTAAAAAACTGGCGGTTGTTGTTGCTAGAAATTTACCGTAAAAAATACAGTTGCAACATTTAAGTTTTACAGACTTAACTTAAATTTACAGTAAAATACTGGCAGCTGTGGTTGCCAGAAATTTACCGTAAAAAATACAGTTGCAACATTTAAGTTTTACAGACTTAACTTAAGTTTACAGTAAAAAAAATGGCAGCTGTAGTTGCCAGAAATTTACAGTAAAAAAATAGTTGCAACATTTAAAGTTTCACAGACTTAACTTCAATTTACAGTTAAAAACTGGCAGTTGTGGTTGCCAGAAATTTACCGTAAAAAAATACAGTTGCAAGATTTCAGTTTTACAGACTTAGCTTAAGTTTACAGTAAAAAACTGGCAGTTGTGGTTGCCAGAAATTTACCGTAAAAAAATAGTTGCAACATTTAAAGTTTTACAGACTTAAAGGTTGTGTAGGTAGAAATTTATAAAAAACTTTTTTCCAAATTTGTTTAAACTTTTTATATATATCAATGCATAATTAAAATCTAAGTACTCTGAAAAAAAGAGTATAAAAATCGATTGACTCTAGACCGTTTAATCTGCATTAAATCCCAGCTCATTATTTCGAACCGGGATGAAACAACGGATTGGCCTAGGCGACTGTCACTCTCTCGCAACCATGGCAACCACCCCTTCGCCACACAGGACCTGCCCTTTTGCGCGCACTCGTTTGGTTTGTGTAATTCAAGAGCCACGGAACCTAGGATTACCAAAACAATGGCAGAGAAAGACCAATCTAAGTCCACATTTGCAGTTCACGAAGGCAACCCAGTCAAAAAAAGGAAGTCATTTACATTACAAGAAAAGGTAATGAACAAGAAGTTGTTGGATAAACAAAGAAATAAAACTCGGGTGAATATCGGCGTGGCTTTCCAGCGTTGGCGAGAACTGAGGGACCTCAAGGGGCTGAAAAGTGACGCCTTGATGGCTTCATTTCTGCTGGACAGGTAAATCTTTCTTTTTGTATTTAGATCATACAGATTTTTTTGTTTATCTTTTCAAGAAGCATGCGTCATTAGCACACGTAGCTGCCTAATATAGCTAACATAGCATTACTCAGCGAGCCGTAGTAGAGACGGTAAATAATAGACTTAGCTCAAGATGATAGCTGTAGTGTTGAATTGTGCATAATTTTGTTTAGATAACTAAATGTAGGTTTAACAGATAGTAGGTCTAACGTTACTCCGCATCCTGGTATTTTTCTTAGTATTATATTTACCCTCTGTCTAACTCTTTTAACATGTTTACCATGATTTATCATTTTTTTCATCTTTGTTTTGTTTTTATATTCTAGACCGATGTTTACTGATGTCTTTATCGTGTATCTTTGTGTGTCGTACACACCATGTTGTATGTGTGTGTTAATATTTTGTGTTATAAATCTTACACGAAATTCATCTACATCACAGTGTAAATGATGGCAATGGAACAACGTGTATCACGCAACATGTGTTTAGCTTTGCCTTATAGATAACTAGCTCGTTAGCGAATCAATAAATATATATTGTAAAGTTTACCAATATCAATATGCTAGTTTGATAGTGAGTAATAAAATACAACTTATTTGTTTAACTTCATAATGATAAAGTTAGATTTTTTTATTTACATGTGTGTCTGACATGATGTCACTACATGCACTCGTTCCTCTACTCTTCGCTCGTCTCAGGTAAATAATGCGTCTTCAGCTCAGCTGTCAGAGTTGCGTGTTCATGTGTTTTGGGGGTGTGGCTTTGGAAGGAGACCAGAAGGGAGGGGGTGAAGTGAATGGAAATAATGAGCTGTCTTTAAAACAGTCGTGAGAGGTCTACAGACACTCGATTTTTATACTTTATTTTTCAGAGTACTTAGATTTTAATTATGCATTGATATATATATATAGAAAGTCTAAACAAATTTTGAATTTTTTTTTTAATAAATTTTACCTACACAACCTTTAACTTAAATTTACAATAAAAAACTGGCAGCTGTGGTTGCCAGAAATTTACCGTAAAAAATACAGTTGCAACATTTAAGTTTTACAGACTTAAAGTTTACAGTAAAAACTGGCAGTTGTGGTTGCCAGAAATTTACCGTAAAAAAATAGTTGCAACATTTAAAGTTTTACAGACTTAACTTAAAAAACTGGCAGCTGTAGTTGCCAGAAATTGACCGTAAAAAAATACGGTTGAAACATTTAAGTTTTACTGACTTAACTTAAGTTTACAGTAAAAACTGGCAGCTGTGGTTGCCAGAAATTTACCGTAAAAAATACAGTTGCAACATTTAATTTTTACATACTTAAATTTACAGTAAAAAACTGGCGGTTGTGGTTGCCAGAAATTTACCGTAAAAAAATAGTTGCAACATTTAAAGTTTTACAGACTTAACTTTAATTTACAGTAAAAACTGGCAGCTGTGGTTGCCAGAAATTTACCGTAAAAAATACAGTTGCAACATTTAATTTTTACATACTTAAATTTACAGTAAAAAACTGGCGGTTGTGGTTGCCAGAAATTTACCGTAAAAAAATAGTTGCAACATTTAAAGTTTTACAGACTTAACTTTAATTTACAATAAAAGACTGGCAGTTGTGGTTGCCAGAAATTTACTGTAAAAAATACAGTTGCAACATTTAAGTTTTACAGACTTAACTTAAATTTACAGTAAAAAAATGTATTTCACATTTTTTTTTTTTTACCATTGTAATTCACAGGGGCGCCGCCACGAATTTTGGGCCCCATGACAAAAAAATCACATTGGGCCCCCTCTACGCAGCTGTTGTCACCACATCTCTAGGACCTAACTGTCCCATCAAAAGCTTTACATAACTCTAATCAAAGGCTTGCAACTGTCTTGCTTCTTGTAGTTCTACTAGTACTAGCACAATATTTACTGCTGGTGATTTATAAATGCAAGTCTGCATACAGTATGCATTTCAATTTTTTTTTTGCCAGACACCAATAAATAACACTAACACTACAGAACATTGACACAAATACATTAGATACTGTGTGTGTGTGTGTGTGTGTGTGTGTGTGTGTGTGTGTGTGTGTGTGTGTGTGTGTGTGTGTGTGTGTTGCCCTTCATGATGGAAAATAATAAAGTAGGTATAGATGTCATTTACGGCCAAAATTCAGTCTAAATGAACTGATCAAACTGGATTATTTTAATACTGTCTGTAACTTACTTGCAGGTTGAGGTAAGATACTTATTGTTTCTAACTGCATCTACTGTACAGACAGGAGATTATTTTTTTTAATTGTCATAATGGGCAAAAATATTTTTTGTTGATGTCAAAAAAAAATTATGGTAAAAAAGAGCAAGAGAGACAGAGAACCCCACACAGACTCCCTGGAAGGATGCTAAGTCATTAACACAATGTTGCTCACCTTCTTCACTGGGACAGGGACAGGGAGGGGTGCAGTTAGTATGGGGAGACTGGGGTGCTGCTGACCCATCTGTTGTTGTTGTTGTTAAGTCTGCTAAAAGGGGCATGGATGATTCAATATGAATATATTGCTAAACGTTTCCCTGCACTTATTAAATGTTGATGAAATGTAGGCTAACATTAGCCTGCAGCTAGCTAGCTTATTTCACTATGGACAACAGGTTACCACTCACAGACTAAAGGCTACCCACCTTTCTTTGTGAAAAACTGGTATACAGAACGACAGCCTTTCCTCTCTCTCTTTCCTTTTCTGGAAACCAGATTTTATCTTACTATTCGACATTATGGTCTCTCTGTATTTCTAGCACGCCGGCGCCTTCGCCGTGCGATTGACTGTCTGCTAAACACCGTCACCGATGCGCGTGCTTAGGCAGGACCAAACCATTTCATGCAGATACATGGGGGTGGTCGGTCAATATGGATATTTACTTTTTAGTCAATGGGATATTTAACTTTTATTGCCAAAATAAGTCAAATAAAAGACGTAATTCAATTTATTATTATTTGAAATATACTCAATGATGATGTTTTATATATATATTTTTTTTTTCAAAAAGTTTTTACCTATTTGCTGGGCCCCCTGTCAGTCAGGGGCCCTTGGAATTGTCCTAACTTTTCCCCCCTATAGGGGAATTATCACACTACATCACACTGACGTCACGCAGGTGCAACTGCGCATGTCGGCAGCAGAAGCTGGGCACTGGGCGCTGAAACAAACCCGGGAAAATGTCGTGTTGTGCAGTGGGTTGCCAGAATCGACCATCTGTAAACAAAGGTCTGAAGTTTTACCGAATAGACCCCTTATCAGCCGACGTCAGTTACTTCACGGCGCTAGCTGGAGGCAAAACAAACGGAAAACTGCAGGGGGCTAATACAAACCAGCACAGATTCAGCTACATAATAAGGAGCTTAAATTATTATTATTATTGTTAAATGTCATCTTGATGTGTTGTTGGGTGCAAGAATCAATGAAAAATGAGTATGCTGTATCTGGAATTTTTATTTCTCGAAAATATTCACATCATTAACATTGCACGTACTGTCACTGTTTACATTGTCGTCTTCTCGGCGCTGGCTCGGCAGAACTGCGGATCGTACACAGAAGTCTTGTACATGACCATTCAGCACATAGTTATAGGCATCTAAAGATTTATATGCCCTCAGTTTCTCTTTACGCTCGGTTTCTCTATCAGGTAGGTGTAGAAGGTCAGGCCACTCACCGGAGGTAGCGTTAATCCTGTCAGATCGTCCATCGAGTGAGCGTGTACGGGTCCAGCCGTAAAACGTTGTTTTACGTCTGGTTCCGTCCGTTAAAATTAACTTTTGCAAATAAAAATCGCGGTCCTGGACACTGAGTGACCTTGCACATTAAGATAAAACCGGATTTTCTCCAGTCATTGTTAAAAAACAAGCTAACAAAACTTGCAAAATAACGTTAGGGAAGCGGCCAGAGGGATCGTTCTGCAGCCAACTAAGCTCCGCCCACAGAAAAACGTCACCATGTTTACCAACTGATAAGGGGTCTATACGGCGCCCCTGGTAATTCACTGTCAAAGCTCATCTCAAGCAGCTTTTTTCAAAGATGTAAAACACACAAACACTAAACCCCATCATGGTAACACACATGAAATTTTAAAAATGCAATAAACATTAATTTAACAACATTAAATGTAACATAAAACCCTAATGTACATAATCGATTAGACTATCTTCTTAAAACTATGAAGGAACAGTTATTTCAACAAAAATAAATCAAATGTGAGATTGCACGGGGAATTGTGGGAATGTCAATTTACGGTTTTTAACTGTAAATTATACAATGACTTGTTTTGTTTTTTACTTCCGAAAGCTGTATTTTACTGTAACATTACTTTAATGTACGGTTAGATTTATCAGAGTTATTTACCATATATAGTACGGACATTTTCTGTTTTTAACCAATTAACAGGTTTTCACCATAGCATACCCTTTACCGTTAAAATCACAATCTTTTTTTTTTTTACAGTGTATGAACCGCGGAACACGCTTCTCTCCATGATGTCTTATATTACACCTTCCCTCGGGTCAGAAGGAGATGTTTGCATCAGCTCTCACTCTCTCACACACCTTTAAAACAGGATTTCTGGATCCAGCAAAAGTTAAAGCATTAACATTCAAAGCATTCGGTTCCTCTGGATTAGGGTAGCTAAAGCTGACTACAGGAGGAAAATAGAAAGTCATCTTTCTAACAACAACCCTCGGCAGGTATGGCAGGGTATTCAGCAGATCACCAACTTCAAGGGACAGACTAACACAGCTGTGGACTCAAGCATCGCACTGGTGGAAGAATTAAATACCTTTTTTGCACCTTTGAGATCCCACTCCAACAGTCTGCAGTCATACCACCTCAGCCCCAACCAGCTTTCAGTTTTCAACCTTTGACTGTGCAGATACAGGATGTGAAAGAGGTGCTTAGCAGGGTGAACCCCAGGAAAGCAGCAGGTCCGGACGGAGTACTTGGGAAAGTGCTCAAGGCCTGTGCTGACCAGCTCTCGAAGGTGTTCACCAGCATATTCAACCTTTCCCTGGCACAGGCCACTATCCCAGCCTGCCTAAAGTCGGCTACTATCATCCCTGTACCAAAAAATTCAAATATAACCAGCCTCAACGACTACCGCCCAGTGGCACTTACACCAATCATCACCAAATGCTTGGAACGGTTAGTCTTGGGTCACATCAAAGATTGCCTCCCTCCCTTGTTTGACCCTCATCAATTCGCCTACAAGGCAAATAGGGCAACTGAGGACGCTATTGCCATTACTCTACATACGGCGCTGAGCCACCTGCAGCATAGAGAGAGCTATGTCAGGATGCTCTTTATTGACTATAGCTCAGCCTTCAACACTATCATCCCCGACATCCTGATCAGCAAACTGTCCGATCTGGGATTCCACCCACTCACCTGTTCATGGATAAAAGATTTTCTCACAAACAGACCACAGTCAGTAAAACTTGGAGACAACCTCTCCTCTACTTGTTTATTGAGCACGGGCTTCCCACAAGGTTGTGTGTTGAGTCCGCTGCTCTACATCCTTTACACTGCAGATCCTTTACACTGCAGTAATACCATACTGAAGTTTGCGGATGACACAACGGTGGTGGGGTTGATCTCGGAGGGTGACGAGTCAGCCTACAGGGACGAGTTTTGGAACTGTCCAAGTGGTGCCTGGCAAACAACCTGACTATAAACACCACAAAAACCAAAGAAATTATCCTGGACTTTAGGCAGACCTGAGACCTCTCTACCTCAATGAAGACTGCGTGGAGAGGGTCCATGCTTTCACCTTTTTGGGCACTATAATCTCCGCCGACCTCTCCTGGAAAATAAACACCATTGCTGTCTTTAAAAAAGCACAGCAACGTCTGCACTTCCTGCGAGTCCTCAGGAGGAACAATGTGGGAAAAGAGCTGCTAGTGACTTTTTACCACTCCACCGTCGAGAGCATTCTAACGTACTGCATTACGGTGTGGTTTTCTCACTGCACAGAGGCAGAACGGAAGAAGCTCCAGAGAGTGGTGAATACCGCACAGAGAATCATCGGCTGCACCCTTCCCTCCCTAAAGGACATCTACTCATCCCGCTGCCTCAATAGAGCAAAGGCCATCACCAAAGACTACTTCCATCCAGCCTACCCCCTGTTTGATCTGATGCCCTCTGGTAGGCGCTACAGGTCAATCAGGACCAGAACAAATAGACTAAGAAATAGCTTCTTTCCACAAGCCATCACCATACTGAACACACATGGTCACTAACTGTTTCCACCTGTACACACATACATGCGCACGGACGCGCACACACACACACACACACACACACACACACACACACACACACACACACATACACACAATATGATTCATGTGGAAAATATTTACATTTTAGTGTACAAAGGTTTTATATTTGTCTTGTGTGTTAGTATCTTTATTTTTTATTTATTTTTACGAAGTACATTCTTGCTTTGCCTTTTAAAGTTATATTTATGTGTACTAGATGAATTGCTGCTAAATTTTCGTTGTCCATCTCTTGGTCAATGACAATAAAAAACTTCTACTTCTACTTCTACTCTAATATTACAGACGATGAATTTAAAATATTTAATCAAAAAAACATAAAAACTTTAAAAATACTATAATACTATAAAAAATTATAGCAATGTAAATCAGCTGTTTTCTATGTGAATATATAGACAGTTTCATCGGACGCACGCGCGTAACCAGAGTTACGAGCTGGCCCGAAGTTAACTTCCGGTCTGTATTTGCAATGTGGCGCCCATAGACATATACACTAGACGTCACCTTGGCTACAGCAGTTCATTGGAACGAATGTATCAACAGAGCCGCCATCTTGGAACAGGGGAGCCCCTTCTCTTTATGCATCAGCGTCAATGTATAGGCAAAGGTCTAACGGAAATAAAATCACCATAAATCGTCATAAATGCGATTTTCTAGTTTTGTGGTTCGTTCCAACAGTCAGACATGTATTTATCATCGAGTCCAGAGAAATTTATTTAAAAAAAATTTTTTTTTAAAAACATTCTTCCTAGTTCAGATTTCGTTCGTGAACATCCATACGCAGCACAAAAGTCCGGCATCATCCATGAATTTGAAGTACAGGCGGAGATAGCAGCGTTACCTAGATACTTCCTATGACAAGACCCCTGTTCCAAGATGGCGGCGGTTTTGACGCATGCTTAGAACCCCCAGGTGACGTCTAGTGTATATGTCTATGTGTGGCGCCGACTACAAACGCAGTTAAACTTCATCGCAATGATCCAGGCGGAGTGAAAGCATCTGACCCGCCTCGATTTCCCCATAAACGACAGAGGTATTTCCATCCGTGTGTGTTAGATTTTTTTTTACTTTTCCGGTATGAAAATAGTTATAGGCATCCAAGCTGCGATTTGCCTTGAACGCCTCCCCCTTGTGTACACGCATTATAAGTGTGTCACATTTAAGTTTGGCCAAGTAACGTCTGTTTTCTTCTATTAGTCCCAAATAATACTGACTAGACATACTTGCTAACTAATGTAATTTGCGTGTTTCTACAGATGAACTCTGTTGTTATTGATTCAACCGGAAGTTAAGTTTGGGCCACAGACGTTTGTTTATGTTGTTGCCGTTAAAACCGTCTATAGTAAAGTGTAATTTATTCCTGTGATCAAAGCTGAATTTATCATCATTACTCCAGTCTTCAGTGTCACATGATCCTTCAGAAATTATTACCATAAATTAATGCTTGAATATTAATAATGATTCTTATTATTATCAGTGTTGAAAACAGTTTTTGCTGCTTAATATTTTTGTGGGAACCATCATGCATTTTTCCAGGATTCTTTGATAAAGGATTATTTAAAATGGAATATTTTGCAACATCATTAATGTCTTTACTGTTGCCTTTGATCAAATTAATGCATCCTTGCTGAATAAAAGTATTAATTTCTTTTTAACCTTACTTACCCCAAACTTTTAAATCATAATAATATTACACTAATAATTAAAAACTGGGCATTTGTTCTTTCCATCAAAAGAGAAACATCTGAAATTTTGTATAAAACCTAAGATGTGAAATTATTAATATGCATATTCTACACATCATCTAATTGCACTATGCGTTTTGTTGCATGTTGAGCAGATTTCCCATATTATATCCATAACGCATTAACTAATGTAAAGAAATTGTAAAGTCTTGCCTTTTGAGTTTGAGATATCATTGAGATCAACTCCAGCAAATTACAATTTTAAATTGAAAAAATAATAAAATAATTTAACTATGGCAACCCTAAAAACAAAATAAATTTTTAATTAAATATATTTAATTGTGTAATTTATTAATAATTATTTTTTATTAATAATTATGTGTTATTAATCATTTTCAACATCAAATGTTATATTATTATTGTTTCATTCTGCTATTTGAAGGCCAAAAATCATGAGATTTATCAGAATTATTATATTATTCTTATTCTATCTTTATGTTTTTGAGAGTCTTTTGTATTAAAAAAAGGGAAAACATTGGATTTTGACGTTCGTTTATACCTTCTAACCATCAAAAACAACTTGCATTTTTATCTGGACTAACTTTCCCTTTATATATAAATATTTATTCTTATTTGTAGTTTTCCACTATGACAAAAAGTCAGAAAAATGAACTTAATTCAAAGGAAAAACAAAAAAAATTTAAAGTCTTGCCAGAGAAATACAGACGCACGTTGACGCTGTCACTCAAAGCTCATATTGAGATCTCTAAAATAAATGTAAGCACAGTTTGAGATATTATTGAGATCATGTATTTGCATATTCAATCTCTTTTGTGATGTCAAATCTTCAAATAATTCTCAATTTTCATCCGACTGTCTTAAAGATCCTCGCCAATGATTTTCCCTTGTTCCGTGATATTGATATTGCTCATATTGTAACTCGCTTGGAGATTATATCGCTTTCAAAAACCATAATTCCTGCCAGCAGACAGGCCGGGGTTTGACCCAGCGTGAATCAATTTCAATTATCTTGCATGCAATAAATAACACATTAATTGTTAGGCACAGATATTTAACAGTTTAGCCTGAGGATATTTCCCATCAGAGACTGAAACACTGAAGAGGAGACGGACGGATCAGAGAATACATCAACTCAATTAAACTATATGCAAATCTAAATCTGAGCTAAAAATGTTCTTCTTCAGTATTTCTGTCAAAAATATCTAAACATTCTTAAAACAAGATACATTTACTGGAGAAGCCAAATAAAATGCATCAAAATGAAGTGAGTTTGTGCTTCAAACAAGAAGAAATATCTGCCAGAAAAAAAAATGCTTTCATTTTTGAATTATGATATTTTTCTGACTCCATGGCAGATATTTGTTCTTGTTTTAAGCACAAACTCACTACTTTTTTTCCAGAAAACAAGACTAACACTTGAAACTGTAGCACTTCTAATGTTTACTGCCTAAGATGAATCGCTTGTTCCTCATAGTTTTTAGCCGCTTTAGATAAAAGCTAAAGCATGAAATGTACACATGAAGTCAGTCTGCTTTTATCTTGAGTTAAGATAGATGTAATGGAAACCAAGACACAAATACTAAATAAGAAAATGTTGTTGTTTTTTGCACTGAAAACGGTGTGATTTTATTCCACTGCAATGAATCGCTAGTTTTCCTCATCAATCTGCTAAATTAATAAGATGTAGTCCAAACCTGTTCAGCAACAAGAGACACGCACGCACACACACACACACACACACACACACACACACACACACACACACACACCACCACGCACCACGCACGCACCACACGCACCACACACACACACACACACCACCACACACACACCACACACACACACACACACACACACACACACACACACACCCCACACTCTCACACACACACACACACACGCACGCATGTGCACACACAAAGGTGTGTGTGTGTCCGGTGTGTATGCGTGTGTGTGTGTGGTGTGTGTTGGTGAGCAGACGGAGAGTTAGCGAGAGCTCGGTCTCGGTTCAGGAACCCGTCGGGACGCCAATCTACTCCGGGCCGGAGTTTTGGGATTAATTAATTCCCCCCCCCCCCCCCCCCCCCTTTTCCTTTTAATTTTAATTTTTTATTTTTTTTATTGTTTTTATTATTAACTATAATAACCCTGGTCATTCATAATCATATACATTAGGTGGCCTTAACTAATTTGTACTTTTTTATACAGTACACTTATTAAATATATTTGATACAATATACTTATTAAATATGTACATGTCTGTGCATTGTATAAATTCTGTGTTGTTTCATCCCATGTTTATGTCAAATGTGGAAAAAAAAACAAAATTGGGTTTACAATTTTTGTTTAAAAATGTAAACAAACTGTTGGGTTAGTCCATATTTGAGCCGAATAATAATAAATGTGGCATTTTCCAGAATAACATGTAGTTACGCAGTAAATTCATAGTCTTGAGGGTATTTAATGTAAGCATATCGTTATGGCCAGATTGCAGACGGGATCTCGCTATAGTGAACATGACGAGAGCGGATGAGATTTGTGAGTGTTCGGTACACACACGTTACACAAGCGCCCGTGACCCCGGATGTCCTTTCAGTGAGCTGTGTGTGTGTGTGTGTGTGTGTGTGTGTGTGTGTGTGTGTGTGTGTGTGTGTGTGTGTGTGTGTGTGTGTGTGTGTGTGTGTGTGTGTGTGTGTGTGTGTGCTGCCACCGAAACAAGGTAAAACCTCATCCAGCTCTCAATAATGCATGATTAATAGGGACTTGAATAGGGCGAAACAAAGAGAGCCTGAAACAGGAGAGCACGTTCTCCGAAGAGAAACCCGCAACACACACACTACTCACAACACACACACACACACACACCACCCAAAACAACACCATCACACACACACACACACACACACACACACACACTCAACACACACACACACCAACACACACACACACCACACACACTACACACACATCCACACACACACACACACACACACACACACACACACACACACACACACACACACACAGCACACACTCACACTCACACTCACACACACACACACACACACACTACACACACACACAACCTCAACACTCACACTACAACATCACACACACACACACACTCACACTCACACACACACACAAACACACACCACACACACACACACACACACACACACACACACTCACACTCACACTCACACACACACACACACACACACACACACACTCACACTCATACTCTCACACACACACACACACACACTCACACCACACTCACACTCATACACCACACACACACACACACACACACACACATACACACACAGACACACACACATATCAGAGTTTTCTCATATGGTTTGTCTAAACAGGGTTTCCACTGTGGCATTTATTTACACTACAACGCCATTTTGGGGCCTTAAAACACAAACTTTTGAAAATGGGTTTCAAAGTACAAGTTTTTAAAACCGATGAAAAAGTTATTGTCTCTACAAAAATGCAAATTGGTGAAAGCGGTGAGTGATATCGCCATCTACTGGCCTGACAGTAGAATACAGCGTTTATAGTCGTTCTTGCAGAGCCGTGTGAACGCTGTCGCCTGTAAGCGAAAAACACGAACGAGAAATTTTTCCGTTTTTATTTACATAATTGTCGTGTAAATGAACCTTAAACGGCCATAAAGAAAATGAAAATGAAACATGAGACACATCTAAATGTTACAATCATTATAAGATTGTTTTGTTCACTTAAATGTAAAAGTTTTTTTAGCTCCTGCATCCGTCCTGATAGTGTGCACGTGTGAGTAATGAAGGTCCGCTGCTGAGGAACCCAACACTGATGACATGCAATCATTTATTAATATGCTGGAAAACTGAGGAAACGCACCAGTTCTTTTCTATACGTCGAGAACACAGACGGACGAGTTTTGTGAGTTGGGTCAGAGATATTACTCTCCATTTGGGAGAGATGAAATATTTATTCTTCCCTGCTCGACATAAGAGCTGTTTTCAAAACAGAGAAGCTTATATAGAGGACAACACGATTCCCTGACACACACACACAACACACACACACACACACACACACACCCACACACACACACACACACACACACACACACACACACAACACACACACACACAACACACACACACACACACACAACACACACACCACACACACAAAACACACACACACACACACACACACACACACACACACCACACACACACACACACACACACTCTTTCCGTTACACACACATCATGCATATTCATATTACAGTTGTACAGTTGTTTTCTGTATGGAAGCTTGTCTCCGCCACAGAATAAAACATTTTAAAAGATAATTGCAACTTTTTTTCCCCACAATTGTGAGTGTATCGCAATTCTGACTTTGCGAGATGTAAAGTCAGAATTGTGAGAAATAAACTCGCAATTTTGCCTTTTTTTCTCACAATTGCGACTTTATATCGCGCAATTCTGACATATTTTCTAAAAATTGTAAGATAAGACCAATTCTAAGGAAAAAAAGACAGACTTTTTTCCAATTACGTGTTATAAAGTCAGAATTGTGTGATATAAAGTTTCTCACAATTCTGACTTTATAAGACAATTGCGACTTTATAACCAAATTGCGACTTTATAACTCACAATTCTGACTTTATAACTCGCAAGCTCCATATTTTTGGACTGCTTGTATGTATGAAAGAATATCCACTGATGGTTTGGATGACGGTTCATGGCCAGAAGAGAAGTCAGTCTATAAGTTTGCTCAAGCCGTGTTTGCTCTGGGCTGGAGATAAACACTGGGTTCCCATGAAGAAAAGGAAAGGCTGAAAGTGATTTCTTCTAGAGTTCATCTGTGCAATCGGTGATGAATGTCTTTCACACTGACCCAGAAGCATTTATCACCGTCCCGAGACATTCTGATCTCAGCTCATCTCTACACAACAGGACTTCACATCAGGTTTCATACAGTATATATATATACAGTTTACGGTTTTATCCTGTATTATAAAACCACAATATGAGTCATTTTAGCAGCAATAAAAGCATATTCAACCCAACATGATCATTCTGCTGTTCTGTACTCACTATCATGTCATTACAAACTTGTATCTTTTGTGGTGGATCATTTCAAGATAATTTTTGGGAGGATAATTCTCTCATTAAATGACAAAAACATTGTTCAAAATATTACATACAATAGTTTGGGGTCGGTAATATTTTTAATGTTTTTAAAAGAGTCTCTTCTGCTCACCAAGGCTGCATTTATTTGATTAAAAATACAAAACAAACCCAGTAATATTGTGAAATATTATTATACTGTAAATCAGCTGTTTTCTATGTGAATATATAGTAAAGTGTAATTTATTCCTGTGATCAAAGCTGAATTTATCATCATTACTCCAGTCTTCAGTGTCACATGATCCTTCAGAAATCACTATAATATGATGATCTGATGCTCAAGAAACATTTATGATTATTATCAGTGTTGAAAACAGTTTTGCTGCTTCAATTTTTGTGCAAACCGTGATTCATTTTTCAGATTCTTTGAAAGTTCAAGAGAAAAGCATTTAATTAAAAAATATAAGATTTTGCATTATTGTAAATGTCTTTACTGTCACTTTTGATCAATTTAATGCGTCCATTTCTGAAGAAAAGCATTAATTTCTTAAAAAAAAAAAACGTATTGACCGCAAACTTTTGAATGGTAGTGTACATCATAAAAATTTATGTTGTAAAAGGTTGTCTTATTGTGTGTGTGTGTTGTGTTGTGTGTGTGTGTGTGTGTGTGTGTGTGTGTGTGTGTGTGTGTGTGTGTGTGTGTGTGTGTGTGTGTGTTTTGTGTGTGTGTGTGTGTGTGTGTGTGTGTGTTGTGGCGGCTTCTGGTCCTCCTGAGAACTGAAATAACAGCTTAATAAAGACAGGCTGCGAAAGAAGCTGTAATTGAATCTGAGGACAAAAACTAAAAGGCCACGATGATGCACCCGATACACCCTTACATTTCATAAATCTCACTGACATTTCCCTCAGTGAAGAAACTGTAATTACTGTCCACCTCAAGCACACACACACACACACACACACACACACACACACACACACACACACACACACACACACACACAACACACACACACACACACACACACACACACACCACACACAATTATGGGAGTACAGTATATACACTCTAAAAAATGCTGGGTTGTTTCAACTCAAATTTGGGTCAAATATGGACAAACCCAAATGTTGGGTTAAAAATGTAATTATAAAATTACAGTTGAAAGTGAAAGTTGAAGTTGGGTTAAAAAAAAATGTGTCCATATTTGACACAAATTTGGGTTGAAACAACCCAGCAATTGAACGTGCATGTGCATTATATGACCTTTCTAGAGTTACTCTGCCCAATATTCATCATCATCATCATCATGTGAGTCTGGAAATGCTGGAAATGCTTCATTCCCACTCCAGTATCTTCTCTGAACACTGACAAACGTGTGTGTTTTGCTCATTACTTCAGTGACAGAAGCGGTTGTACACACACACACACACACACACACACACACACACACACACACACACACACACCACACACACACACACACACACACACACACACACACACACACACACACACACACACACACACACACACGACTGTAGGAAACACTGACGCTGGAATGCAGAACGGCTGCTCTTTCTTTACACACGTTCCTAAAATAACTGAGTGTGTGTGACGCGAAGAAAGACGAAGGTGTGTGTGAGCGTGACGTCATCATCGGGGAGGAGCACCGGTGTATTCACTTCAATATTTATTGTTGCTAAGCGACAGTGTCTATCATATGCAAGGTGTTTCGGTTTATGTCATAGACCAAAAGGTTTTCTCCTATAATGATTTATGCAAATTTGGTCCTATTGTTGTTCCAAACGGACTTTCTTTCTTCTATGGAACAGAAAAGAACACATTCGGTTGCCAAACTATTTTGGTGACCATTGACTTTCACTGTACGGGACAAAAAAACAACAACTCAAAAATACTTTCTTTTGTGTTTCACAGGAGAAACACTGTATTTCTGTCCATAAATATCTAAACATTCATAACTCAAGATACTTTTACTGGAGAAGCAAAATAATATCAAAATAGTGATCAAAATTAAGAGTTTTTGCTTAAAACAAGAAGGAGATGGGGTCAGAAAAAGGATCTTGTTATTTCTTTAGATAATAAGTAGATTTTTATCATTTGTTCTCATTTTAAACACAAACTCACTTCATTTTTAGAGAACAAGACTTCATTTCTAAAGTCATTTTCCTTCTCAAGCAAATGTCTAACGTAAGAATCTTTAGATATTTGTATTGGAAAATAAGAAAAAAATACTGAGGAAGAACATAATTTGGCATTTTTCATAATTTTTGGGTCAAAATAAATTCCTCAGGAAAATCAATGTAATACATTTTTATTCAATAACATTTTGTGATTATTATTTAGAATTTTGAGGAGATTATATGATACTATGTAATATTTATACCTTTTTTTAATGAGCTATTTTTTTTTCCATTAAAAGTATTATTATAATTTTTTTAGGAACTTGCAATAAATCCAATATTTCAGATTAACACATCTGAATAATATCCATAACTCTTGTGTATATTCACATAACAACTACAACAAAAGCCACCAAATTTCATCCCATTCCGATCAAGCAAAACATTAAAAAAATGTAAAATATGCATTTTTTTTGGTTCAGAACATTCTAATAAGCAGAATATTGATGTTGCATAACAAATTAGCCTCACGTATAGAGTTAAAATGCCAGTGTTTGGGTTCTGAAGTGACATTGTTTTTAATTCCACAACAACCGTAGAGAAAGGCCGTCAGGTCACGTTTCTTTATAAGCAGTCACTATTATCTATTATCTAAAGTCTGTCGTTTGCCTTTCTCTGAACTTTGAACACTCACAATATCCCTGCTAAGCAAATTAGCTTATCCTGACTACCCAGTTTAGAAATCTGCAGTCATTAGCATGTTCCTCTCGCTGTAATCAGGCCAATGAGAAAATGTTGCTTAGACAAACAGTAGAGATGGGACTACTTTTACTTCCAGAGCTTATAAAACAGAATAATCTGAGCTCAGATTCATTTTAAACTGTATTGTGATGTCTTAAGCTAAATATTTAAAGATACACTGGCTGAAGAGAGCTAACATTGCCAATCCGCTCCATATGGACTTCATATAAGCTTACTGTGTGCACAGCTTATAACAATTCATGACGACGACAAAAACCTTAAACCTTAAACCCCTCGCGTATGGAGCTTGTCTTACTCGACCAATGAAATATGAGATCAACATACTATTCCTGATACTATAGAAAAAGCAACCCAACACGGCTGTATCGCGTTACAATATATGCTGCACAGATGAATAACTGGGTTTTGATTTACACTGACAATTATATTTTGACTTTTGTATTAATAAATAACTTGCATGTTTATTTAGTCGCATGCACTCATCGTCATATGTTCTTCAAAAGCAATGTATTGTGCATATTGCATAACTTAAAATGTCACAACAAGGTATAACCACAGAAATGAGGAGGCTATGAGTTTACTTTAACAAAAAATATAGACCATATAACATTAAATAACATTCTGAAAAAGGGAAGGAAGGAGAAAAAAATCTTACTCTTCTTTTTTTCATACTCTAAAAAAGTACATTTTAAATCCATAATATTATGTGGAGTATTTATTTTACATCTAAATAACACACACACACACAACACACACACACACACACACACACACAACACACACACACAACACACACCACACACACACACACCACACACACACACACAGTAAGGTCCTTTTTATTGACCGAATTAGACTAGTAAACCTACGTTATGTTTTGTTATACACTGACTGCACATACTGAAATAACTTGTGTATTTGCATCGATGATGACGAAAGCACGGCCAGCCAATAGCATCTGCGTATTTTTTTCACGCAAAACACACAAGGGCAGTTTACACCTCAGTGGACAAATGACCAGTGTCACTCCGCTCTGTGCTAGTGCTTCGCTCTTAATGTAACCTATTTTTTATACCTTCTTATCTGCTTAATATTTCTGAAATCATTAACGAGATTCATTATTCAGGACCTTTAATCTGACTTCATGATCATGTCAAGGAAAGCTGCAGAGAGACTGTTTTAACGATAGGCTGTTAACAGCACTCTGTTATGGTGTGTCTCGATAAATTACATGAACATAATAAAGCATGCAGTATTATTGTGCTTATATCTCCTATGTGTGGGAGGAAAACACTTAAAACATAACTAGAAACGCCAGTGTTTTTCGTTTATTGGTCGACGGGCGGGTCTCTTTGATTATTGACGTTAGAGCAAACCAATCAGCGCGGAGAATTCGGAGGCAAATATATGACGAAGGCGCGGTCGTCCAATCGTAAGCGTCGCTGGGGTTTTGACCTCTGAAAACCGCATCACCGCCCCAAATCTGTCCGTGGCGGAGGAGCGCTATAAAGGAGATCCAGTCAGGAGTTTAAAGGGCAGAGTTGTAAAAACTCCCAGGCAGTGGGGAGTCGGATTGCTTGACGACAGACTCCAAAAAAAATAACACAATTACCCGAAGAACAACCAAGTAATCCTATTAATGCAACCCAACTGGAATAATCTTTTCGATAACTGAAGCGGAAGCCCAACCCTGAGAGAAAAACACGGGCGTTTAATGTAAGTTTTTTTGGCATTGAACATTCGTAATGTGTCGTTCGCTGAAGGTTAATACATATGTTTCATTGTATCTTAATGTCACTGCTTAAAGCTGTAGTTTAACTCAAAAATAATGTTGTTTAAACCTCGCTGGAACACAAAAGGAGGCGTTAGGCAGAATGACAGCGTCCATTCACTTGTATGGTATGGAAAGAAAATGCATTATTAGTCAATGGCCGAGGCTGTCAGTCCCTGAAATCATCGTTTTGTGGTCCAGGAAAAAGAGTGCATGTCGTTTGGAAGGCTGGTATTATATTTATTTGAGTGCGTTGTCGCTTTAAGAAACCGATTAATTCAAATGTTGGTTGTCTGCTTGAACTGAGACCTTGGATGCGCTTGATAAACGATTGCTTTTGTATTTATTTATCATGAATTCGTTTAATCTAGCCTGCGATCATGTGAGTGTGTTCACGCTGTCGTCTGTTTGTGTCATGAATCCCAAAACATTTACAGTGTCAAAGTTCATTCAAATCCACATTTTGATTCGTCATTTATTTTGTTAGAGGCTTAACTTAGCTTATCCAGAGCGATTGAGCTGATCTGTTTACGGGTTTGCAGTCATTTCAACCGGCGTCCAGAATATTCCCAACCGTATTCATTTAATAATCATGGCAGTGTCTCATTTGAATCCAACGCTCGTTTGCAACGCAATAACCGACGTCTGTTTTTGTCGGAATTACGCGAGAAAAACGCACTATTTACATATGGTCACTCCGCATATGTTTTCCTTGATTCGTGTCTTAACCAGCTAATATCAAAACTCCTGGTTGTATTATCGAATGTAAGCTGATCTTTATAATTATATGTGTACAATGCTTACTAATTCGCCCAGGGATACACACCCCGAGCAGGGCGACACGCTATTGGTCGCGATCTTTGGGAAATCCGATCGCCGATCTGTTGCGCAATGTGTCGCATTGTGTTCAAACGCCCTATATTCACATAAAGGCGTTTTTACGCAACAGTTGACGGAATAAAGTAGGGAAGAGAATCCGTGTTATGTAATCTCCCTTGAACAGTGGGTTTCAATCCTTCAGACCCCCAAACGTGATCATCCTCGTGCGAGGGACCCGTAGATAGAATTTATACTGTGAGAAAATTCAAAATAAATGGAATATCTTTTCCTACTGCACTGCTTATTTAGCTAAATAAAAGTGATATTTAATACATTTTCTTATTTAAAGCGTTAGTTCACCCAAAAATGCCATCAAGCCATCCTAGGTGTATATGACTTCAGCCAAACACGGAGATATATTAAAAAAACATCCGGATTCTTCCAAGCATTATAATGGGAGTGAATGGTACCTGAGATTTTGAAGCTCAATAAAGCACATCCATCCATCATAACAATAATCCATACGACTCCAGGGGTTAATAAAGGCCTTCTGAAGCGAAATTATGGTTTTATATGAAATATACAAATTTATAACTTTATGAAGTATAGTCACTGTTTTCTGGTAATGGCCATATGTGAGTCTAGTTCTGGCAGAAGAGTGACCTCTGACCCGACGCATGACCTCTGACCCGATACATGATGTAGCATGAAGGTGACGACCTCTTGTGGTTCAAACAACAAACTCAAGCTCCACCCACATTTCTCTTTAAAAATTTTCATTTTAGACTTCAAATTAATGACCAATGTTTTGTTTTGCTTTATCCTTTGTGCTTCTGCATTCATCAATCGTCGGGTCAGAGGTCACGCTTTCGTCATAGCTAGACTCACGTACGGCTGTTACACCCAGTGATTATAGCTTATAAAGTTATAAATATGGATATTTATTTTACAAACACATGGCTTTGCTTCAGAAGGCCTTTATTAACCCCTGACGTCGTATGGATTAGTTTTATGATGGATGGATGGATGTGCTTTTTTTTTTTTCTCAGGCACCATTCACTCCCATTATAATGCTTGGGAGAGCCAGGATCTTTTTTTAATATAACTCTGATTGGGTTTCTTCTTTCAGCCAAAGTCATATACACTTAGGATGGCTTGAGGCGAGTAAAAATACAGGATAATTTCCATTTTTGGGTGAATTAACCCTTTAATCAAACCTATTTGCATGTTTTTCTCTAAATTCCCAGCACTTTTGCGGCCCATACTTAGAAACCCCAAACCTATGATATGCAAAACGCAACGGATTAAGCAAATTTAACCCGATTTTATCGCTTTTAACCTTTTTACTTATGTCTCTGTGATTTTATGAAATGCATTTGTGGCCTTTTATGAACGTCTGCCACTCTATCAGTAGTGTAAACGTAGCCTGTAGCCAAGTTTCCATCCACTTGTCAATCGAATTATCTGAAGTTCGGTAAAAAAAAAACTCATGCGAATAAAGCTGGTGAAAGTGTTTTTCCATCCAACGGCTTTAAAGCGAATAAACACCTGTGTGTAATGACGTCACATGCTGTTCTGCGATCAAATTGATTTGAGACATTTTAAGGTGTTTCCATTCATTTTTTTTCACAACATTCAAGCAAACATTTGCGAACAAAGTTTTGCTAGGCAAAATGGATCGCGCCATAATAAGGTTTCCATCAGCGTTTATCGCATAAGCCGTATATCCATCAAGATAAAATCCCATGAGACCGAACGCATTTCATTTGAGTCGATATTCATGAAATTCAATCGAATTTTAAGGCATTTTTCATTCGATATCACTTAATTCGGATAAAAACGTGTGGATGGAAATAGCTAGTGATTGAATAGCTAATGGTTTATTATTCTTCACAGCTGAATACCTTGCCTCTCTTTTCCCTTCAAGGAGATTTTCCAGTGGATCAACAAGCGTTTCCTCGTCCGCCAGCACCGATCGCTACTGCCTTGGAGGTTTTTACAGCACTCGACTATAAAGACGGCACAGACAAACAGCTATGCAGCTTGAAATCCAAGTAGCGCTGAACTTCATAATTTCGTACCTGTACAACAAACTCCCACGGCGACGAGTCAACATATTCGGCGAAGAGTTGGAGAGGCAGTTGAAGAAGAAATACGAAGGGCATTGGTACCCAGATAAGCCATATAAAGGATCCGGGTTTCGGTGTATACATGTGGGAGAGAAAGTAGATCCGGTCGTTGAGGAAGCAGCCAAAGAAAGCGGGTTGGACATCGAAGACGTTCGGAATAACTTGCCTCAGGATCTCAGCGTTTGGATCGACCCTTTCGAGGTTTCCTACCAGATTGGCGAGAAGGGATCGGTTAAGGTGCTATACGTGGACGATAACGGCGAAAACGGCTCTGAGTTGGACAAAGAAATCAGAAACAGTTTTAACCCGGAGGCTCAGGTCTTCATGCCAATCACTGATCCAGTGGGCGTGTCCTCAGAGTCGAGTTCGCCATCACCGCCACCGTTCGGCCAATCGGCATCCGTTAGCCCGTCTTTCATGCCACGATCCAATCAGCCTTTAACTTTCACCACCGCGTCCTTCGCCGCCACCAAGTTTGGCTCCACTAAGATGAAGAACGGTGGGCGTAACGGTGGAAAAGTGTCCCGCAACTCTCCCACCAATCTAGGCCTCAACGTCAACAACCTAATCAAGCAAAAAGCCATTTCCAACTCCATGATTCGCTCTATGGATTCGGCATTGGAAGTTCGGGGCAAAAAGCGTCAGCTTTGTCTCCTAACGCTAAGGAGTTTGTGTTCCCAAACCTTCAAGGACAAGGGAGCTTCCCGAGCGAGAACGCCATTAGCCCTCAACCGTACAGCAATGCCTTCGACGTGTTCTCCGCGTACGGGAACATCAACGACAAGTCTCTCATGGACGGCTTGAGCTTCAGTCTCGGAAACATGCAGTATTCAAACCAGCAGTTCCAGCCAGTCATGGCTAACTAATGGAAGGATTGTTGGCGAAAGGAAAACGTAAGGCAAAGACGCACAACTGTGGATGTGGAAATCGAAAATCCCTGTTATTAGACACTGATAAGCGCATGAGCCCAAGGGTGTTTTGTTTTGTTTTATTTTATTTCTTCCTAATCTCTTTTTATGCCCCCTTGAGTTTGTACTGAAAAGCTTGTTACACACACACACATATATACACACAGCTTGGTCAACACGCGTCAATGTTTTCTTTTCCTTTTTTGCCAATACAGCAAAAAACGATTTTTTTACTACTTTTTGGAAAAAAAATACTTTAAAACATTGGTACAAAAAAAAAAAAAAAAACACAGAAGTTCAAGTTCTCGCCTCTTACAGTATTTTAAAAGTTGGTAAGACTTGGCTGATTTTTATGAAATTGGCACTAATGCATATATATCTGGGGTTACGTGGTCTTTTTTCTAATTGTATAATTTAATTGAGTACAGAGTTTGTAAAATATCAGAGTATATATATTGTTTCTACAACATGGTATTGCATTTATATCTTTTTACTACTCCAGTGATCTGTGATGGCTGCAGAAGCTTTATGTTATAATATATTTTGTTTTTTTGTCTTTCTTTTTTTAAATTGTTAAAGAAATTCATCTTTAAAAAAATAGATAAAAAATTCTAAAGATTGTGTACAGAATATTCCTTAGTGTTGGAATTTCAGTGTAGGAATATTTGCTTTTTTGAAACAAAAAGAGTTGTATTTTCTGTTAAGAGTTAAACAGATTTTTGCTATATTATGGACAATGTAATCGTATAATATTAATTTTGTACCTACATTGTGCAATACTTGATAAAATATGGTATAACAAAGTATTTTGAGTCAGTGTCTTACATGTCAAGAGGGACTGAAATAGTTTATATTAAGTTTGTATTAAAATGCTTGAAATATGCTTGTCTTACTTTTGTTTTTCTTTTTTATTTGACATTTGCACCCTGGCCTTTTTCAATAAAAGACAATTTAGGCAAGAATACTTCTGCTCGTCTTTTATTTTTTCCATCAATTTTTCATGAATAACTCAACTTAGTGGTACTTGTGTTTTTACGGTGACCTATACAATCAAGTCTTCGTTATAGTTACTGCACTAATTTGGCACAATTCAACACGCCGAGACTTTCACAGGTGAGAAAATGATTCGGATTCAAAATATTTGACAAAGCTGAAGCACAAAATGGCTTCTAGTAAGAAAGAACGTGTACGATTCTCATATTAGATCTTCTGCACTATAAAAAAGGTTGTTTTAACCCAACTTTGGGTCAAATATAGACCAACCCAAACTTTGGGTTAAAATGTAATGTAAAATTCTAACCCAATGGCTGGGTTCATCCATATTTGACCCAAAGTTGGGTTGAAACAATCCAGCAGTTTTTAGAGTGTGATTTCTTCCTCATTCTTTAAAGGGATAGTTCACTTAAAATGTAAACTCTGTCAGTAATTACTCTCCCTCATGTTGTTCAACCCCGTAAGACTTTCGTTCATCTTCGGAACACAAATGAAGATATTTGTGATTAAATCTGAGTGCTGGGTCACTCCTTCATAGGCTCCTAAGGGACTGAAACTTGACAGCCCTAAAAAGTTATTAAAGAAACAGCGCTTCTGTGTTGAACGTCACACGCATCACACACATGACCAGCATCGGCCAATAGTGAGCCTGCGTGTGACGTACAACACAGAAGCGTCTATCTCGAGGCCGACAGAGAAGGAAATTAATACTGGAATAAAGTCGTTATTTTTGTTTGTTTTTTTTTGCGCACAAAAAGTATTCTCGTCGCTTGATAAACTTAAGATTGAGCCACTGTCGTCACTTGGACTATTTTAACGATGTCTTTAATACGTTTTCTGGGCCTGCAAGTTTCAATCCCTTAGAAGCCTATATGGAGGAGTGACCCAGCTCTCACATATTAATCACAAATATCTTCATTTGTGTTCCGGAGATGAACGAAAGTCTTACGGGTTGAACAACATGAGGGAGAGTAATTACTGACAGAGTTTACATTTTGGGTCAACTATCACTTTAAATGTGCTTTAATAAACGTGGACCGGAGCCAATAATAACCCAAAAATGTTGTCTTGCAGATTCTTTCTTTTGGAAACAATGAAAACCTGCCCAGCTGACTTTAGTTTCTATTCTAGCAAATTCCAAACATTGCAGTGTGCATGAATGTGTGTCTACATTCAGTGAGGTGCGGCGCAGGTGACCTTTACAAGATTAATAATCGCTTTTGCTGCTGATTCACGGTCTCATTAATTCCCGCATCATATGTCATAACATAAATTGACGATTTCCTTTCTGAACGGCGTATGATTTTCGATCAATTTGTGTCCCAAACGTGATAACAAATCACTCGTGTTCCCTCTTATTGCATTGCATTTCCCTCTCGCTGTGAGAGGCTTATTGCTGTTGTGGACGCAACAATAAGCTTCAAATGGACACTTTGTTTTTGCAGCTGAAGTGCAAAGCCTGTGTGAGATCATGGCCTTCACAATGTGCGCTTGTTTATTTATAATACTGCAGTTTGAGCCAGCGTGGACGCAGAGAGAGCTCCATCTGCTTATCTCAAGTATGTTTTGGCAGTGTGAATTATTTTGGTAGCAACTTAAGCATATCGCATGTTTGTCTACGAGGTGCATAATGTGTTTGTATGTACTATAGGCTTGGTTGAACAGATAAGAGATAACTCCAACTGTTATTGCCTGGTGTGACTCCAAACCTGTAGGGTATAAAGGACATAAAAGAAAAGATCTAGAATATTGCAATGGAAAATCTAACATAATTCATAAATATGAAGAGCATTCCAGGCTATATTGAAAGCATTTCCTAAGATTGACATATATTGCAAAAACATGTTTTTTCTTGTTCTTTATTTTTGCCTTGTTTTCCAGCACAAATATCTAAACATTCTTAAATCAAGATACATTTACTTGAGAAGCAACATGACATTAGATATTTATGTGTGTTTTATGCCCTAAAACGAGACACAATATCTTCCAGTGGGGTCAAACTCTACATTTTTCAGTAAACAAGACTTAAAGGATTAGTTCACTTTTAAAAAAACATTTGCTGATAATTTACTCACCCCCATGTCATCCAATATGTCCATGTCTTTCTTTCTTCAGTCGAAAAGAAATTAAGGTTTTTGATGAAAACATTCCGGGATTTTTCTCCATATAATGGACTTCAATGGGACCCAAACGGTTCAAGGTCCAAATGACAGTTTCAGTGCAGCTTCAAAGGGCTTTAAACGACACCAGACGATGAATAAGGGTCTTATCTAGCCAAACCATCGCTCATTTCAAAAATAAATAAAACAGTTTAAGTTTTATAAGCACAAATGCTCGCCTTGGTCTGTTCTATGATGCGTGTTCGTGACGTCACGTAATACGCAATTACGTTGAGACTCTCTGTTCGAACTCGTTCATAAAAATTAACAAATCTTTTTTCCGAGTCATTTCGTTCATTCAAGCGGCTTTAAGCGTTATACTTCTAATCGCCAAATTCCCCGAACACATCCACCTATGCAATCTTGATCATATTCTAAATAAAGAAATCATTATAATGCAGTCAAAAATAATTTACAGGGAACATACACTGTAAAAAGTGAACAGTTGGATCAACCTAAAAAAATTACTTCAATTGGTAACACCTAAAAAAATTAAGTTTTCTCAACTTAAATTATCACGTTGTAATTTTTTTATGGTTGATCCAACTGTTCACTTTTTACAGTGTAAATAATTAATTTACCTTCCGAGTCTTTCGTTCATTTGTCACGTGACAGACGCAATGAACGGATGATGAATCATGAATGACCCATCACTAGAACAGAGTCACCACAGAACAGAGCAAGGCGAGCATTTGTGCTTATAAAACTTAAAGGTGGGATATGTGATTTGCAAAACGGCCGGCAGATTTTGAAAATACACAACTCATAAGGTCCTACCTTCTCTTCTCCAACGCTGGCCCTGACTCCACCCATTCGAAAAACATGGACGCGCAATCAAGCACGAGCGAAAACTCAGATCAGATGCGCTCTCTCTCTCTCTCTCTCTCTCTGTGTACCGGGGCGACTTGCACTTCCTGTGACTGGGTCACGAGCTTTGAGTATGCGCACGAACGGGACACGCGCGCGAGGGTGGTGGGGGGGGGGGCATGGTACAACCGTTTGAGTGACGCATTTTCTGTCCAATGATTCTAGACGGTCTTGAAAATGATTGGCTGGAGTTTTTCGAGTCCTGTCCGTTCCACAGATGATTAAATTGCTTAATTTTATTTCAGTGCTTCTAATTTACTAACCTGACTCCGCCAGATGGATTTGCTCCGCATATCCATCTGGAAACCTTCCGTTGAAGTAGTTTTGGTAAGGGGCGAAAATACTGGTTAGCTGATTGGCCTATGTTGGTGATAGACGGGCCAAGTCAACCAATCAGATCAACGAAGCATATGACGTACTAACAGAGCTACGACGAAAACACAACCACAAGCCAGGCTACTCTTGCTGCTGCAGGTAAAGGCTCGTTAGCTCAGCAAATAAGCAACATGTCGGCAAAGGATATTTGCCGTTTATGTAACTACAATTTACAAATAACTGAAGCCGCCATGTTCTTTAGACTGAACTGTCGCGCTTCTCGTTGCGTCACACCTCAACCCGCCTCAAAGCCAACGCTGATTGGACGTTCGTTTGGTGAACTGCTCCCAAATTTTCTTTAACGGAAAGTATCCAGACTGATCTGCGAGTGAAACCTTGAAAGCTCGCGAGATCAGGATGGTCTCACGAGGCTACTAATTTACAGCCAGTAAGTGGGTTAGGAATAGGATTTCAAGTGATTTTGAAAAAATTGTCAAAAAAGAAAATCACATACCCCACCTTTAAACTTTTTTATTTATTTTTGAAATGAGCGATGGTTTAGCTAGATAAGACCCTTATTCATCGTCTGGTGTCGTTTAAAGCCCTTTGAAGCTGCACTGAATCTGTCATTTGGACCTTGAACCGTTTGGGTCCCATTGAAGTCCATTATATGGAGAAAAATCCTGGAATGTTTTCATCAAAAACCTTCATTTCTTTTCCACTGAAGAAAGAAAGACATGGACATCTTGGATGACATGGGGGTGAGTAAATTATCAGCAAAAGTTTTTTTAAAAAGTGAACTAATCCTTTAATATCTTCAGTCATTTTGCCTCTCCAGTAAATATATATTGATTTAAGAATGTTTAGATATTTGTACTGGAAAACAAGACTATTATTTTTGCAAGGTAGATGAACTTTCCAGCTTTCTTCTGATCCATCGCCAGTGTCTTTAAAAGGGAATTATTCTATAGTAAAGCACAAGCATTCCAACGTTGCTTTGGAAAAATCTGTTCTGGCACACGGACAAACCTTCGTCAGTGGCATTTTGAAGGCAGTGCCAAGTCACTTTACCACAACAGAAGGATCCTTCCCAGCAAGCTCTTTCAGAGACACACTGTACTCTAGTGAAAGCACTTCATCAAGGTCAGTAACGGGTCAGAATCTGATCTTAATATACTGTACGTGCCTTTCATCGCCAGTGTCCATCTAATCACACAAGCTCATGTGGACAACACAACTTCCTTATAAGAGTGGAAGTACAGATACTACAGATACTAGGTTGTAAAGACCGATTTTTACTTAAAGGGATAGTTCATCCAAAATGTAAACTCTGTCAGTAATTACTATCCCTCATGTTGTTCAACCCTGTAAGGCCTTCGTTCATCTTCGGAACACAAATGAGTGAACTATCCCTTTAAGTATAAGTACAGAAGTACTAATTTTTGTAAGTACTTAAGTATCAAAGTACTTAAGTATCAAAAGTAAATGTCAATGCATTGTTTTATTATTGTTGTATGTAATACGTACAGTATTTTATGCCTCTGAAGCAATAATACAAGTTAGTATTTGTGAAATTAAGAGCTTCTAGAATGTTATAAAACCTATAGAAATTAAACAATTGAATTGACAAAAAAAAAAGACAGCCATAATCATCTTCACTTTTTATTTATTTAACACTCCTACCAACCAAACAAAGAAGTGCACATCTATGTGTATCCATTCATGCACATTTAAATCAAGTGTCTATAAAACATTTGCGCATGCGCTAAGGATCGGTCTTCGTTAATTTTGCCACCAGTTGATTAGTGTTGAAATGATGGGAAATCGCTGAACTTTACGACACGTGACCCTACAAGAGTGATCACTGATCGGCTGTCTGTCACCAATCACGTTTTAGAGATGAATTTTTTTTTAAAATCCTCCCCTGACTGACGTTACTACTTTCTACTCAAGAAACTTCACAGAAATGTAGAGTAAAAAGTACGAAATTCGCCTTTCAAATGTAGTGAGGTTAAAGTAAAAAGTTTCCAGAAAAAATAATACTCAAGTAAAGTACAGAAATAGTGTACTTAAGTACAGTACTCAAGTGAATGTACTATATACTGTCCACCTCTCTGTGAAACATTGACACATTAAGTGTTATTCTCAGAGGTGTTTTCCTAGTCTTAGGTGGAGTCTTGCTCTTATCTGCGTGAAGTTCAACACCCACAGTAAAAATGTGTGGCATCTGCACGAGGAAGAGCTTGAAAGTCAGGAACATCTGGTTAAAAATACTGGATTTCCTTCTGTAAATTTGCATCCAGTAAATCCTGTAAGATTTCTGTGTAATCCCAAAAAATAGCATGCTTTCCCCCCATCATTCGTTCATGCTCATCTCAAGTGATTATACAGTCGTCAACATTTGAAGATTCTTTCTTTCTTTATTGTATTTATATAGCACAATTTATTGCAACTGCAGTTGCACCAATGTGCTTTCCAGCGATAACAAATAAAAAGTAAATACATAGACATCACAAAAAAACAACAACGAACAACAACAAAGGATTTAGGCTCAACGATCAGAGGAATTAAAAGCCTGAGTTAATAGGTGGGTTTTTAATAATGATTTAAAACGTACTCGGTTACTAACGTAACCTCGGTTCTCTCTATGGGGAAACACTCTTTCCTCGAGATATTGAAGCCAAAAATTATCCTTAATTTTTTTAATCATGCAAAACGCTTTTGCAGCAGCAAGCAGACAAGGGCGAAACAGCTCGCGCACCCATTGGCTGCCTCGCTGGAAAAGCTGCAGCCTATCGAGTGAAGGCACTGCGTGACGTAATGACGAATGAAGACGCTTCGCGCTCATTTCGTCATGTCCCGCCAGTATAGGCATGGTCTCGCCCTGTAAATACCCCTCGATAGCTGTATTTCTCTGATTTTGTACACCGAAGCGAACCAGAGCATAGTTCAAGCACGGCAAGATACGCAGTACTCGTTCCCTCTCTAGAGAGAACCGAGGTTACGTTAGTAACCGAGTACGTTCTCTTACGAGAGTATCTCTCGTACTGCGTAATATCTTACGCTATGGGGACCCCATACAAAACGCCGTTCGGACAGGGATCCAACACCAGAGTCCCGGGGCCAAGCCCGGGGCACATCTAGTGCATAATCACCATAACTCACATAGAGTAGAGGAGGAGAGGCTAGAAGCATCACTCCTTCATAAAAGTCCCGTAGGGGTACCGACCCGTAAGGGCAACATAGCCGCATTGGCGGCCGATAAGCCCGAAGTTCAGACCGCCAAAAGCTTAGCTTGTAAGGCGGGCACCTCCAGGTTATAGTACTTGATAAATGTCGACGGCGAGGCCCAGCCCGCAGCCGTACAGATATCCTGCAGGGAGACCCCGCTATACCATGCCCACGACGAGGCCACGCCTCTTGTGGAGTGCGCTTTGACACCCAATGGGCACCGCAGGCCCTTGGAAGTGTAAGCCAGCGCTATGGCATCCACTATCCATCTGGATAGGCTCTGTTTTGAGGCGGCGAGTCCCTTAGAACGGCCGCCAAACAAAACGAAAAGCTGCTCGGTCTGCCTGAACTCAGGCGAGCGGGACACATAAGCCCTTAACGCCCTGACAGGGCAAAGGAGACTCGCGTCCCTCTCCTCATCGAGAACCGGAAGGGCTGACAGGGAAATTACCTGGGCCCTAAACGGTGTATTGAGGGATTTCGGCACGTAGCCGTGCCTCGGTTTGAGTACGACCTTTGAGTCGTTAGGCCCAAACTCCAGACAAGACGCGCTTACAGAAAGCGCCTGTAAGTCCCCTACACGCTTCACTGAAGCGAGAGCCAATAGAAACACCGTCTTAAGGGACAGGTGCTTCATGTCCGACAGCTGGATCGGCTCAAACGGGGCGCCTTTCATGGCCTCCAAGACCGTGGAAAGGTCCCAAGCCGGGACTGAAGGGGGCCTGGGAGGGTTTAACCTCCGAGCTCCTCGTAGGAAACGCACGACTAAGTCGTTTTTCCCCAGTGACTGGCCAGACACCGGTTTAGCAAACGGTGCTATGGCCGCCACGTAAACTTTGAGCGTGGATGGGGTCCTTCCCTTATCCATCAGCTCCTGAAGGAAGGCAAGCACTTCCTTAACCCCGCAGTCCACAGGTGAAAAGCCACGGGCTCGACACCAAGTAGAGAACACCGACCATTTCGAGGCATAGAGCCGTCTGGTAGACGGAGCTCTAGCCTGCGCGATCGTGTTTAGCACTCCTTCCGGGAGGCTAGCGGGTACCCGTTGATGGCCCATGCGTGCAGGGACCACAGTTCCGGGCGAGGATGCCAAATCGAGCCCTCCGCCTGAGAGAGGAGATCTCTCCTCAACGGTACAGGCCACGGGGCAGTGCTGGCCATCCGCATCAGGACCGGAAACCAAGCCTGGTTCGTCCAGAGCGGAGCTACAAGCAGCACTGGGCATCCATTTTCCCTGATCCGTTCCAACACCTGAGGCAGGAGCGAGACAGGGGGAAAAGCATACAGGGGACCGCTGGGTCAAGCATGGGCCAGCGCGTCCCTGCTTTTCGAGAAGAATACTGGGCAGTGAGCGTTCTCGCGGGACGCGAACAGGTCCACCTGCGCTCTGCCAAACGTTTCCCACAGCAGCTGGACCGTCTGCGGATGCAGCGACCATTCTCCTGTCGGGACGTTGTCTCTGGACAGCTTGTCTGGACCCGTATTCAGGTGCCCAGGCACGTGCGCCGCTTTCAGAGAAAGGAGGTTGCGCTGGGCCCAGACCAAGAGGGGTTCCGCCAGCCTGCAAAGGCGTGTGGACCCGATGCCGCCCTGGCGATTTATGTACGCCACCACTGACATGTTGTCCGACCGGACCAATACGTGGTGGCCTATTATCTGGGGACAGAAGCGCCTTAGCGCTTTGTCGACTGCCATTAATTCCAAGCAGTTTATGTGAAGGAGCTTCTCCCGTACTGACCATAGGCCAGCTAGTGGTCTGCCCTCGAGCAGCGCTCCCCGCCCCGATGTGGAGGCGTCCGTAGACACCACCTTCACACCCGAGGCGATCCCCAGACTCACACCTGACTGATACCAGCCGGTCACTTTCCTCGGTTTCAGAGCTGAAACGCACTGAAGGTCGACCCTGAGGCGAAACAGACCCGCGGTCCACGCCCGGGGGGAACTCGTGCTTTTAGCCATAGCTGCAGTGGGCGCATGCGGAGCAGGCCCAACTGGAGTACGGAGGCTGCTGAGGCCATCAGACCCAGCATTTTCTGAAACCTTCTGAGCGGGACTATAGAGCCGTGGCGGAAGGATCTCGCGACGTGCTGAATATTTAATCCGCGCTCCGGTGACAGGCGTGCTGTCATGGATAGCGAGTCCAACACTGTTCCCAGAAGGAAATTCTCCGACTGGGGAGCAGTGAGCTTTTCGCCCAATTGACTGTAAGGCCCAGCTCCTCGAGATGCTCGAGTAATGCAGCCCTGTGTTCTATGAGCTCCGTTCGTGAACGAGCTAGAATCAGCCAATCGTCCAAGTAGTTCAAAACTCGCATGCCCCGAAGTCTCAGGGGGGCGAGGGCCGCGTCCATGCACTACGTGAACGTACGGGGTGCTACTGACAGGCCGAACGGCAGGACTGTGTATTGATATGCCTGGCCCTCGAAGGCGAATCTCAAGAATCGCCTTTGATGGGACGCTATTTGTATTTGAAAATAGGCGTCTTTCAGATCTATTGACATGAACCAGTCTCCTTGGCGCACTTGCGCGAGGATTTTCCTGGTCGTAAGCATTCTGAACTGGCGCTTCCCGAGCGTTCTGTTCAGCAGTCGCAGATCTAGAATGGGTCTGAGCCCACCATCTTTTTCGGTACCAGAAAATATCTGCTGTATAAGCCCCCTTCGCCCTGAGATAGAGGTTCTATAGCCCCTTTTTCTCAGTAGTTTCGCTATCTCGGCTCGAAGTAGATGAAACACTTCGCTATACACCGTAGTTTCGACTCGCGCCGTATAACGGCGGGGGCGTCGAGCGAACTGTAGCGAACAGCCTCTCGTTATAGTGTTCAACACCCATTCTGATACCCCGGGAAGCCTTAACCACGCATCTGCGTGAATAGCTAGGGGTAGAATGAAATCTGGGCTCTGGCCGCGGCAGGACGGCGGCTCGAGAGCCCCTGTGTACTGGGAACACAGCACCGTGTTTACAGCGTTCGAGGCGGGGGGCGCGCTGATCACAGCGGGCAGCCTGGCCGCGCTCAGCTTCTCTATGGCGGGACGCGCAGAGAAAGCGAGCGGGGCGAATCCTGTGGGATTCGGCGCGTGTGAGGGAATGTGGGCACATTTACTAAATGCGGCACATTTTCTACACTGAGAATACTGTCAGCTCGCGCGACTAAATCACTGCTGTGTATACAGCGTGCGAGGCGCGCGCTGATCACAGCCGGCAGCCTGGCCGCGCTCAGCTTCTCTGTGACGGGTTGTGCAGAGAAGACGAGCGGGGGTGAATCCCGTGAGATTCGGAGTGTCTGTGAGAAATGCGGGCGCGAGACAGCGGGCACATTTTCTGCACGGAGAATGCTCGGCTCGCGCCGACTGAATCAACGCTGTGTTCACAGCGTGCGAGGTGCGCGCTAATCACAGCGGGCAGCCTGGCCGCGCTCAGCTTCTCTGTGACGGGTTGTGCATAGAAAGCGAGCGGGGGTGAATCCCGTGGGATTCGGCGTGTCAGTGAGGAAATGCGGAACAGCGGGCACATTTACTGCACTGAGAACACTGTCGGCTCGCGCCGACTAAATGTGTGTTAGTTTCGTTTTTACAGAAACCAAGGGACACGCATCGTGTAGTGTAAGCGGGCATTGTATGGGCGCGTTCACCACATTTTCTGCACAACCAACATGAGTTGGTTTTATTTATGCTAGCCCTGCACCGTGGCGGGCTGTGTCTGGGTGTGGGAATGGGCACTGGGACGTGGGCATTCTTACAACACTCGTAACACCATCGGCCGTGGCCGGAACACCAGAAAATGCACTCTTTATTGGATTTATCTGGGTAGCCATAGAAACGGCTTTTGTGCGCAGGCAAGCGGGCTGAGACACCGGCTGCTTCACTGCGAAATACACTGGGACAGTCACAACGCATGGAACTGAACGAGCGAGAAGTTTTGGTGGAAATCCCGCCGCAGCGGGATCTGAACACCGTCACTTTCCTAGAGAGACTAGGAAGGCCTTGAGACCTCGGGCTTTACCTCAATCCTCGGCCGGGGCCCGCGCTGAGGGGGCGGCGTCCAGCAGAGCGAGAGCGCGGTGTTTGATCTCGGGCCTGGCGGCGCTGCTAGTTAGCCGAAACGGCGGCCTTTGTGCGCAGGCAAGCGGGCTGTGGAACCAGCTTGCTCACTGCGAAATACACTGGAACAGTCACATTGCTTGGAACTGAACGAGCGAGAAGTTTTGGTGAAAATCCGGCCGCAGCGGGAACTGAACACCGTCGCTTTCCTAGAGAGACTAGGAAGGCCTTGAGACCTCGGGCTCTATCTCAATCCTCGGCCGGGGCCCGCGCTGAGGGGGGCGGCGTCCAGCAGAGCGAGAACGTCGAGGAACACGGAGCGCTCAGCTTCCGTCATCTCGGATAGCGTTAGCCACAAATGTATCTCACCATTCAGGCCGATGTAATCCACGGCTTGAGAGAGCGGACGCATCGGCTCAGTTTCAATGCCGTCTCCGGTAGTTTGTCGAGCTCAAGTGCGGACGCGGCGGCAGACGGCGGCCGCTGTCCGTCTGGGAGCGACTCGAGCGAAGCGGGCGAAGCTGGCGGGCGAACCGGCGAGCTTTGGCGGGCTGGAAATAGCTCGGGAGCGCGCAGGGCGCGGCGCTTCTTGCGGCGCGGCATCACGGCGGGCTGGGATGCGGGCTCGGAGAACGACGCCAGGCGAGTCCGCAGAGTCACCATAGGCAAGCGTTTACAATGATGGCATCCGCCGTCAGCGAGCGCGGTGGCCGCGTGATCCTCACCCAGGCAGGACACGCAGATGACGTGGCGGTCCTCGTCGCTGAGTGGGGCTCGGCAAGAACCACAGGAAAGCATCTTTAAAAAGACGCAGCTCTTTTAGAACAGTAGAAATGGGTGTTGCGTCACGTAAGCAAACACACACACACACTTAGCAGAGTAAAAGGATATAGTACGCCGGAAAGCGCAGCAGGTACGGCAGTTGAAGGCGGCTGGGCCAGCGACTTCAGAAGATGGCACGTCCCGCTGAGAAGGCTACAAGTCAACGGCGCGGCTTCTCACTCTGGATCCCGCGATGCGTGAGCTTCGCGTGAAGAATGAAAAATCAGAGAAATACAGCTATCGAGGGGTATTTACAGGGCGAGACCACGCCTATACTGGCGGGACATGACGAAATGAGCGCGAAGCGTCTTCATTCGTCATTACGTCACGCAGTGCCTTCACTCGATAGGCTGCAGCTTTTCCAGCGAGGCAGCCAATGGGCGCGCGAGCTGTTTCGCCCTTGTCTGCTTGCTGCTGCAAAAGCGTTTTGCATGATTAAAAAAATTAAGGATAATTTTTGGCTTCAATATCTCGAGGAAAGAGTGTTTCCCCATAGCGTAAGATATTACGCAGTACGAGAGATACTCTCGTAAGAGAACTGGAAATAGTCTGAGCCAATCTAATGTGAATGGGTAACAGATTCCAAAGTTTCGGAGCAGCGATCGAGAAAGCACGATCCCCCCTATGTTTAAATCTGGATCTGGGGATCGTTAAGAGAAACTGATCAGAGGACCGTAGGGATCTATGTGAAGTATAACGTTTCACTAAAGAATCAAAGTAAGTGGGTGCCAGACCATTTAAGGATTTAAAAACAAATTGAACATTTGAAAATAAAATCACCATAAATCGTCATGAGTCCAGAGAAATGTACTTTTTTTTTTTTCAAAATTTCATATTTTTGTGAAATGAAATCCCTTGCTGTCTGGTTTTTAGATTTCGTTCGTGTGAACATCAATAGGCAGCACAAAAGTCCGGCATCATCCATGAATTCGAAGTACAGACGGAGATAGCAGCGTTACCGCTACTTCCTATGACCCCTGTTCCAAGATGGCGGCTGTTTTGACGCATGTTTAGAACCCCAAGCCGACATCTAGTGAATATATCTATGGGATTTGCTGCCGCTGCTGCATAAATAGGCAGGTGGAGCTGGGGAGGGGGAGGGGTTCAGAGGAAACACTCAACCAGACTATTTGAATGTTGAGCAAGCGATCTCATTGGCTGGAGGATCAGCAGAGGCCAATCAGCTTGAGGCATGTGGTAATGATAAAGGATCATTCTAGAGGCCAGCGCCCTCTAGAGTTTCATGACGGAACTAGATGTATCTTAGATATCGCAGTGTATATCACACCTTTTTGGAAGAAACTTAAGCTAATAAACCTACCTAAACTGTTTTTTTACTTTTATTTATTTATTTTAAAAAAAGATTTTTTTATTTTACTTCGCAGGCAGCAACATAGAATTTTTCCATTTGGAATTGATTGGCTTGTGAAAAGTGGGTGTAAAATGTGGTTAAATTATGACATTATTCAAAATCATTCAATAAACAATAAATAAACAATGTACTAAAGATTAGATTAACGATATTTGAAGACATTCGTGATTATATTATTACGCAGATCTTTATATAAAGTTGGATATATAAGTATTTATACGAATATGGAAGCTTATTTACGCTACGGAATAAAAAATAAAAAAGGTAATTACGACTTTTTACTCGCAATTACGACTTTCTAACTCACAATTGTGAGTTTATATCTCACACTATTTTTCTCGTAATTCCAAATTTATATCTCACAATTCTGAATTTTTTTATTCTGTGGCGGAAACAAGTTTTCTTTTATTTCTTTATTTTTACAGAAGTTGTAGCATATTCCTCTAGTAAAGCTCCAGAACTTGTTTGACTCCTCAATGTTTTGTAAGTTTAATGTGTTTATTAAGATCTGAAATAAAACAAGATGAACTGAAATATTCCAGCACTTTCTGTGATGTAGTGTGCTTGCTTATCATAGGAAGTAATAAGAAATGACTCTTATTACTGCAAGTTTTGCAAGTTCCCGCAATTTCATTGCATAAAAATCCTGCATATTCCATTTTTTAAGAAAACATGCCACATAATCAAGCATTTTTGCCCGCAACAATCACAAAAAAACTCTATTTTCTGGAAGGACTGATTTTAATAATGATTCATCTAGAAGCACTATGTCACACATAACGAAAACACTCCCCCACAAATTTCAGGCCCGAATAAAGCAGTGTATGCTGTGACGTAAGCGTCATTCATTCCTACAGACGGCTTATAGTTCAGCTCATAACACTCAGTGGGCACAATAGTAGAACAGTGAAAGACGAGCATCAGTCTCAGGCTGATGGAGTGTGTTTGCAGTGATCGCGGTGGCGTTTCTCTTCTCCGGTCCCCGAGGTGTTCGATGTTCCTGGGTAATTTCATCTCCAGTGCCTCCCTGCAGCTCTCACACATAAACATTTGCACTTATAGTGAGAAGCTGCAACACAATTCCCTCTCTCATCTCGCAGCCGTGGCTCAGGAGAGATAAGACGAACGATTGTTTTGGCATTTGAGAACCCGCAGTAACTTCCACATTATGTGTGTGTACTGAAAGCAGCGCTGATTACATCAGAACCTAGCGCTGATCACATATTGACGTTGGTTAGATTTCATTAACTAAGTCTTAAGGGGCGTACACCCGGGACGAATATCGGCGCGTGTTATTTGTCAGCGTTTTTCAGCGCGTTTTTTGTGTTCACACCCAAGCGATTTTCGCTGACGATGAGCCGAGTGAACATGCAAATTCATTCCCTGACATTAGATGGCGCTTAATGTAAAACAGAAATACTCCGATACACAAGGTGGCGCTGCGCAACTTTACGCTTCTGACACTCGCTTGTCATTCAGAAGAAGAGAGCGAGTTTGTCGCGTTTGTCATATAGTTCTTTATGTTCCAACAGCAACGAGACCAGCAGCTCTACATTCATCTTGCCTTGCATCTTCCTTGTCTTATTTCTTCCCGGCAGTGTAGACTCTGGCGTATATCTTCTTCGCTGTTACGTATGTGTGCTCGGCAAGACCGTTTTGTGTTTGAGCGCCCCCAAGTTGTGTTTTACTGTAACTTCAGAAGCTCCAGACACGTGAGCAAAAGCGCCAATCTCATTGGTCGGATAGTTTTTGACGCGACGTTTCAAAAATGACGCTTTTACGCGTGGCGTTTTACGCGTCGGTGTGCACACTCACATTGGCGCCCTTTGTTTAGTGACGAAGCGTTAAACGTCGGCGAATATCGCATGCGAAATTCATCCCGGTGTGAACAGGCCTTTAGAAAGTCACTAACAAAAATGTACATTCAGGGCACGTTTACACTAGCCTGAAGTACAAAGGAGGGCGGAGTCAGGCTACGTTTACACGACAACAACAGAAACATTTTTTTCTTTGCGTTTTTCGCGTACAGACGATAGCGTCGTCAAAATAATCCCGTTCACAATGACTATGATCGCTGTATTCTGCTGTCAAGCCAGTAGGTGGCGATGTCACTTTGTAAAGAAACACTACGAACATATAGACTGAACACGTGACACGCATGTGCATGACGTCACTGTTGTTTACAAGGAGACGATAATGGTATCGTTTTTCAAAAACTTGCAATTTAAAACCCGTTTTCAAAATGGCCCCCAAAATGTCGTTGTTGTGTAACTGAACGACCAAACGCATAAAAAGATTAACGTTTTTAGCTGAAAATGGTGTCGTGTAAACAGTTAATCGGTTCTTTCTAATTGGTCCATTTCTCTCATATGTAAAATACATATAAATATAAATATATATACACAGTTTTATATTTTATATATTTTAATAAAGTTATTTTTATATAATATTTAATCGTATTTTGTATACATTTCCCTGTTCAAGTTCGACATGTCAACCAATTTGACATTAAATTATTGACTCAAAACTGTAACAATAAAATAAAAAACAAAGTAAAGTAAAACAAAACAAAATGAAGCAAACATATATATATATATATATATATATTTTATTAAATTAAACAAATAAAAAATTGGGATACAGCTCTGATGAATTGATACGGAACAGTTAAATTGGAGTTATATTTTTAAATTATAACAATGTATTGCCTGCTAAAACCTCAATTTATTTGCTTGTAGTGGCTGAATACTTTTTAAAAGCAGTGGCTTGATTGTATTTTAATTATTTTAACTAGCTTGAAGTTTAGCAATCCACACTTTTAAAGTAGCTTCCCCAACACAGGACAGCAGTGACGCTCTTGATTAGCCTGTTCGTATGACAGTGCAAGTTTTAGGAAAGAAACCCTTGAGCTTTACTGTTCACACACACGCACACACACACACACACACACACTGTTGTGTGGAAACACCCGTACATCAGGCCTCAGGAACTCCTCTCTGACTCAAGGCAAAGGAATCCCAGTCAGCTGGCCTGTGATGTATAGCATACGCAGGACACGGCCTCACATCACATGACGCTGAAAATATGTGGCTTAGCCTCTTAGTGCCTTGTTTAGTAGGGGTGGTGAAAAAAATCGATTATTGATTAATCGCGATTATGTAATGAACGAGTATGAATCGATTATTAAATTTTCAAAAATCGATTTTTTTTTTAATTTTTTTTTTTAAATGTTATACCGAAACCGAAAGTTGAACGTCACGAACTCGCCCAGTTCCACCTAGGAAGCGCGTGTAACGGCGCCCACGGCTCGCTCTCTCTCTCTCTCTCTCTCTCTATCTCTCTCTCTCTCTCTCTCTCTCTCTCTCTCTCTCTCTCTCTCTCTCTCTCTCTCTCTCTCTCTTACACACACACCACACACACACACACACACATACAGTTTGATCGCGCCCTCGGCTCGCTCGCGCTCTCACTCTCTCTCTCTCTCTCTCTCTCTCTCTCTCTCTCTCTCTCACACACAAAGAGTTTGATCGTGCTCGCGTCTCCCCTCTCTCTCTCTCACACACACACATACAGTTTGATCGCGCTCGCGTCTCCCTCTCTCTCTCTCACACACACATACAGTTTGATCGCGCTCGCGTCTCCCTCTGTCTCGCGTCTCCCTCTCTCACACACGAGTTTGATCGCGCTCGCGTCTCTCTCTCTCTCTCTCTCTCTCTCTCTCTCTCTCTCTCTCTCTCTCTCTCTCTCTCTCTCTTCTCTCTCTCTCTCTCTCTCTCTCTCTCTCTCTCTCTCTCTCTCTCTCTCTCTCTCTCTCTCTCTCTCTCTCTCTCTCTACCTCTGTTAGTACAACTTGATTACTCACAAGATAGTGTGTTGCATTTTGTCACTGTGTTCTACAGTATATAAGCTGAAGCTACAGTAAGTTGTTCAAAAATGTTCATTTTGTCTTCTTAATGATTAAATTGGACAATTTTCTTCTAGAAAGATAAGGTGTTCAGGTGGAGAAAAACTTTTTCTTTACCTTGACATGTTTCGACTGCAACCTGCAGTATTCCTCCACCTTAACAACACCTTGTCTTTCTAGAAGAAAATTGTCCAATTTCTACAGTATGTTGGTTCTGATCTACTTCCTAAAGGAAATAAGCCTTGTTAATGTTTAGTTCAACTTGATGAGTCACAATGTGATGTATTCATTTCTGTGTTCTACAGAACATAAGCTACATATAAATAATTCTGAAGTTATAACTACACGACACAGAAAGTGCTTTGAGTTGTTGTTACTCAATAAAAGAGTTAAGTAATTCAGCAGCTGACTTTTTTTAATACTGCAATCACTTTGTAGTGTATTTTCATTTACTGTTGTGAAATGGAAAATCAATAATCGCTAATCGAGAATCGTTAATAATCGAAAATCGTCTGTAATCGAATCGGGACTTCAATAATCGTAATCGAATCGAATCGGGAAATCAGACCGATTAACCACCCCTATTGTTTAGGCTCTGTTACTAAGAGATGGCGTGTGAAAAACCCATAGACTGTAAAACAATATGTGTGTAGTGTGTGTGACGTCACCTGTAGTGTTTCTGAAGAGCATTTATGAAGCCCAAAGTGGGCGGAGCCGGCCGTCGCCATCTTGGCTGCACGTCACTCCCAGATAAACGAAGAGGTGACTTGACGCTAACGCTAGCAGACAAACGGCTCCATTGTGATTAATTACACTGCTCACATGATTTAACACATTGCTAGCATTATTTAACGCATTATTAACACAATTAGCAGGTTGCTAGCATCATTTAGCATGTTGCTTGCATGATCATTTTTAGGTGAACTATCCCTTTAAAGTCGCAATGAAATCAAAATTGACCATACTTACTTTGTTTGCCTACATTGATCGTTTTTTGGTGAACAATTCATCCATGCAAGTCAATCCACACAAAAAAATGTTTTGGCTTCGTAATCTTTAATCAAATTCTGAAAATGCCCCTCCCCTCTGCACTGGAGGACCTTGCCCGATGACGTAGGCTTGACGGTTTAGGTGTCTGCTTAACATCCGTAATCACGCCCCTCCAACTGACAGTAGACAGGCACACAGCGTGTAAAAGGAGAGATGGCGAGGAGGTGCATTTTTCTAGATCCAATCAGGTGCTAGTTGGAAAAAAAGCCACGACCACTATTTTGCCTCATTTAGTATTCCGTTTCTCTCGGAAATACGTCACAGCACTGGAGAATAATCGTTTGCAACTTCCGGTTCACGGGGACTTTAATACTCTGAGTCTGGACAAAAAAGAAATTGTAAATGTGTAAATTGCTAAACATCATCATATAGCGTAGCCTACATTAGATGCTCTCAAAGCTTTCATTTGTAAATTTTCTAGCAAAACAGGCTTTTCTGACTCTCTTTTACAGCTGACTTCATATAACTGGGTCAGTTTTAAATGGTACGACAGGCGCTGATATTTAAAGTTGAAATCTGTTTCTTCTCCTTCAGGAGGAGCCAAAAGAGTCATGGATTTGTTCCATCCTAGCATGACCTTTATTGAAAATCATACAGCTCATCAGCGAGTCCTTCACTTTCTCTGGCGCTGAATAATTCAGTGAAGGGTGATCGTTCCTCCGAGTGCTGCGCTGATTTACTTACCTCGCGGATCCCGGTGTGACACTGCAGTTGCATGAGGTTTCACTGTCTCTCTCTCTCTTGGTTAAAATAAGTCTCTGATGTCCCCGGAGTGTGTGTGTGAAGTTTTAGCTCAAAATACACCACAGATATCTTTTATAGCATGTTAAAATTGTCACTTTTTGAGGGTGAGCAAAAACTCCTTCCGGCAGTGGGGGCGGAGCTTCAAGAGCTTGTGTGTGTGCGTGTGTGTGCATGTGTGTGCGCGTGTGTGTGCGTGTGTGCATGCGTGTGCGCGTGTGTGTGTGTGTGTGCAATGTAACTTCGTTACATTGGGCGTTCCTCTCGTTACTTTATTTTAACGCAATAGGCGCTATATATGATGCGAAGTAACTAGTAACTATAGCTACTTAGGTAGTTTTTTCATTGGATACCTTTTCACTCGTACTCAAGTAACTATTAAAGGTGGGGTATGTGATTTGGAAAACGACCGGCAGATTTTGAAAATATACAATTCAAATGGTCCTGCCTTCTTTCCTCCAACGCTGGCCTTGACTCCGCAATCATGCACGAGCGAAAACTCTGATGCGTGAGAGATTGTAATGACGATTTACTAATCATGGAACCGGCTTTACTGACGAGATGCGCATGCGTCATGAGCTTTGAGTATTCGCACGACGGGGGTCACACGGGCTGGGGGGAGGGGTGTGTGTTACGGCCGTTTGATTGACGCACTTACTGTCCAATGATTTTAGGTGGTCTTGGAAATGATTGGCTGGAGTTTTTCGAGTCCTGCCCGTTCCACTGATGATTAAATTGCTTAATTTTCATTTCAGTGCTTCTAACTCAGTGGCTGTAAGTGGGTTAGGAATAGGATTTCAAGTTATTTTGAAAACATGGACAAAAAAGAGAATCACATACCCCACCTTTAAGATTATTACTTTTACTTTGAGTAAATATAAGTACTTTTACTTGAGTACAGTTTTTGGATACTCTACCCACCTCTGCTGGTTTCCAAGGCCAACAATGATGAATAATCTGTTGTATACCGCATGGAAAAACACAAAACTTTCACCTTATTTCAAACATTTGGAAAGGCCTTCATCCCAAACTGTACACTGTTAAACAGAAATCTGCAGATGGCCATAATGTGGGAGTCGTGAGGTCTAATGTTTGGTCATATAAAGTGGCCATGGAATATGAAGCCTATTTCAAAATATGGTTGAACATTTATGGGATGCTCTGAAGCTCAGAGTCTTTAACGGCCCTCAAAGAAAAGGCTTTGTTTTTTGTCCATGCTTACTTCACTTGTTATCACTTAATAAAGCTTTCAAAAGGAGGTTTTTGCAGTGATGCCATAGAAGAGCCATCTTTTGGGATGAACTTTCAGTAAATAATTCTTAAATGAACCATTTTCCACTATAAATAACCTTCTGTGCAGAAACCCTTGTGAAAAAGAAGTGCGAAAAAAAACCTTGCAGATAACAAAAACATCCAACAGTAATTTTAACCATATTTCAAAGACAATATAATTATGAAATTACATTGGGTGGGGGGGCATTGGGATGGGGGGGGGGGGGGGGGGTCATAAAAAAAAGTTAAACTCTTAAGTTAAACTAATACAAATTTAACCTATAATGCATTTTAAATAACATGCAATTAAGTGTCTGAAAACATAACATTCAGTTCGCACTATATATTCCTTTAAAGTCCGTCTGTTGTGAAAATCCAGCTTCTAATGTTGTTTATGTGTCTATGTGGTGTTTTTAATATGCTTTAATAACACAAAGCATGTGTAAATTCATAAGTCGACAGCATTGCTGAGTATTTTCTGCTTAAAACTGCAGTGAACCAAAGACAGTCTCAAAAACACTGAAATCGCTGGTGTTTCTGACGTCACAAACTACCTTGTAACCAATCAGATCAACGTGTGATCGTCAACCAGTGGATCTCTGAGTGAGTGAGTGAGTGAGTGGAGGCGGGGCTCATTTGCATATTCATAGAACCGCGCATACTAAATGAGGCAAGGGTGTCGAGTTACATTCAAGAAATTTTACGGCATGAGGAAAAAACGTTTTGGTGATCAAAGATGAGTTTTAAGGGACCTGTCGGGTGGAGGGCCCCCTCTCCAGACTGGTTCATGAAACACCGTCTTCTTAAACGCATCACACAGCAAAGGTTGCAAACATCACCCGTCTAGACAATTATTTAGGGTAGCTGGGCGAGCCTGTTGGATGGGGGCTAAGACCCACTCCCATCTGGCCCACACCCTTGGCTTTTTAACGCACAACACAAGATAGGATACACCTCATAATTAAAATGAAAATGAATGTTGCAAATGTATACCCAGTTGATGTAGAGATGGTAATGACAACAAGGTGATAACAAGAAATAATGTGTATAAGAAAATTTTTATTTTTACGCATTAGCATTCAGAAACTTTTGAATCTAATGCTAGCATATTAGAATGGATATAAATTGTAATAAACGTATGGTTAACCAAGGATTACAATGGTAATAATTACAATAATAATGATTGAGAGAAGTAAACAACATGGAGACTGGTCATGTTAGTTGTGTCGGTTATGATTGTTTCTGTTTTGTTTTTGTTTTTGCTAACATCGGGTGTGGATCTTCTTATGAGTACTGAGAGTATTGAACTTAGGGGTAGGCGCACATAAGCTTCCTTGCTTCAGCCTACCCCTTTTGAGCTTCCATTATTGTGTAATCTTGGGACTTCTGTAACAAACATGATTGTGAACAGCTCAAATAAAATAAAATAAAAAATAAAAAGGGATACAATTGTTGACAACAGGGGGACTTTAAAGTAGCCTATATTATTTCCGTAAATTAAAAGTGTGCTACTTCTCTTTCTCAAAGGGAAAGTCCCATGGATGTAAAATGTTCTTCATGCAACTATTGATTCCAATAAAGCAAAAAGTTCGGTAAAAAAATTTGTGTTAATAAAGCTGGTGAAAGTGTTTCCATCCACACGTTTTTATCCGCATTAAGTGATATCGAATGAAAAATGCCTTATGGAAACAGTAAAATTCGATTGAATTTCATGAATATCGACTCAAATGAAATGCGTTCGGTCTCATGGGATTTTATCTTGATGGATATACGGCTTATGCGATAAACACTGATGGAAACTGTATTACGGCGCGATCCAGCATGTGACGTCATTACACACAGGTTTATATTCGCTTTAAAGCCGTTGGATGGAAACACACTTTCACCAGCTTTATTCACATGAGTTTTTTTAACCGAACTTCAGATAGTTCGATTGACAAGTGGATGGAAACTTGGCTAGTGTGTTTCCATCCAACGGCTTTAAAGCGAATAAACACCTGTGTGTAATGACGTCACATGCTGTTTTGCGATCAAATTGGTATATCGAATTGATTTGAGACATTTTAAGGTGTTTCCATTCATTTTCTCACAACATTCAAGCCGAACAAAGTTTTGCTAGACAAAATGGATCGCGCCATAATAACGTTTCCATCAGCGTTTATCGCATAAGCCGTATATCCATCAAGATAAAATCCCATGAGACCGAACGCATTTCATCACCGAGTCGATATTCATGAAGTTCAATCGAATTTTACTGTTTCCATAAGACATTTTTCATTCGATATCACTTAATGCGGATAAAAACGTGTGGATGGAAACATAGCTTGAGACCGCAATAAAAGCTGTAAAAAACTGGAACATTTCACGTTTGGACCCCGCCGTATATGTTTCTGAACGTCTCCCCATGTTTTTCCCAGCCATGTGTGTGTGTGTGTGTGTGTGTGTGAGAGAACTCGAGCCGAATACCTGGCAACAGCTCAAGCAGGATGAATTACGAGCAAAGCGTCAGTATTCAACACTCGCCTTTCATTCCTGTCCGGTGGTCATGACTGCTCAGCCTCAGCACAGACTCAGAGAATAGTACGGCACATACTTTAACTCACAGCTTTGGTCCAGCGATCAATCAAAAGGAGAGCCGAGGTCATTGAAGGACCGTTGAGAAAAGAGCGCACATTATAATGGCCACCATGCTGGGAACCCTTTTAAAGAGGCCTATTCTTGTACATGAGAAACCTTCTCTGACTCCAGATTATTGATTTCTTAGTGCTTATGCTGAGAATGGAGACTTGAGCAATACACCTGTGAGTCAAGAGTCTCACGCTTCTGTAGCTTTGTAATGTATTTGATCAAACCGCATGATGTTTTATGCTTTATTGAGACGCTAAGCTGAGTTACTGAAGTCCCCGACACTGAAAAACAAAATTACTCATTCTCATGGTAAATTTCACAAATAATTATAAAAATGGCAAGAAACACATTAAATTAAATGTGAAATTTTGAAGTGGGAAGAGTCTTTTCGGTTACACTTTATATGAGCCCATGCTTATAATGAATTTTAGCCCCATGTACACTTATTTATAAGTAAGAATTATTCTGTAAATATATTTATAAAGACTCATTACGACCTATTCTACATTCTAAGAACAGTTATAGTCACATTTATATATAGTCATGCATTTGCTTTTTCAATATGCATGCTCATAATCCATGATGCATGGTACATTTTTTTAACTGTTTGTATTAATGATCTCTGTGGGTTTGTTTTTCATTATTTTAAATATTTACATTATTTTTTTATAAATACAGTAAAGTGCAACACAAATCTGTCATATCAGCTACATAAAATTATAAAGAGAGCATTATTATAATTGTGTGCTTGTGACATGTGCTTGTTTTTGTAATCAGGCCTTAAAAAATTATATAAAAAATTGGATTTAGATTTATCAGCCAATATATCGATTATCGGCTTTCAAATATAAAGATTTATCGGTTATCTGTTTCGGCCAAAATGTCCATGTTGTGCATCCGTATTAATGATGCCTTAATGAGATATGAGCTTAATTGCAACTGTGTGATATTTGCACCAAACCTAAACATTACTTTCATCTTCTTAGCAGTTTCCAGTCGTGTTATTACACGGATTTAGGTAATGACTTGCACTAATATCCTGAGGTTAAATCAGAAGAGCTTGTGTTTCATCTAGAGCTTTATCTCAGCTGTGGCCCGAGGGAGACGGGATTAAAACAAAGCTGTGTTCCTCTGATCGGACACGACACATCAGTCACATAAGGTGAGGATTCATGACTGGAAACTTCAAACCTCAAAAACTTTAAAAAATGTGACATTTATTCCTCTCTAACTGTAGATTTGACCTTATTAAAGGTACAATATTTTGCAGTAAAATATCCAAAAATCACTAGGCCAATGTTATATATTTTCTTTAGTTGATTACTTAAAATATCCCAAATGTTTCCAACTATTTCTAAATCGTGAGAAAGTTGCGATTTTAAGCAAGTAAACGGGGCGTGTGAGCAGCGGTGAGGAGTCGCCAGTCAATGACGTCATATCCGCGTTAGCCTCGGTTTCCACCATTGTTTCCGCTCGTACTGCCATAGTAACCATGGCGACAGACGGTGACAACTGGTTTATGCCCGTTATGCCTAGCAGGACGCTCACGCTGTTGTTGTTTTGTTCAAACATTATGGACCATGGCAAGCAGACTTTGAGACAGAAAGAGACTAAAACGAAGATCAACATGTTTCGAGATGCGAGAGCTCCACGTCCACGACTAACTTCCACTTGACAGAGACGCGAGTGTTGCATGTACTTTATTAGACAGGAGAGCAAATGTACATAAAACTAATCAATGATATTTAGTTCAACATGAGGAAATGTTAGAATATGATCTGTATGTTATTCTAATGTTGATCTAGCTTACTTAGTCTCATACAGCCAACAAACAACCCAACTAACAACATTCAACACACTCAAATGTGTTTAGTGTGATAGTGTAACTGTTAGAGCGAGTGAAACAGCGCTGGGTTACCTCAAGCTTCATTCCTCTAATAAACTGACCTGTGTGAGTATTAATTCAGCACTTGCGTGTAGTTGGGTAGAATGAAATGTCCTTATTCCTTTATATCCGCGGGACTGGCGTTGCGTGTGTGTGTGATGTGTGTGTGTGTGTGTGTGTGTGTGTGTGTGTGTGTGTGTGTGTGTGTGTGTGTGTGTGTGTGTGTGTGTGTGTGTGTGTGTGGGCGCTGGTGTACGTCTAGCAATTGCTCCCGCTTCACCACAGTCATGTTAAAAACATCAGTGTATTCACTCATCCATAAAAGATCCATCAGCTTGACGACAATAGTGTGTGTGTGTGTGTGTGTGTGTGTGTGTGTGTGTGTGTGTGTGTGTGTGTGTGTGTGTGTGTGTGTGTGTGTGTGTGTGTGTGTGTGTGTGTGTGTGTGTGGTGTGTGTGTGTGTGTTCATCAGCCGGATACAGGTTTACATGGAGATTAAATGTTCTAAGAATGTTTTGATAACGTTCCCATTAACAGTCAGACAGTCTTCCTTTCGGAGTCACATGCTGAGCCTACTCGGTCAAAAGTGACCGGAGGCCTAAAAATGAAACTTCCTCCACCCCAGTAAAACCAATGCAATTTATTTTTGTTCTATAATATTTATTCTTTTTAATTTTGCATTTTGAGAGAATTTGATTGAATTTATTAATATTT
>CM070830.1:1305706-1348206 GCA_036326025.1 Chrosomus eos | reverse complement strand
ATGATCTTTCTGACCTGTTGCCAGAGTTGGTGTCATGTAACATGCCCCACATTAAGGGAGACACGTGTGTGTGTGTGTGTGTGTGTGTGTGCGTGCGTGCGTGCGTGCGTGCGTGCGTGCGTGCGTGGGACTGTGGAATCTCTCACTGGTTAGTGGAATATTAGCAGATGTGTGTTTGTTACTCGAGTTTCTCTCTCACTTTATATCATGCCTCCGTCAGTGTCTCTCGACCGAAGAACATGATATGATCCCTCAGGAAATAGAGCAAATATGTTCAAAATATGTTATGCTAACATTCCCATTAAGTTATGAAAACATTATTTTTGAATGTTCGCTGAAGGTTCAAAACTTCCAGTTTGTAAATGTTTTTTTTTTTAAGTCTTTATGTGAACGTTAAAGAAACATTTCATTTGATCATTCTTCAAACATTAGGAGAATGTTACTTTTGAATGTTCCTGAACGTTCTGAAAGTAACATTTAAAAATGTTAAACGAACATCCAACAACGTTTCAGAAAAAGACGTTCCATGATTTATAAAAAATGTTTTTGTGTTAATGTTTTAAGAACCAGATAAAAGTGTTTGTTCATAACTTTAAGAGAAGCTTTGCAGAGTTTTAGCTGAGTATTATAATCTGACCAATTTACATTACTTTTAGATTACTTTTAGATTACTTTTGACCTAACTTGTTTATCACACATATTTGAATATGATAATCATGTACCATATTGATAAAACAAAATTATTCTTGGCTACACACTTTATTTTAAGATGTCTTTGTTACACTATTACACATTTAAGTACTGAGTATTAAGTAACTACATGTACTTACTATGGTAAGTACATGTAGTTACTTAATACTCAGTACTTAAATGTGGTTACTTACATGTAATTATGCATAATTTATAGTTATTACTACAGAAACTACATGTAACAGGGACACTGTAAAATAAAGTGTTACATTATTATTATTTTTTTGTATTTTTTTATTATATATATATATATTTAATAAAACACTTAATATAATTTGTTCAATTTGTTTAATTCATTTTGGTTTACACATCCCATTTTGACCCATTTGTTAATTTTTTTTCATTTGTTCCATCTGTACTATTTAGTCCATTTGTTCAATTTGTACTATTTAATCCATTTGTTCAATTTGTTGAATTTACTAAATAATTTTATATTTTATATGTTAATGCCGTGTTCCCTCTCAATTTCCAGTGTAATCAGTCACTTTTTAGAAAGAACAATTTAAAAGATTTTTTTTTTTTTATTAATTCTGACTAATTAACTGCAATTTTATGAATTTTAAGGAATCATGTAATCAATAAAAAAGTAGCGGCTGTCTGATTTGGAGCATTTTAAAAATGTAAACAATGTAATGACAAGTATTTGATTTTTGGAAACTGCTTATATAATCCAGATTTCATGCATACGGATGTTAACCTCTGTAATAAAAGCTGACTTTTGAAGTGCAATATGATTTTTTTTACATAATAGTCTCCATTCTGCTTAAAGCCATTATCGCGAGAGCTTACTGAATGAATCCTTTGTAAGTTCGTCTGAATTACGTATATCGTCACAGATGATGCTATGGCTTTAAAGCATTACTAACACAAGCCTGACATCAGAAGTTATATAATAGAATTATTTCTTTGAGCAGCAGACGGGTCACTCCAGGCTGGGCTTCCGTCTCTCACAATGACTCATTCTGCTGGATGGGCAATCCTCCCGCAGACACACACACACACACACACACACACACACACACACACACACACACACACACACACACACACACACACACACACACACCAACACACACACACACACACACACACACACACACACACACACACACACACACACACAGCACACAAAACACACACACACACACACACACGGCTGCAGGGATCCTTCAAAGACCTTGGAGAGCCGGTTTGTTCTGAGTTTAGCAGAGCAGAATTAATCTCAGACAAAGCCCAGCTCTGTGAACTGTAATTGCGTTCCGATTAGCCAACATATTTCAAGAAACGCATAACAAATGAGTTTGAACTTTGTGCTTAATTGTTGGCTTCTGCAGTCAACTTCTGATTATACTTGAAATTGCATCTATTATGTGTCACAGTGCAACTTCCATTTGTGATGATGCTTCACACAAGAAAATGTGCAAATTCACCTTATTTTTAACAAAAGGCTTCCAGTTGTTTTACAAGTCTGTCATTCTGCTTGATATTGCAAAACTGGTGCATTAAAAGAGAATTATCCTTTTTTTAGCACTTTATTCTTCTAATTATTTCCCTACAGTAACTGATCAATCAGAATCACATTCACAGAAAATGACCTTTACTTCTGCATTGCAAAACAAGGTGGATACGGTGGGGTCCAAAATCTGAAACCAAGTGAAAATGCGTATTTTCGGTGTGTGAAAATTAATGTCAAAAATGATGCCAAAATGTTTGTAATGTTTAGAATAAGGTTCCGTTTGTTCCATTTGTTCCAGTTATTCCATTTGTGCCATTGTTCATTTTGGTTCACATGTCCCATTTTATTCCATTTGTTCCATTTGTTCCATTTGATCCATTTAAAGGTACAATATGCAGGAAAAATATCCAAAAACCACTAGGCCAATGTTATATATTTTGTTTAGTTGATTACTTACAATATCCCAAATGTTTCCAACTATTTGTAAATCGTGAAAAAATGTGATTTTAACAAAGGAAACGGGGCGTGTGAGCAGCGGTGAGGAGTCGCCAGTCAATGACGTCATATCCGCGTTAGCCTCGGTTACCACCATTGTTTCCGCTCGTACTGCCATAGTAACCATGGCGACAGACGTTGACAGACGTTGTATGCCTAGCAGGACGCTCACGCTGTTGTTGTTTTGTTCAAACATTATGGACCATGGCAAGCAGACTTTGAGACAGAAAGAGACTAAAACGCAGATCAACATGTTTCGAGATGCGAGAGCTCCACGTCCACGACTAACTTCCACTCGACAGAGACGCGAGTGTTGATGTACTTTATTAGACAGGAGAGCAAATGTACATAAAACTAATCAATGTTATTTAGTTCAACATGAGGAAATGTTAGAATATGATCTGTATGTTATTCTAATGTTGGTCTAGCTTACTTAGTCTCATACAGCCAACAAACAACCCAACTAACAACATTCAACACACTCAAATGTGTTTAGTGTGATAGTGTAACTGTTAGAGCGAGTGAAACAGTGCTGGGTTACCTCAAGCTTCATTCCTCTAATAAACTGACCTGTGTGAGTATTAATTCAGCACTTGCGTGTAGTTGGGTAGAATGAAATGTCCTTATTCCTTTATATCCGAGGGACTCCTACATATTGTACCTGTGATCCATTTGTTCCATTTGTTTCAAACCCGCAGCGCATATATTTATTCAATTTAATCACATTTTTACAATAGCACTATGCTATATTACCATTTTAAATAGTACCATTTAAATATATTGTGCTGCTTTAGTAACGTTTGACAATGCGGTTCATGGTTTCTTGTCGGTGGAATGACCCCCATTTTTTTGCTTACATTTGAGCTAAATCTTTCTGATTTTTAAAATGTTTGCTTAACCTTTCTGCCAGGTTTAAATACTTTTTTGTTTTTCAAATGAATTATTTTCACATTATTTCAGACCTTTTGGACCTGGCTATATTTGTACTCTTTCTATACATATGCACTTTCAAACATGACCGGTTGAAGTGTGCTCCATTTGCAGATCATATATTACCTGGACCACACATGAAAAAATATTGATTTTGTGTTACAAAATAAGTGTCATACAGTTTGTCCACTATAGAGCTGACAGTGAATCATTCACCGTGTGTGTGTTCGATGTTTGTGTGCGTCTGTACGAGGCGCTGTGATTAATAGCCAGTTTTGCATATAGATTGAATTTGGGCTGAACTCATGAAACACCCATGGCAACATTTCATGTCAAAACGTTCTGTTAAAATCCATGCTTTTCTGTGCTTTATCGCTGAGTATATGAGATATTACATAAGGCAATCCCAGTAATGCATCCTGGGAAGGGATTTACAGAGCGAGATGAAGGACTAGTTACTCAACACTAACCCAACGGCTACAGCCTTTACTCACACGCCAACAACTCACATGTGAAGTGATGGACGGCACACTGAAAGGGGCATTTTATTATAATATTTATGCGATGTGAGTGTTTATATTCAATGTGCTTTTATTAGTTAAGTCAAGTCACATTCATTTTTACAGCGCTTTTAACAATATAGACTGTTTCAAAGCAGCTTTTAAAGTGATAATAGTAAACTAGAATGTACATTTCCTGAAGAAAATGTGACTGGTGCTTGCAGAGGTAAAATTCACCATTCGGTTATGATTGCATACGAGCCAACAAACATGTCTGTACGATGTTCTGGTGCTGAGATATGGCTTATTTATGTTGTTCAGGTGGTTGCTAGGGCGTTGCTAGGGTGTTCTGGGTGGTTGCTAGGGTGTTCTGGGTGGTTGCTATGGTGTTGCTATTCAGTTGCAAGGGTGTTCTGGGTGGTTGCTATGGTGTTGCTAGGCGTTTACTTAAGTATTCTGGGTGGTTTCTAGGCAGTTGCTAAAGTATTCTGGGTAGTTGCTAGGGTGTTGATAGGCGGTTGCTGGGGTGTTATGCATGGTTGCTAGGCGGTTGCTGGGGTATTAAGGGTGGTTGCTAGGTAGTTGCCAGGGTGTTCTGGGTGGTTGCTAGGGTGTTGCTAGGGTGTTCAGGGTAGTTGCTAAGGTATTTTTGGTGGTTGCTATGGTGTTGCTAGGTGGTTGGTAGTTGTCATGGATGGTTACTCTGGCGTTCACATTCATTTATACAGCGCTTTTAACAATATAGACTGTTTCAAAGCAGCTTTACAGTGATAATAGGAGATTACAGTAACAGAGATTGTTTTGGCTTTACAGCAGATCTAGAATAAAGTTATTGTCCAGTTAAAGTTAGTTTTGATTTGTTCACTTCTGTTGCAAAGATCATTAGTTATTAACTTATGGGCCGCTAACATCGTTCTAAAACAGAAAACGTGTAATGCGTTCCGGCCGTTCATTCGCACGACTAGTGTTTGTGCTCGAGTGGCTGATTGAGGAGATTTAATGTTAATGTCAATGTGAATCAATTCCCAATCCACTTTACTTCTGGAATAAGATATTTACTGTCAGGAATTCAGTTGATCATGTAAAGTGAGCATTAATTGCAATTGCAGTAATGTGCAATTATCAGCCCACATATATGATCTGCTTATTGGTATCAGCCACTGTATGAATCATTAACAATGAGGCCAGAAACATGCATTAACAATTTTAATGTTTTTAACGGAGTACCAAAAACAAACAGATGCCAGTTATTCCTGTTGTTTCACAAAAACAAACCCTTTTAATGAGCAGGACATGGAAAGGTGCCGTCGAAAGAGCCATAAAAGCCCTGAAACATGAGATCATGGATCACAGTTACGCTGGAAGACATGAACGACACAGGGAAATCCTTCCTCAGTGTTTGTGCATGAGAGAAATTACAGTATCAGATGAAGAGAGAATCACACTCTCCGTATTCTTCTAGACATTTCCCTGTAAGAGCTAATGTATCAGAATCTCATTCACAGAAAACAGCCTGTGCTTCTGCATTGCAAACATAAGATACGGCGGGTCCAAAAGCCTGAGACCAAACGAAAATGCTTAATTTTTCCTGTGAAAATTAATTATGCCAAAATATTTGTTGCACTTTACAATAAGGTTCCATTTGTTCCATTCATTACAGCCGTTCCATTTGTTCCATTATTACAGCCGTTCCATTTGTTCCATTCATTACAGTCGTTCCATTTGTTCCATTCATTACAGTCGTTCCATTTGTTCCATTATTACAGCCGTTCCATTTGTTCCATTATTACAGCCGTTCCATTTGTTCCATTCATTACAGTCGTTCCATTTGTTCCATTCATTACAGTCGTTCCATTTGTTCCATTATTACAGCCGTTCCATTTGTTCCATTATTACAGTCGTTCCATTTGTTCCATTATTACAGCCGTTCCATTTGTTCCATTATTACAGTCGTTCCATTTGTCCATTTGTTCCAGTTTTTTCCATTCGTTCATGAGATTGATGGTTGAGAGTCGTGTTTCAGTCCCTTCAGAAAAACGTGATTATGTGATCGCATGATTTAATGCATAATCAGCCATAGTCTGCATATTTATGCGAGGGAGGTTTTTCAAATACGCCGCACTTTTACCGCATAAATTGCCAATTTCCGCGGAAAATATGCGGGTCTTGCATGATTTCATAATCCCCGCATTTACGTTGCAAAAAAGTCTCATATATCTCAGCAGAAAGTTGAGAAATGTTGCGTTTGCGTCACACAAGAGCCGCCGTTTCTCCTGTTGCCATGGGAACGTTACGAAGTGACGTAATTACGCGACGTGAACATCATCGAAAAGCTGTAAAACAGGAAGCACACATTTATTTTTTTATATTTTATTTCTTCATTTTGACAGAAGTTGTAGCATATTCCTCTTGTAAAGCTCCAGAACAGGTTTGACTCATCAATGTTTTGTAAGTTTGATGTGTTTATTAAGATCTGAAATAAAACAAGATGAACTGAAATATTCCAGCACTTTCTGTGATGTAGTGTGCTTGCTTATCATAGGAAGTAATAAGAAATGACTCTTTACAGTAAGGCAGTAGCCTAGAGAGAACAGGGTACAGGGGAATCACTTTTTCATCAAACTGCAGTTTTTGCAAGTACCCGCAATTTCATCACATAAAATTGCATAAATATCTGCATATTCCATCGCATTTTTTAAGAAAACGTGCCGCATAATCAAGCATTTTTGCTCGCAACAATCACAAAAAACTCTAGTTTTCAGTGTCAGATTTGTATGCTTAAGTCTACATGAGCTGCTTATATACTGTATATACTGTAATTATATATACTATACTCAAGTATAATGTTCATCTCTTAAAGGGACAGTTCACCCAAGAAATGAAAGTTCTGTGACTGTTTATTCACCCTCGTGTTGTTCCAAACCTGTATGCTGTTATTTATTCATGGAACACACAAAAAAAATCTTCATAAATATCATTTTGATGACATTTTTTCATTGATCCCAGGCTGTCGAGCTCCAAAAAACAACATCAAATTTTAAAACGAAATGGTTATGAACAAATGCTCTTCCAGTAACATTAATAAAATGTTTATTCAGAACATTATACATCGTTCATGGAATGTTTTTTCTTTTCTGAAACATATATTTTTAAAATGTTTCTACTTGTTTCAGAACATTCAGAGAACAATTAAAAGTAACATTCTGTAATGATTGAAGAAAGATTCTATGGAATGTTCAGGGTTCAGTGATATAACACACATTTCGAATGCACTATTTATATGTGTGTGTGTGTGTGTGTGTGTGTGTGTGTGTGTGTGTGTGTGTGTGTGTGTGTGTGTGTGTGTGTGTGTGTGTGTGTGTGTGTGTGTGTGTGTGTGTGTGTGTGTGTGTGTGTGTGTGTGTGTTGGTTTATGTGATTTATGAGGACACAAATTTGTATAATGACATGTGTATTACACTGGTATTACAACTTATGGGTGGTTTATGGGGATATTTCAAAAGTCCTCATAAATCTAATGGCTTAAAAAACATAAAAAACAATGTTTTATTAAAAAATGTAAAAATGCAGCATGTCTCCTGTGATGGGTAGGTTTAGGGACAGGGGCAGTGTAGGGGGACAGAATATATAGTTTGTCCAGTATAAAAACCATTACGCCTATGGAGTCCTCATAATGCTGTTGCACCACACAGTGTGTGTGTGTGTGTGTGTGTGTGTGTGTGTGTGTGTGTGTGTGTGTGTGTGTGTGTGTGTGTGTGTGTGTGTGTGTGTGTGTGTGTGTGTGTGTGTGTGTGTGTTGTGTGTGTGTGTGTGTGTACAGATAAAATAACAGCATACTAGTTTTCATACAATTTTGTGTAAACTACTTCTTTAACTAACTTATTTGCCCTCATACATTATGTAAACAGATGGTGCCATGTACAATTAATTCTAGATATGAGTAATGTTAATCCACCTGATGAACGTCTGAGGTCACACTGTGAGCCACAGTGAAGCACAGATTGAGGGGCCAGTGGAGAGAAAGGCTCTTGCACCGCACCGCAGCACTGGCTGAAGATGCATCTCCCCCTTCGTCACATGCAATTTCTGCTAAATCCTTATAAACAAACATGACAATAAATTACGATTTAGCTGTTTTAGCTAACTAGCATTAGTTATTATGCCTTACAAGCTAGCTGCGGTACTTTACAACAACTTGGACACTTCACGTTTCTTCTCATTATTTAAATCATTATGTTGACTTATTTGTTAGTTAGTAGATGTTTTAAAAAAACGACTTACGGTGCGCAGTTCATGTTTTCGTCGAGCTGCATCTCTGACGGATCCGTGACCATCATGTTTCCGCGTGGAAAACGATGAAGATGCGCTGTGCAATGAAAGAACCGCACCAGCTTTGAGTCTCACTTGGTTCTTGCTCCGGCATCCCATGTTGAACTCCATCATATCGTCGGGACAATAATCCTCCGATCTAATGTGAACGCTACACACGACCGCGCTTTTCGAAGCCGACGCGGAAGAGAAATCCCGTCTCTTCATCTGAACAAACCGCACCCAGGCACGAAAGATAGCACCATCCTTTTTCTTGTCAGGAAACCTGTGGACTCGATGTCCTGACAGGCCGGAGTTTTTGCAACCTCCACAAACACAATAATTTACCATGACGATGATAAATTAAAATACAAAAACTACCGAAAACACACTGACTCACGACCGCTCTCACTGAATACCAACCTACTCTGCACTGAGTCGAGGGCGGCGGCTCCCTTTCATGACGTAAAATGACGCGATGTTGAAAAAAAAGCCGTTTTTACGAGCAGTCCAAGAAACGCTCACTTTATCTACTAAATTGGTGCCCTTATGTCGTTTTAAAACATTTTAAATCCTGCATTAACTTTTCATATGGTATTTTCATACAAGGTTATATATTACTTTCAATTTTTTTTCACCTGCAATATGCTCTTTAAGCCATTTTTAGAAACACGAAGGTTCACTGAAGCTCAGAGAAAGCAGACGCTCGATCTCACACACACACACACACACACACACACACACACACACACACACACACACACACACACACACACACACACACACACACACAACACACACACACACACACACACACACACACACACACCACACACACACACACACTCCTCCTCCAGCACTTCAGATTGTCAGACTCTCTCGGCTCCTGCTAGAAAGTTATGATGAATCCTTTCCAATTTTACTTTCCTCAGTGTGGAAGTGAGTCAATCAGTGCATTGTTCTGCAGAACAAAAAAATTGGCTGTGAAATACATTAAATCTGTGGGGGAAAAATTCTGATTTGAATAAACCATCAACTAATTTAAATAACATCAAACAGTTGCCAGTACCAGATTTTTAAGAAAAAATCAATTTCTCCAGAATAAATTTGAGGGTCTAATTCCCTTCCACATCTAATATTTGTTCTTTTGCATGCATGAAGCATCTGGCGTTACTATAACTGGTCCGTTTGCTTTACAGTCATAATTCATATGCATTCATCATCAGCTCTCTCACTCTTTCTGAGAAGTGATTCCCAGGGAAAAGGTTTTCTGACGGCATAATGACATGGAAGGTCCCTGTGGAGGAACGGCACGTAAATAGCACCTGATTGAACATCAATGTTTTTTGATTGAACAGTGTGTGTGTGTGTGTGTGTGTGTGTGTGTGTGTGTGTGTGTGTGTGTGTGTGTGTGTGTGTGTGTGTGTGTGTGTGTGTGTGTGTGCTGTGTGTGTGTGTTGTGTGTGTGTGTGTGGTGCGTGCGTGTGCATGTGTGTGTGTGCCCAAGGGGCATCATTCAGCCGTTGAGAAAATGACCCCGACACAGAAACATCGGAAGCTTGAATTGTCGTTATTTCATCAACAATGGTCGAGAGGAATTGAGTCTGTGGGAAATGAACACGTATTCATCATATTATTACATTGAAATTAATTCTGTGAATGAGCATTTAATGAGTCGATGTGATTTTCTTCCTGTAATGAGGTTTTCTCGCAGGCCGGTCTGTATATCGACAGTGTTTGAGACTCGCGCGCTGCTCAGGGACAGGGACAGTAACACACACACACACACACACACACACACACACAGCTGATGTTTTTTTGTTTTTTTTTCAGAAAATGATCTCACTAGCCGCTGATAACCGTGCTGTTACTGTTAAAGGTACAATATGCAGGATTTTTCGCCACCAGGGGTCGCTAACCTCTTACAATAACAAAGGCGTATATTGATGACGTATATTCTGCATTAAGCTGAATTATGGATCTTGTCGTCAAGCTGATGGATCTATTATGGATGAGTGAATACACTGATGTTTTAAACATGACTGTGGTGAAGCAGGAGCGATTGCTAGACGTACACCAGCGCCACACACACACACACACAACACACACACACACACACACACACACACACCCCACACACACACACACACACACACACACACACAACACAACACACGCGCAACGCCAGTCCACGGATATAAAAGAATAAGGATATTTCATTCTACCCAACTACACGCAAGTGCTGAATTAATACTCACACAGGTCAGTTTATTAGAGGAATGAAGCTTGAGGTAACCCAGCACTGTTTCACTCGCTCTAACAGTTACACTATCACACTAAACACATTTGAGTGTGTTGAATGTTGTTAGTTGGGTTGTTTTTTGGCTGTATGAGACTAAGTAAGCTAGATCAACATTAGAATAACATACAGATCATATTCTAACATTTCCTCATGTTGAACTAAATAACATTGATTAGTTTTATGTACATTTGCTCTCCTGTCTAATAAAGTACATGCAACACTCGCGTCTCTGTCGAGTGGAAGTTAGTCGTGGACGTGGAGCTCTCGGCATCTCGAAACATGTTGATCTTCGTTTTAGTCTCTTTCTGTCTCAAAGTCTGCTTGCCATGGTCCATAATGTTTGAACAAAACAACAACAGCGTGAGCGTCCTGCTAGGCATAACCCAGTTGTCAACGTCTGTCGCCATGGTTTCTATGGCAGTACGAGCGGAAACAATGGTGGAAACCGAGGCTAACGTGGATATGATGCATTGACTGGCGACTTCTCACCGCTGCTCACACGCCCCGTTTCCTTGGTTAATATTGCAATTTTCTCACGATTTACAAATAGTTGGAAACATTTGGGATATTGTAAGTAATCAACTAAACAAAATATATAACATTGGCCTAGTGATTTTTGGATATTTTACTGCAAAATTCCTACATATTGTACCTTTAATGCGCTGTGTAGTAACTCGCTCTATAGAGCCGTGTGATGCTGTGTTTGGGAGTGTGTGTTGTATAGTAACTCGCTCTATAGAGTTGTGTGATGCTGTGAGAGTGTGTGTTCAAGAGCTCTGGTGTCGCTGCACATCTCCAGCTCTCTGTGTCTCAGCGAGACTGAAGTCTGGATTGGACACGATGTACTGAGGCACATTTTCCTGGCGGTGTTTCAGCAACTGTGGCGACTGGGACAGATCTCACGTTCAGGACAGATCTCTAATAAATAACCGGTGTAGAACAACAGATCAGCTGAAAACACACTTCATCTGAGACTCACTAATCACTAATGTCACATTCAGTGTTGAACATTAAACTCATGTTTGCTAGTTCTCTTTTATCAGTTTATGTGTGAGTGTTATCTTTGTCTGGAGACTGTATGGGGAAACAATTTCCCCAAAGGGATCAAAAAAGAATCTATTAATCAAAAACTCTACATTTATTAAAGAATAATCAATGCAGCTTTTTTTTTTATTCCTTTGATCAAACTGTTTCAGATTGATTGCAGAAAACAGTTGTGTTGCTTCATATTATAACCATGATACACACTATCATTCAAAAGTTTGAATTGTTAACATTTAAAACATAAATTAATACATTTATTCAGCAAGGATGCGTTAAATTGATCAAAAGACACAAGTAAAGACACAAAATGTTCTATTTCTTTTAAATGCTGTTTTTTTTTAACTTTCTATTCATCAAAGAATTCTGAAAAAAAGTTCAACATTGATAATAAGTAGAACAATTATTGATAATTATTACTAATAACTGAAGTAATGACTGCTGAAATTTCACCTTTGCCATCACAGGAATAAATAATATTTTAAAAAGAAAAATTATCTTCTTTTTATTTGAAATGTACTTATTTTAAATTTTCACAATATTACTATTTTGTACCATATTGTAACTATTTCTGAACTATAATAATATTTCACAATATTATAAATAAATGCAGCTTTGGTGAACAAAAGAGACCTAATTATTCCAGACTTTTCTTTTGAACGTTGTGTGTGTGTGTGTGTGTGTGTGTGTGTGTGTGTGTGTGTGTGTGTGTGTGTGTGTGTGTGTGTTGTGTTGTGTGTGTGTGTGTATGTGTTGTGTAGTGTGTGTGTTGTGTATGTGTATTTGTTTTTTTTTTTAACCTTTATTTAACCAGGAGAGTCCAGGTATCAGCGTATAAAACAATACAGAACACATAGGTACAGACAAATAACACATAAGACTAGTAAGCTGACATTTCATAAAGTCATTTTAAATCATTTTTACAGTCTAAGAGCATTTACATATTAAGGCATTTCCTCTAAGTCTTTCATTTGGGATTTAAATGTGTTTAGCGAGATTAATTCATTGAGTTTCAAGTCCTTTTCCAATGCATTTCATGCTGAAGGTGCAGAATAAAGAAATGCCTTCTTTCCCGTTTCCGTACGGGTATTTGGCACAGAGCATAAAGAAGTCCTGAGGACGCAAACAGTGTCGCCCATTACTTTTCTGCATGATATGAACACATAGGTGTTTGGCAGCAGACCAAAAATTGCCTTATATATGAAAGTGTAGCAATGACATAGCCTTCGGGAGGCAAAAGAGGATAAACACAAGAGTATAGCTCACAGTCTGGAGTCAGCGCTTTGCAATTTGTAATGAACCTCAAGGAAGATGTCAATCATATGAAGAGGTGGGCGGAGCTTGATTGTGTCTGTGAGGAGTTTATTGGATGGTTGTGGTTTGCTATTGGCTGACGTCATGTGAGTGACAGGTTATAGCCCCGCCCACATCATCAGAGAAGAGATGCTGCAAGAGGAACTTATTCTGAGTCAAGATTATTATTAAAACAATAATGATGTGCACCGATAAATAATTTACAATAAACATTGCACTATTCTACAAAAAAAATTTCATTTTGATTTCATGCTGAGTTTAAGTGCATGACATTGACCAGATAAGCGCTTTTATATAACTGTTTCCCAATCTACAACACAAGCATGTTATCTTTTTAAAGTGTTCTGCATTATAAGAATGACCCTGCTCTTGTGTTATCAAACGCTTATTCTGCACATGAGAAGAAAACACGCTTTATTGATCGTCTACCTTTGAAAGTAACATTTGGAGTTAAAGCAGCGTTTCACTGTCTCTCATATCAGCATGAAGATCTCAGATCATGAACCGCCTGCTTCTGATCACAGGAAAACACCAGAGAAATCACTAATCTTGAGCTGAAAATGTACTGAATCTCTTATTTGTTTCACACTTGATTCATTTTGCAAAACTGACACGGTTAATGAACTGAAACGACACTTTTCTCTTCTGTAGAGCTGATATTAGCTGGATTGCTCTCGTTTCATTATTGATTAACTTTACACAGTAACTGAACTGAATCATTTAACACTGACTGAACTGAATACTTAAAGCTACACTGTGTAACTTTTTTTTGTTTATTCTTAGCTAAAAACACTTAGTTCTTTCAAAAATATATGTGCTCATTAATGTATATTTACTTCGTTCAAGTAATAAAGTATTCTCGTGAGTGTATAATATGCCATTGAAAATATATACGGGTAAGGGGTTCTAATGTCGGTCGCCATGTTGCCCCTCCATCTTGAAAGTACATTAGCCAAAGAGGGACATACCCGTTAATTCAAGCTTCGCCTTTCGCGTATCACTTGAAGGAACACTCATGGACGAGGTCGAACTTGAAGCCATGTTAATCTTGGACTACATTGGCCACCGTAGGAGTTAAACCGAAATTGGAATTGAGAGGAACAGAAAATAATATTCACTGGATGGTCATATACCTTTTCACCGCTAGATGGGGGTAAAAATCACACAGTGTAGCTTTAAAGGATTAGTTCACTTTTAAAAAAAACTTTTGCTGATAATTTACTCACCCTCATGTCATCCAAGATGTCCCTGTCTTTCTTTCTTCAGTGGAAAAGAAATGAAGGTTTTTGATGAAAACATTCCAGGATTTTTCTCCATATAATGGACTTCAATGGGACCCAAACGGTTCAAGGTCCAAATGACAGTTTCAGTGCAGCTTCAAAGGGCTTTAAACGACACCAGACGATGAATAAGGGTCTTATCTAGCCAAACCATCGCTCATTTCAAAAATAAATAAAAAGGTTTTATAAGCACTAATGCTCGCCTTGCTCTGTTCTGTGATGCGCGTTCGTTCGTGACCTTTTCAACGTAATCGCGTATTACGTGACGTCATGAACGCTCATCATATCGTCTGGTGTTGTTTAAAGCCCTTTGAAGCTGCACTGAAACTGTCATTTGGACCTTGAGCCGTTTGGGTCCCATTGAAGTCCATTATATGGAGAAAAATCCTGGAATGTTTTCATCAAAAACCTTCATTTCTTTTCCACTGAAGAAAGAAAGACAGGGACATCTTGGATTACATGGGGGTGAGTAAATTATCAGCTAAAGCTTTTTTTAAAGTGAACTAATCCTTTAAACACTGATTGAACTGAATCATTGAACACTGACTGAACTGAATCATTGTTCTGAACTGAACTGAATCAAATAAAAAAAACATGAGTGATGTATAAATAATGTTTTTGTGCTAACGTTTTGAGAACATTATTAAACACTGACTGAACTGAAGCATTGAGTTCTTGCAATATTCTCTCAATATTATAAACAAACATTCTTCCATTAACATTAATAGAACGTTCGTTCAAAGTTATCTGGTGTTTAATAATGTTCTCAAAACGTTAGCACAAAAACATTACTCATGTTTTTTTCTAAAACGTTATAGTTGGACGTTCGTGTAAAATGTTACTTGTTTCGGAATGTTCAGAAAACATTCAAAAGTAACATTCTCATAATGTTTTAAAGATGATGAAATGGAATGTTCCTTTAACAAAAAAAAAAAAAAAACGTTGAAAACTTTTCAGGGAGCATTCAAAAATAACATTCACAGCTCTACTGGACCGGTACCAAAGCGTTTTTGTAAGATATTTCTGGGTATTTGCTCAAGAATCTGCTGGTAATAATGCAGGCTTACTCGAATAATATATCCAGGCTAATATTGTCCTCTCTCTAACGCGTTTAACACAGATAACCCAGTAAACCTGCATGTGATGTGGACTTCAAAGCTTCTCTTGTAAATCGTGTCTATCTCTGGATGCCTCTGGCTCTCTGGATTTGAATCCGTGAGAATGTAATTGGGAAATCAGTTTGTAACAGGCTTAGCTACGCTGGAAATTAACAAATTAACAGGCAAACAATGAAGCAGCTAAATGAAACTTGAGTCTTAAAGTCCCACTGAAGTGTAACCTGCAGCTTTGTTTGAGGCGTTGACGTAATATCCACTGAAACAGGAAGTGAAGGCGGGACATATTGAATGGCTCCTCCCCCTTTTCAAACAGCCAATAGCGTTTAGTTTCCCTCACAGACTGACAGCTCCATTGAAGCGATGTCAATAAAATTTTAGCCATTTCATTCTTAACTAATGAACGTACGGTTGAAAAACGTAATAAAACTCGAGTGTTTGAGTAAGTGAACACATAACACATATTGCTCTGTGACGTGTCATAGTGGGCGGAGCTTTACATTCTAAAAGAGCATTTAATTGGACAGAAGATGTAATGAGAAGCGGTGATGTCATAAAAATCCTGATCCATTTCAGCGGAAGTGAGAGACTGCTTATATTTCCTAAATGTGAATTTTGTCATTCACTCTTAAAAATGCTGGGTTGTTTTAAGCCAATTTTGGGTCAAATATGGACAAACTCAAACATTGGATTAAAAACTTAATAAAAAAAAAGTAACCCAATGGATGGGTTTGTCCATATTTGACCCAAATATGGGTTAAAACAACCCAGCATTTTTTAGAGTGTTGTTTTGGGGAAAAACAGCTTGTTTATAAACTTAAGGCTAACATATTCATACTAAAAGCTAAAAAAAAAAATACATTTTGATTTCAGTGGTCTTTAAAGGTGCAGTATGTAATATTGACAGAGTTGTTTCCCGCCTCCTCAGACTCGACACTGGTTGCCAGATTGAGAAGACCCAACAGGATCGAGCGCAACATTATTAGGCCACGAGCCTTGATGAGTTGATTTATTCGTGTTTTAATATGAGCTTTTTAGATGTGTGCTGTGATCTCTGACCCAGAACGTTTGCTGGATTTTTTTTTTTTTTTTTTTGCAGCGTTATCCCACCAACTGGCAACCCGGGGTGTTGAAATACTATTGGGTGAATTGGCAGTGGGCGGAGTCACACAGACCGACACAAAAACAGACATTACAACACTGAACACACATGTCAAAGTACAGTAACTGCTGTAGAAGTGTCTTTCAGAGAAACAAGCATGTGAACTCAGCATATGTTTGTAGATATTTAGGAGACATGCTATTTTTATGCTTCCGTACAGTCAAAAAAATTATATACAGCACCTTTAAATAGCACACCGCTGGACGAGAGTCACTACTGCTTATGAAACATGCTTTATGAATGTTTCCCATTACGTTATGAAAAAGTTATTTCTGAATGTCCAGTGTTTTTAAATGTCTTAAAAAGTTTGCAAATATTAGAGAAAACATTCCATTTTATCATTATAACAGATAATTTTGAATGTTCTCTGAATGTGTGTGTGTGTGTGTGTGTGTGTGTGTGTGTGTGTGTGTGTGTGTGTGTGTGTGTGTGTGTGTGTGTGTGTGTGTGTGTGTGTGTGTGTGCTGATTGTGCAATTGGAGAAACACGGGCAGTGGATCTGTGGAGCGGATCCTGATAAGTATGTGTGTGTGTGTGTGTGTGTGTGTGTGTGTGTGTGTGTGTGTGTGTGTGTGTGTGTGTGTGTGTGTGTGTGTGTGTGTGTGTGTGTGTGTGTGTGTGTGTGTGTGTGTGTGTGAGCTGATTGTGTAATTGGAGAAACACGGGCAGTGGATCTGTGGAGCGGATCCTGATGAGTGAGTTATATAAGAGGAACAGAGGGATGAATGCAGGAGTGAAACACTGACAGTGGAGGTTTGAGTCTTGCTGAATTCTGCTTCTGCTCACACACACACACACACACACACACACACACACACACACACACACACACACACACACACACACACACACACACACACACACACACTTTTCCTCCTGACTACAGCGCTCGCTGGGCCAAAAATAAAGTGCACTAACTGCTTCTTCTCACATGCCGCAATGTTGTGTTTTGGTGACGTCAACATAATTCTTTACTTCCAGAGAATGTGTTTGCAAAGAAGAGAGCAACAGCGCCACCCAGCGGCAACACACACACACACACACACACACACACACACACACACACACACACACACACACACACACACACACACACACACACACACACACACACACACACACACACACACACACACACACACACACACACACACGGATTTTGTTTATATTTATGATCATACTGCACATTATAAAAATGCTGGGTTGTTTAAATATAGACAAACCCAGCCATTGGGTTAGATTTTTACATTACATTTTTAACCCAACGTTTGGGGTTGTCCATATTTGACTCAAAGTTGGGTTGAAACAACCCAGCAGTTTTTATAGTGTGTGTTAATCATACTCAAATACAGGCAACATGTCACGCTTGCACATCATGATGTGTGTGTGTCCAATAACACACTGAGGGACCCAAAACATGATTATTTGAGTATTATTATTAATATTATAATACTCAATAGTGCATTGCATATTACTTCATTTCATTATGAGCAGTTAATAATACAGCAAGTAGGACTAACCATAAAGGGACAATTAATGTCTGCTTACTTTACTTACAAACTATACACTTTATACATTTTAATAATATAATTAATTATGCAATTATTAAAACATCACCCCAACTAACAAAAATATGTTCTAGGAACGTCTTGCTAACATTTCCATCCCTCTCAAAAATGCTGGTTGTTTCAACCCATGTTTGGGTCAGTTATAGACAAACAAAACCATTGGTTTAAATTTTTTTTAATAAATTTTTTAACCCAACTGTTGGGTTTGTCCATATTTGACCCAAACATAGGTTGAAACAACCCAGCATTTTTTTTTTTTTTTTTTAAGAGTAAGTTATGAAAATGTTATTTTTGAATGTTCTCTGAACTTTCAAAAAGTACATTTAGGGAACAATTAGGGAACATTCCATTCTTCAAACATTGTGAGAATGTTACTTTTCAATGTTCTCTGAACGTTCTAAAATTAGTAACATTTAAAAAATATTCCTCGAATGTCCAACTAAAACTGTTTTTGCTAACATTTTGAGGTTATTAAAGACCAGATTTGAATTTTGATCTTTGAATGAATGTTCTATTAACGTCACTGAAAGAACGCTTGATCATAACTTTGGAAGAACGTTCCCTCTAAACTAGGATATTAATGACAGACTTATACAGTATGTTGGATAAATCCAAGATCATGCATGTTGATTTAACACACATATATCATGTTTAATTATTTCCCACAAAAGTATTAAATATTAAAGAGCAGATTCAGCGTGTAATGAAGAACTGTGTAATCCTGACCTCTACTGGTGTGTTCAGAACATGGCAGAGAAACTTCTCAGTGTTTGATACCGGTTATTATTGCATTTATTCATTTTATTATTTTTTTATTTTCATCTTTATTTAACAAGGCCAGATTCTTATTTACAACAACAGATTGTCAGTGCTAAAAATTATGACAATAAACTACACCAAAAGTTAAATTAAATTGTGTAGAGAAATAGATAGAGAAATACAGAGAAATTAAGTGTTTTCCCGTCATGTGCATGTTTTTTTTTTAAATAATATGGTGTCAATGCAATATTCTCTAGATAAATATGAGTCAAATGTTACACTCTAAAAAATCCAGGGTTGTTTTAACCCAAACTTGGGTCAAATATGGACAAACCCAGTCATTGGGTTACATTTTTTTATTACATTTTTAACCCAATGTTTGAGTTTGTCCGTATTCGACCCAAAATTGGGTTAAAACAACCCAGCACTTTTTAGATAGTATATAGTTTGAACACATATCCTAAAGCCTAAAAGCCTTTAAATGATTAAAATCTTCTGTCTGACTGATAGTTTATTTTTATTTTTTACTAAGCCTTTTTGTATATAATTGTACAATCCAGCTATGAAATCTGCACTGATTTTTATAAACATAACAATAACTTTGATATTGTTAGTAATATTTCAGCTGGACTGAAGCAGGTTTACTTGATTATCATACATTGTTTTTTTTTTGAGTATCAAATATGATGATCAGGCTTTTGATCAGGTTTATTTGTTCATCTCTCAATCATCATGTATTGAATTGCATTAGGTTTTAGAACTAGTTTTTATCATAAAACTAAGCCTTTAAATATCATCTTAAGACAGATATTGATATTTATATGCTAAGTATCTGCTATAAAGATCTCATTGATTTACATTACAAGCATCGGAATCTCATATATCTGCACCAAATTGCATATTTTTGTTTCTGAATAAAATGTGTTTTTTTCCTCCATTCAGACTATATGAGCCATAAAAGCTTGATGTACCAAATATGATACTCAAAAAACATACTTTCTATACATTTTTTTTTTTAAATTTTTTTAGATTTTGTCTCAATTAACTGTTAAATTTCTGAGTATTATTTAATGTCTTTACAGGGTTAAATCAGAAAGTCAGCCTGATATTGAACATCTAAGAAATGTAATGCATTGACGCGATAAAAGTATTGTGATTTTAACGGTAAAAGACCTACACTGAAAAAAGGTTTTCAAGCAGTACTTCATTCATTTAATAATTTTTCTTTCAATTCAGTTTACTATTATTTGTTTTATTTTTTAAGTTATATTTTATTAGTTCAAAACATTGTTAAATATAAATATTTTTCATTAAGATCTTAAATAAAAAAAAATTGTTTCGACGAAGTTACAATTTCAAGGTTATACACAGGCCAGCGCATGCGCATTAAACACAAATCTCGAAGTCACCAGACCGCTCTTCAAGTCAGCGCCTCGGCGGTCCCTCCGTCCGTGGATGGATCACAATACTTTACTTTTCTGCACCAGACCAGACTCAAGTTACATCGCAGAAAAACTCTGGTAAGTGAAACAAACAACCATTTAAATGTGCTGTTGTATTTAGTAGCCTGTTAATTTTATGCCAGTCATGGCGCACTGACTTTATCTGGTAACGTTAGATAAGTAGGCCTATGTACGTTCATTTGAAAATGTTAACTTGGTGTTAGCTAGCTGAGTTTACACAATATGTCGACGTTAATTAATTCCTGACCGATTTCAAAAGGGAACATATGTTAAAAGAAAACCTGTGCCTTTTTAGTAACGTTAATTAACTTGAACGTTTAAGCATCGAACCGACGTTATCTCGAGTCAGTCATAAGAATGACGTTAAAACCGTTAAAACAGTTAACCTGATCAACTAACACAGTTAACTTAAGTGAATTAAGCTAACGTTACATGTTAAGGGACTGGCTTAATGTATGGCTAACGCAGTTATGACTGACGAAATACAACATTTATTTGTGTCTAATATTGCTCCATTGGCAAACTTTTTTTATATTTTAAATTCGGGCGGGCGATGTCGGTTGGTTTAAAAAAAAGTCAGAGGACACAGGGGGGCAGTAAAGCCACGACGCAACAGTCAGTCATTAATACGTTTTTCAAGGTTAGTAAAATACTTCCGAATTCAGTTGATAATTAATATAAATGCTTAATATTTTAACTTTGTCTGTTAATGTAGATTACTTGTACTTAAGTGTCAAAACCCTACGTTAGGCTGAGATTTTAAAAAATGTACCGTTATGGCCCTATGGCCTTGTAATGGCGCTTGGAGACACGTCTAATGGCGGACAATTTACCCATAGTTTAGAATAAGAATAAGCCGTCACCCAACATCACTTAGAGCACATTTAACAAACCTTGATCGACTTAACCAATTTCATTTGATATTTTTTTCTATCTTGATGCAGGATACCGACATTGCTGTATAAAGAGGGAGATTGCACTAAAAAGTCTTATTTTCTATATGGGAGAAGCAGTGGAGGACCTCATCAAGGATTTCCTGGTAAGACAAGATTAATTTAGCCATGCGAAAATTCTAGCTAAGGCTGTCAACTTCAAAATTAGCCATCAGACTATGTTCATATATATGTCTGAAAACAGTCTGTAAGCAAAGTTCAAATAGAGATACAATACCTTTCCACTAGAACCAGAGTCCCATGCGTTGGTAAGTTTATGATTGTAATGACTGTTATATTTCTATTTCAAAAAGAATTGGAGCAAAAACATAATTTTATAATTAGTTAGAAGTAGATGCTAATTATACAATGTTGTGCATTTGTGTTTGCATTCAATTTGGTTTAAGTTATTTTTTGTTATCCAAATAAAAAATACCATCTGAATGTCGTCTAATAGTTTGGGCTCTGTTGTTAACCTTTAATCTGCTGGAAACCCAACCTGTATCCATTCCTTATTCTTTCTTTCTTCCTAAATTCTTTTCCAGGTATCAGAAAAGAAAGAGGATGAACAATTTCTTCAGCAAGAAGCCATGGCAATCTTTATCATCAGATATGCACAAGGTGTACCTACAAACATTGGCATCATTCTAATCTAAAGGGACAAGAGGTTCTGAGCGGCTTGCCCTCTGTTGCAAATGCTGGTTCTCCTGCGCCTTCTTTATGCCTTCAATCTGGAATATCCCAAGACATTGAAACTGACATTTGAATATATCCAGAAATTCACGGTGTATATAGCAACAACTCTGTACTTCCATTCCAATGTCTGACTTTTCAACAATGTGTTGTTGTTTTTTTTTGTTGGATATCATTTGTAGCAGAGATAGTGAAATACTTATCACAGCTGCATTTACCTGCATTTGGTAGTGTTGAGAAATTCTTGCATTTCCCTAATTCACTGCATAGTTCTCGGTTAAGTTTGCCAGCCCTTGAAGTTAAAATATGACACTTGAGCACTGAAATTGTGAATGTGTGGAAATAAGTTAATAAATCTTTATGCAATGTAAATTATTTGTCTTTTTTTATTTATTAGATTTTGGATCAGATCAAATATTAAGCAATGTTCCTGGATGGGAAACGTGTTTTATTAAATCCATATCTTTTTGTTTGTTTAAAATTAATAATTTCTATTAACCTTTATTTTTAAAAATGATACATAATTGTTTTCTTTAATTAAATCTATATATATATTTGATTGGAGAAAACAAATAATTTCTAATACATATTTCTTAAATGAGAAGTTTTGTTTTGATTAAATCTATATATTTTTGTTTAGATCAAAAAAAGGAATTTAAATTAATTGACTTTCTTCAACATGAAACATTTACTTTGTACCAACAAGTTATATAAAATAGTTTTCATAGACATAGAAAATATTGGTTAGGGTAAGTTATTTATTTTTCATTGGATCAAGTAATAAAATATAGATGTGAACCATTACCCTAAAATTTTTTAATTGGATGAATGAAAATATTTTTTCAGTGTACTGTGTAAAAATGCTACTGTGAAAAACTGTTAATTGGTTAACAGAAAGTTTCCGTACTATATACGGTAAATAACTGATAGATCTAATGGTACATTTAATTTAATTTTACTGTAAAATACCATTAAATTTACAGTTTTTGGAAGTGAAAAAGAAAAACTCATTGTATAATTTACAGTGAAAAAACGTAAATTGACATTCCCACAATTCCCTGCGTGACACTTCACATTTGATGTATTTTTGTTGAAATTACTGTTTCTTCATAGTTTACGTAGTTGTTTTTTCTAATCAATTATGTAGATTACACTCTAAAAAAAGCTGGGTTGTTTTAACCCAATTTTGGGTCAAATATGGACAAACCCAAATGTTGGATTAAAAAAATGCAATTGATAAATGTAACCCAACAGCTGGGTTTGTCCATATTTGACCCAAAATTGGGTTAAAACAACCAGCATTTTTAGAGTGTAGGGTTTTGTTACATTCAATGTTGTTAAATTAGTTTCATGTGTGTTAACCTGATGGTGTGTAATGTGTGTGTGAATGACACTGTGCAGCTTTTATATATTAATATTAACTTTCGTGTGGAAGAGCTTTGATTGATCATGTGACTCTCATCCCTGCTGTGATTGGTGGTTGTCAGTGTGTTACAAAACAGATATTAATACTCCAAAAGGTCGGTAAATTAACATTAGCTATATCAGATAATGAAGTACAGTTAAATACTGTACATTTTAAGTTAGGTCTGTAAAACCAATAACGTTGCTAATTTTTGACGGTAAAGTTCTGGCAACCACTGCAGCTACTGGTATTTTACCGTAAAAATTACGGTTTATTTTTTTTCTACCAATTATTACTGAATCTCAAACCAATATTTCTGAAAATATACTAGTATGTATTTTTTACATGATATCTTAATAATTGAATGGACACATGAGCCATGCGGTGCGTATCAAACCTCACAGTTTGGCAGTATATATAAATTGCATATTTTTGCGGAGTTTCTGAATAAAATTGATGCTTTTTCCCTCCATATTCTCAATATTTCAGACTATATGAGCCATAAAAGCTTGATGTGCCAAATATGATACTCAAAAAACATACTTTCTATACATTTTTTTTTTTTAAAGATTTTATCTCAATTAACTGTTAAATTTCTGAATATTATTTAATGTCTTGACAGGGTTTAAACAGAAAGTCAGCCTGATATTGAACATCTAAGAAATGTATTGCATTGACACTAGGGTTTTTACAAAGAGAGTCTACCAATTATTACTGAATCTCAATATTTCTAAAAATCTACAATATACTGTTATGCATTTTTTTTTCAAAATGATATCTTAATAATTGAGCCATGCTTTGCATATCAAACCTCACACAGTTTGGCAGTATTTCTGAAGCCGAACATGTAAATACATGCATACAATTACACATTTAGTTTCTGATTAGACTCATGTTATTCAAGGTAACATTTTTGGTGAATATCCAGTGTGTAAACAACATTATTCGAATAATTATGGCTCCAAATTGGATTTTCCTAGAAAACCAGTATCGTTCCCTATAATTATCAACTAATTAGGACACAAAGCAACATATGCTGATCTGCAATATCTGCGATGCATAGATTAGCTTGGCAAACATCTGGTTTAGTGCTCAGTGTTACGCGGGGACACGCCGCTGTGGGTCTGTGGTGCTCAGATCGAAGTACCAGACGGGAGAAATTCATTGAACAAGCTTTACACACACAACACACAACACAACACACACACACACACACACACACACACACACACACACACACACACACACACACACACTTGGCAGATCAGAGACGTGCGTGAGGTTCCCATTAACCTGAATTGGAACGGCACACATAGTGCTGTAAATTTTCTTTTATGATGCCAGGAGGATTTGCAGCTACAATGAAGTTCTACGTGCATATTTAAACAGGAACATTATGTTTACTTGGCAGAGAAGACCTGATCATCGCACTTATTATATAACTGCAAACTCTAGGATCAGGAACAGCCGCGATCTACTCTCCTTACACACCATTAGCCATTCAAACACTTACAGGAGAGTTCAAGAATTAATTAGCCATGATTACTCACATTCAGCATTATGTTGATATTTTAGACAAATACTGTACTTATGATGAAAATTGATCAACTTTATAAGGCTGTAATGCACTTCTTATATGGACAATGCACTTATGACGAAGATGCACTTTTATGATGGACAGATGCACTTTATGATGGACAGATGCACTTTTATGATGGACGGATGCACTTTATGACGGACGGATCACTTTTATGATGGACAGATGCACTTTTATGATGGACAGGATGCACTTTATGATGGACAGATGCACTTTTATGATGACGATGCACTTTTATGACGGACAGATGCACTTTTATGATGGACAGATGCACTTTTATGATCGGACAGATGCACTTTTATGATGGACAGATGCACTTTTATGATGACAAGCCTAAGATGCACTTTTATGACGAATGCACTTTATGATGGAAGATGCACTTTTATGATGGATCAGAATGCACTTTTATGATGGACAGATGCACTTTTATGACTGGACAGATGCACTTTTATGAAAGATAGATGCACTTTTATGATGACAGATGCACTTTTATGATGGAGCAATATGCACTTTATGATGGATAGATGCACTTTTATGATGGATAGATGCACTTTTATGATGGACAGATGCACTTTATAGCTGATTAGAAGATGCACTTTTATGATGGACAATGCACTTTATGACGGACAGATGCACTTTTATGATGGACAGATGCACTTTTATCTTATGATGACAGATGCACTTTTGATCTGTTTATAGTGGAGATGCACTTTTATGAGGAAGATGCACTTTTATGATGGACAGATGCACTTTTATGAGGACAGATGCACTTTTATGATGGACTAGGATGCACTTTTATGATGGGACTATGCACTTTTATGAAGACACTTATGATGGAGATGCACTTTATGAGGACAGATGCACTTTTATGATGGAAGCATTAATGCACTTTTATGAGGAACAGATGCATTTTTGATGGACAGAGACATGACAAGATGCACTTTTATGATGACTATTGGACAGATTGACTTTTATGACGGACAGATGCACTTTTATGAAATTTGAGACGATGCACTTTTATGATGGACAGATGCACTTTATGATGGAGTGCACTTTATGATGGACGGTGCACTTTATGAGAAGATCACTTTATGATGGCATGCACTTTAGGGACATGCACTTTTATGAAGATAGATTGCACTTTATGATGACAGAATGCACTTTAGACGGACAATGCATTTGATAATGCATTTATGATGGACAGATGCACTTTTATGAGACAGATGCACTTTTATAGGACAGATGCACTTTAGATGACGAAGTGGCAAGCACTTTTGAAAGATAGTATGCACTTTTATATGGACGATGCACTTTTATGAGAATGCACTTTATGGATGACAGATGCACTTTTATGAGGACAATGCACTTTTATGATGGAGATGCACATATCTTATGATGGACAGATGCACTTTTATGAGGACAGGATTTGGCAGCATTTATGAAGAAGATGCACTTTTATGATGGAGATGCATTTTATGATGGACGATGCACTTTTATGAGGAGCACAGGAATGCACTTTTATGATGACGATGCACAGATAACATGCACTTTTGATGGAGATGCATTTATGAGGAAGATGCACTTTAGAAGTGCATTATGATGGACAATGCACTTTTATGAGGACAGATGCATTTTATGAGAAGATGCACTTTATGAGAAGATGCACTTTATGATGGACAGATGCACTTTATGAGGACGATGCACTTATGAGTAATGCACTTTGATGGACAGATGCACTTTTATGAACAGATGCACTTTTATGAGGACGTGCACTTTAGATGGACAGATGCACTTTTATGAGAATGCACTTTTATGAAGATGCACTTTTATGAGACAGATGCACTTTTAGATGACAGATGCACTTTTATGATGGACATGCCTTTTATGAGGAAGATGCACTTTTATGATGACAGATGCACTTTTATGATGGACAGATGCACTTTATGAAGGACAGATGCACTTTTATGATGGACAGATGCACTTTTATGAAGATAGATGCACTTTTATGATGGACAGATGCACTTTTATGATGGAAGATGCATATATATAAGTGCACTTTTATGATGGAAGATGCACTTTATATGACTTTTGATAGAAAAGATGCACTTTTATGATGGAGAGATGCACTTTTATGATGATAGATGCACTTTTATGATGGACAGATGCACTTTTATGAGGACAGATGCACTTTTATGAGGAGCAGATGCACTTTTATGATGGATAGATGCACTTTTATGATGGAGATGCACTTTTATGATGGACAGATGCACTTTTATGACGGACAGATGCACTTTTATGACTGGACAGATGCACTTTTATGATGGAAGATGCACTTTTATGATGGAGAGATGCACTTTTATTCATGCAGATGCACTTTTATGATGGACAGATGCACTTTTATGATGGACAGATGCACTTTTATGATGGTCAGATGCACTTATTATTACAGACAGATGCACTTTTATGATGGACAGATGCACTTTTATGATGGAGAGATGCACTTTTATGATGGATAGATGCACTATTTATGATGGACAGATGCACTTTTATGATGGACAGATGCACTTTTATGACGGAAGATGACTTTTATGAGGATAGATGCACTTTTATGATGGAGAGATGCACTTTTATATGGACAGATGCACTTTTATGATGGACAGATGGACTTTTATGAGGACAGATGCACTTTTATGACGGTCAGATGCACTTTATGATGGACAGATGCACTTTTATGAGGACAGATGCACTTTTATGATGGACAGATGCACTTTTATGACGGTCAGATGCACTTTTATGATGGACAGATGCACTATTATGACGGTCAGATGCACTATTATGATGGACAGATGCACTATTATGATGGACAGATGCACTTTTATGATGGACAGACGCACTTTTAAGGACTTCAAAACAGAAACAGCCATTCACTGTCATTATAAAGCTTGGAAGAGTCAGGAAATTTTTTAATATAACTTTGATTGTATTCGTCTGAAAGAATAATGTCATATACACTAGGATTAGGTTGTGTAAATCATGGGCTAATTTTCAGTTTTGGGTGAACTCTCTCTTTAAGTTCTACTAAAGTGCTGCAATTCTGAATGACAGATCTTTTCCTTTAAAACGTCTGGCGGATAAAAAAAACAACTTGTTTGATATTTTTCTGTTCTGCCACTCTCTGGCTTTAAGGTCACGGGTTTGCTTTCCACCGCCTGCGTCTTTTGAAGCCCACCCTTGAAAAACTATAAGGAAACCATCTGTCAGGACATTAGAGGAAGTCCCAACCGGTCAAAGCTCATATGCAAACAGTTCTTGATCTTGTATCTCAGCATGGCCCTGCATCTGAGTCTGCAGGAATGAGCCGAGGGGCCCCGTCCGTGTGTGTGTGTGTGTGTGTGTGTGTGTGTGTGTGTGTGGTGTGTGTGTGTGTGTGTGTGTGTGTGTGTGTGTGTGTGTGTGTGTGTGTGTGTGTGTGTGTGTGTGTGTGTGTGTGTGTGTGTGTGTGTGTGTGTGTGTGTGTGTGTGTGTGTGTGTGTGTGTCACGTGTGGTCAAACATCCACAACTTCATCAGAAAAACTCAAACGCTCGGGCTTCAGTGAGGACAAAGTTATGGGTTATTCATTTCGCCCAAAATAAAACCTTTATGATGGAACTTTATATTCGATTCAGACTCCTTCAACATTTCTCACATTATCACAGATTATTCGCTATAGTTTATAAAATGGTAATTAAATATGAGCAGAACTCAGTTGATATTTGACAGGTTTTGTCCGTCCTTCTGTTAGACTCTCACACATGAATTATGTTGAATATCTGTCAGCTGTTAAATTTAACTACACAATTAGATAATACCAGTTTAGCTCAACCAGTTACCCAGCAATGCTTCATGTTGTTCAGTCTGAGTGTAAAAAGAGCATTAGTTATTAAAGAAAAACACTTCAGCAAAACATCATCAGCTCAAAGTGTCCCAATCATTTTTGCTCCCATATTTGTATAAATTTTACACTTTATGAAGAATTTTTGTGTATAATATGTCACAGTTTACTTTATTTTGCTCTGCTCACTTACATAGATAAACTATAGTGTCCTGCACACACTAGTAAACAAATATTAAAAAATTATATCTGGTGTCTAATTTTTGGTTTGACTGTATTTAAATCAGATATGAGGATGATCTCAAATAGTTCTTTTTTTTTTTTTTTGCAATCGCTATAGGACCCATTTCACTTTAACAAAACTCTTCACTAAACTAAACTGTGGATCACTTGCCATTTCTTTGGCACGAAATGCATTCAATCTTTAAAATTACATTAAAGGATTAGTTCACTTTAAAAAAACTTTTGCTGATAATTTACTCACCCCCATGTCATCCAAGATGTCCATGTCTTTCTTTCTTCAGTGGAAAAGAAATGAAGGTTTTTGATGAAAACATTCCAGGATTTTTCTCCATATATAATGGACTTCAATGGGACCCAAACGGCTCAAGGTCCAAATGACAGTTTCAGTGCAGCTTCAAAGGGCTTTAAACGACACCAGACGATGAATAAGGGTCTTATCTAGCCAAACCATCGCTCATTTCAAAAATAAATAAAGTTTAAGTTGTATAAGCACAAATGCTCGCCTTGCTCTGTTCTATGATGTACGTTCGTGACTCTCCTGTTCGAACTGGTTCATCAAAATGAAAAAATCTTTTTTCTAGTCATTTCATTCATTCAACGAACGAAATGATTCGAAAAAAGATTCGTTCATTTTGAGATGCGAACGCGCATCTCAGAACAGAGCAAGGCGAGCATTTTTGCTTATAAAACTTAAAGTTTCTTATTTATTTTTGAAATGAGCGATGGTTTGGCTAGATAAGACCCTTATTCATCGTCTGGTGTCGTTTAAAGCCCTTTGAAGCTGTACTGAAACTGTCCTTTGGACCTTGAACCGTTTGGGTCCCATTGAAGTCCATTATATGGAGAAAAATCCTGGAATGTTTTCATCAAAAACCTTCATTTCTTTTCCACTGAAGAAAGAAAGACATGGACATCTTGGATGACATGGGGGTGAGTCAATTATCAGCAAAAGTTTTTTTTAAAGTGAAAATCCTTTAAATCCTTTCTCAAACACCAAACATTACACTTTTACATACTCTTTTCAAAACTGTCAAAACATAATACAAAGCTGAATGTGACAACAATTTGTTCTATTTATATATCAATGTCATAAAACATTTAAAAAAATAATAGAGAGTTTTTATCTCACAGTTGCGAGAAATAAACGAGCAATTCTAAAGATTCTTTCTCAGAACTGCATGTTTATATCTTGCAAATCTGACTTCATAACATGCAATTGCAAATTTCTATCATGATAATTTGACTTTATAACTCGGAATTGTGAGATAAAAACGGCTATGCGCTGTTTTCTGCTGCCAGGCCAGTAGGTGGCGATGTCATTCATCACTACCAACATATAGATTGAACACATAACAAACATGTGCGTGATATCACCGTTACAAATATTCGCACTTTGAAACCCGTTTTCAAAAGTTTGTGTTTTCAGGCCCTCAAAACGCCGTTGTCGTGTAAATAAATGGCAAAAAAGCATAAATTTTAGTTGAAAAAGGTGTTGTGTAAAAGGCCACTTAGTCTTTTAATTTATTTCCATTTATACAAAATAGCACAACTTTTGGGGTATTTACACAATGTATTTTCAACTAAAAACTGAAAACCTTTTATGCATTTTGGCTATTGATTTACATGACAACAGCATTTTGGGGGCCTGAAAATGCAAACTCTTCCACTTTTTGAAAAAAATCCCGTTATCGTCTCCTGGTAAACGACAAATACCTGAATTTGTGAAAACGGTGATGTGCACATGCATGCATGTTATGTGTTCAGTCTATATGTTCGTATGTCTTTACAAAGTGACATCGCCACCTACTGGCCTGGCAGCAGAATAAAGCGGTTAGGCCTAGTCATTTTCATGGATCCGTGTGTTTTGAAAACAATGTTGTCTGTTGCTATGTGAAAAATGCATTTTTATTACATCGTTGTCGTGTAAACTTACCCTTAGGAATAATTTTGTAATGTAAACATGAACCATGCCACATATAATCCAGTGAATTCTAAACAGTAGAGTGTCTTGTTTTGTTAAGAATTTTTACAAAAGAAAACATTATAATGGTGCCTGTTGTTGTTAAGTGTTTTTGTGTTATAAGTGACAAAAGAGTTATAGTCAGTTTATAGTCGTTCAAACCCCTGCTTTTAACCCCGGCAAAAGGATTGTTTCACACGTGTTCAACAGGGTTAGCATCGTTTTTACCCGGGGTTAAGAAACGTACTCGGTTACTAACGTAACCTCGGTTCTCTCTAGAGAGGGAACGAGTACTGCGTAATATCTTACGCTATGGGGAAAACTCTTTTCCTCGAGATATTGAAGCCAAAAATTATCCTTAATTTTCATAAATGTAAAACGCTTTGCAGCAGCAAGCAGACAAGGGCGAGGCAGCTCGCGCGCCCATTGGCTGCCTTGCTGGAAAAGCTGCAGCCTATCGAGTGAGGCACTGCGTGACGTAATGACGAATGGGGGCGCTTCGCGCCCATTTCGTCATGTCCCGCCAGTAAAGGCGTGGTCTCGCCCTATAAATACCCCCTCGATAGCTGTATTTCCTCTGATTTTTCAACGCCGAAGCGAACCAGAGCGTATTCCAAGCATGGCAAGATACGCAGTACTCGTTCCCTCTCTAGAGAGAACTGAGGTTACGTTAGTAACCGAGTACGTTCTCTTACGAGAGTATCTCTCGTACTGCGTAATATCTTACGCTATGGGGAACACCATGTAACACGCCGTGCGGACAGGGATCCAACACCAGAGTCCCAGGGCCGAAGCCCGGGGCGCATCTAGTGCACAATCACCACAACTCTCACAGAGTAGAGGAGGAGAGGCTAGAAGCATCACTCCTTTATAAATAGTCCCGTAGGGGTATCAGACCCGTAAGGGTACCACACTCATGGAGCTGCCGCATCGGACTGAGCGATGCACAGGCCAACACTCCACACATAAGCCGCATGGCGGCCGATAAGCCCGAAGTTCAGACCGCCAAAAGCTTAGCTTGTAAGGCGGGCACCTCCAGGTTATAGTACTTGATAAATGTAGACGGCGAAGCCCAGCCCGCAGCCATACAGATATCTTGCAGGGAGACCCCGCTATACCATGCCCACGACGAGGCCACGCCTCTCGTGGAGTGCGCTTTGACACCCAATGGGCACTGCAGGCCCTTGGAAGTGTAAGCCAGCGCTATGGCATCCACTATCCATCTGGATAGGCTCTGTTTTGAAGCGGCAAGTCCCTTAGAACGGCCGCCAAACAACACGAAAAGCTGCTCGGTCTGTCTGAACCCAGCCGAGCGGGACACATAAGCCCTTAACGCTCTGACAGGGCAAAGGAGACTCGCGTCCTTCTCCTCATTGAGAACCGGAAGGGCAGACAGGGAAATTACCTGGGCCCTAAACGGTGTATTGAGGGATTTCGGCACGTAGCCGTGCTTCGGTTTGTGTACGACCTTTGAGTCGTTAGGCCCAAACTCCAGACATGACGCGCTTACAGAAAGCGCCTGTAAGTCCCCTACACGCTTCACTGAAGCGAGAGCCAATAGAAACACCGTCTTAAGGGACAGGTGCTTCATGTCCGACAGCTGGATCGGCTCAAACGGGGCGCCTTTCATGGCCTCCAAGACCGTGGAAAGGTCCCAAGCCGGGACTGAAGGGGGCCTGGGAGGGTTTAACCTCCGAGCTCCTCGTAGGAAACGCACGACTAAGTCGTTTCTTCCCAGTGACTGGCCAGACACCGGTTTAGCAAACGTTGCTATGGCCGCCACATAAACTTTGAGCGTGGATGGGGTCCTGCCCTTATCCATCAGCTCCTGAAGGAAGGCAAGCACTTCCGTAACCCCGCAGTCCACAGGTGAAAAGCCACGGGCTCGACACCAAGTAGAGAACACCGACCATTTCGAGGCATAGAGCCGTCTGGTAGACGGAGCTCTAGCCTGCACGATCGTGTTTAGCACTCCTTCCGGGAGGCTAGCGGGTACCCGTTGATGGCCCATGCGTGCAGGGACCACAGATCCGGGCGAGGATGCCAAATCGAGCCCTCCGCCTGAGAGAGGAGATCTCTCCTCAATGGTACAGGCCACGGGGCAGTGCTGGTCAGCTGCATCAGGACAGGAAACCAAGCCTGGTTCGTCCAGAGCGGAGCTACAAGCAGCACTGGGCATCCATTTTCCCTGATCCGCTCCAACACCTGAGGCAGGAGCGAGACAGGGGGAAAAGCATACAGGGGGCCGCTGGGCCAGACATGGGCCAGTGCGTCCCTGCTTTTCGAGAAGAATACTGGGCAGTGAGCGTTCTCGCGGGACGCAAACAGGTCCACCTGCGCTCTGCCAAACGTTTCCCACAGCAGCTGGACCGTCTGCGGATGCAGCGACCATTCTCCTGTCGGGACGTTGCCTCTGGACAGCTTGTCTGGACCCACATTCAGGTGACCAGGCACGTGCGCCGCTTTCAGTGAAAGGAGGTTGCGCTGGGGCCAGACCAAGAGGGGTTCCGTCAGCCTGCAAAGGCTTCTGGACCCGACGCCGCCCTGGCGATTTATGTACGCCACCACTGACGTGTTGTCCGACCGGACCAAGACGTGGTGGCCTTTTATCTGGGGACAGAAGCGCCGTAGCGCTTTGTCGACTGCTATCATTTCCAAGCAGTTTATGTGAAGGAGCTTCTCCCGCTCTGACCATAGGCCAGCCAGCGGTCTGCCCTCGAGCAACGCTCCCCACCCCGTGGTGGAGGCGTCCGTAGACACCACTTTCACCCTTGAGGCGGTCCCCAGACTCACACCAGACTGATACCAGCTGGTCACTTTCCAGGGTTCCAGAGCCGAAACGCACCATTGGTCGACCCTGAGGCGACACCGGCCCGTGGTCCATGCCCGGGGCGGGACCCGTGCTTTCAGCCACCTCTGCAGTGGGCGCATGCGAAGCAGGCCCAGCTGGAGTACAGAGGCTGCCGAGGCCATCAGGCCCAGCATTTTCTGAAACCCTCTGAGCGGGACTATAGAGCCGTGGCGGAAGGATTCCGCGACGCGGTGAATACTTAGTATGCGCTCCGGTGACAGGCGTGCCGTCATGGATAGCGAGTCTAACGCTGTTCCCAGGAAAGAAATTCCCTGGCTGGGACACAGCGAGCTCTTTTCCCAGTTGACTGTCAGGCCCAGTTTCTCGAGGTGCTCGAGCAGTGTGGCCCTGTGTTCTATGAGCTCTGACCGCGATCGAGCTAGAATCAGCCAATCGTCCAAGTAGTTCATAACTCGCATGCCCCGAAGTCTCAGGGGTGCGAGAGCCGCGTCCATGCACTTCGTAAATGTACGGGGTGCCAAGGACAGGCCGAACGGCAGGACTGTGTATTGATATGCCTGGCCCTCGAACGCGAATCTCAAGAATCGCCTGTGATGGGACGCTATTCGTATTTGGAAATAGGCGTCTTTCAGATCTATTGACATAAACCAGTCCCCTTGGCGCACTTGCGCGAGGATTCTCCTGGTCGTAAGCATCTTGAACCGGCGCTTCACAAGCGCTTTGTTCAGCTGTCTCAGATCTAGAATGGGTCTGAAGCCCCCATCTTTTTTCGGTACCAGAAAATATCTGCTGTATAAGCCCCCTTCGCTCTGAGCCTGAGAAAGGGGCTCTATGGCCCCTTTGCTCAGCAGTTTCGCTATCTCGGCTCGAAGTAGATGAGATACTTCGTTTCCCACCGTAGTCTCGACGCGCGCCGTATAACGGCGGGGACGTCGCGCGAATTGTAGCGAATAGCCTCTCTCTATAGTGTTCAGCACCCAGTCTGATACCCCGGGTAGCTTTGACCACGCTTCTGCGTGAATAGCTAGAGGTAGAATGCAGACCGGGCTCTGGCCGTGACCAGGCAACGGCTCGAGAGCCCCGGTACCCTGGGAACACAACGCCGTGTTTACAGCGTTCGAGGCGGGGGGCGCGCTGATCACAGCGGGCAGCCTGGCCGCACTCAAATTCTCTATGGCGGGACGCACAGCGAGAGTGAGCGGGGCGAATCCCGTAGGATTCAGCGTGCTTGCGGGGGGATGTGGGCGCAAACCTACGGGCACATCTACTGCACTGTACACGCTTTCGGTCGGAGCCGATAGACTGTGTGTTGGTTTCGTTTTTACAGAAACCAAGGGACACGCGGTGTGTAGTGTGAGCGGGCATTGTATGGGGGCATTCACTACACTGTCTGCACAATCGACCTGAGTCAGATTTATGTGTGCTAGCCTCGCACCGTGGCGGGCTGTGTCTGGGTGTGGGAATGGGCACTGGGGCGTGGGCATTCTTACAACACTCATAACACCATCGGCCGTGGCCGGTACACCAGAAAATACACCATAAAAATGGCTTTTGTGTGCAGGCAAGCGGGCTGAGACACCGGCTGCTTCGCTGCTAAATACACTGGCACAGTCACATCGCAAGGAACTGAACGAGCGAATCGTTTCGGTGGGGAACCGGCCGCAGCGGGATCCGAACACCGTCGCTTTCCTAGAGTGGCTAGGAAAGCTTCGAGGCCTCGGGCTTGAGCTCAATCTTCGGCCGGGGCCCGCGCTGAGCGGGGCGGCGTCCAGCAGAGCGAGAGCGCGGTCTCTGATCCCGGGCCTTGCGGCGCTGTGTAGCGGCGGCTGCGGGCGATGCAGGCCGAGGCTGAGAGCTGCGAGCAGACGGCTGCTTAGAGCGACCTGCAGCGGAGCTTGAGCGCTTCGGGAGGAAGTGCTTCATGGCCTGCGAAGTCTTCTGCACCTCAGAATATCTGTCCGCGAAATCTTTGACGGCAGATCCGAAGAGGCCCGCAGGGGAGATGGGCGCGTCGAGGAATACAGAGCGCTCAGCTTCCGTCATCTCAGACAGCGTCAACCACAGATGTCTCTCGGCAACGGTGAGAGAGGCCATATTCCGCCCCATGGCCTGAGCAGAGGCTTTAGCGGCGCGTAGAGCAAGGTCCGTAGCGCCTCGTAAATCCGCCACACTGACAGCACCCGGCCCTTCCTCGTCCAATTTAAGGAGAAGGTCAGCCTGGTAAATCTGCAAGACCGCTATAGTATGCAGCGCTGAGACCGCCTGTCCAGCGGCTGTGTAAGCGCGCCTGTGCAGCGATGACGTCACCCGGCAGGCTTTGGAAGGAAGCGTCGTCTGCGCGCGCCGTCCCGCAGAGGGCGGGCAGAGATGCGACGCAACCGCCGCCTCCACAGGAGGAATGGAGAGATATCCTTTATCTCCCGCGCCGACGACAGAGGAAAAAGCCGCAGAGGTGGAAGTGCGCAGCCTGGCGGAGAAAGGGGCGGTCCATGACTTGGCGACTTCGTCGTGGAGCTCAGGGAGGAAGGGGGCGGCCCTAGACCTAGACGGGGCTTCGTCCTTTCTGAGAAAGCGCCCGTCGAGTCTGTTGCGCGGCGGCAACGCAGGCGCCTCCCACTCGAGGCCGATGCACTCCACGGCCTGGGTGAGCAGACGCATCAGCTCAGCCTCAATGCCGGGTCTCTTTCCAGAGGGTTGGCTAGACACGTCAGCGGGGGGGAGGTCCACAGAGCTCGCCCAATCCTCGCTGTCAGAAGCCACAAGAGAGCATACCTCAGCAGGTTCGTCAAACTCGGGAGCGGAAGCGGCGGCAGACGGCGGGCGCTGTCCGTCCGGGAGCGACTCAGGTGAAGCCGGCGAAGCAGGCGGGCGAACCGGCGAGCTTTGGCGGGCTGGAGAAGGCTCTGGAGCGCGCTGGGCGCGACGCTTCTTGCGGCGCGGCACAGTAGGCTGGGACGCGGGCTCAGAGAACGACGCCAGGCGAGTCCTCAGAGTCACCATGGGCAGAAGTTCGCAGTGCGGGCATCCACCATCCGCGAGCGCGATAGCCACGTGCTCATGACCCAGGCAGGACACACAGATGACGTGACGGTCCTCATCACTGAGTTGGGTGCGGCACGAGCCACAGAAAGGCATCTTTAAAAAGACGCAGCTCTTTTAGAACAGTAGAAATGAGTGTTGCGTCACGTAAGCAAACACACACTTAGCAGAGTAAAGGATATAGTACGCCGGAAAGCGCAGCAGGTACGGCGGCTGAAGGCGGCTGGGCCAGCGGCTTCAGAAGATGGCACGTCCCGCTGAGAAGGCTACAGGTCACCGGCGCGGCTTCTCACTCCGGATCCAGCGATGCGTGAGCTTCGCTTGAAGAGTAGAAAAATCAGAGGAAATACAGCTATCGAGGGGGTATTTATAGGGCGAGACCACGCCTTTACTGGCGGGACATGACGAAATGGGCGCGAAGCGCCCCCATTCGTCATTACGTCACGCAGTGCCTCACTCGATAGGCTGCAGCTTTTCCAGCAAGGCAGCCAATGGGCGCGCGAGCTGCCTCGCCCTTGTCTGCTTGCTGCTGCAAAGCGTTTTACATTTATGAAAATTAAGGATAATTTTTGGCTTCAATATCTCGAGGAAAAGAGTTTTCCCCATAGCGTAAGATATTACGCAGTACGAGAGATACTCTCGTAAGAGAACTGTGAGCATTCAGTGTGAAACAATTCGGTGTCCGAATGTTACGGCTAGTTGCTTAGCAACTGAAAACCAAACAAATCGCGTGCCTCATATTCACTGTTTTGGACTGTAAACAAAACACCGCGCGTTGAGTCATTTCAGCGTTTGAGGGAAAAATGTCTAGTTAAGACACAAAACGCGACAATTTGAGTGAAGAAGAGACCGTTTCATTCTTACCTTTATAGTCTGAAATGTCCAGGCTATAAACTTGATTGTAGTCAGGTAAAATGTAATGAGAATAAGCAGCGCTAGATCCTTTTACAACAGCAGCGTTCGTCCAATCAGTGACCTTAACACCGCAAATATGCAAATGTGAACGTTAACCCAGGGTTTAGGAATGTACAGTGTGAAACGTCAGCATGAAAACACAGGATTCCAGTTTTTCATGTGCCACAATTTCCCAAATCAAGTCATTTAGTTCTCAAAACAAAGACACATTCCCAGATAGCACAAGTTTCTTTGATGTCATATTTACATCTGGAAGACGTATTTTAAAGAGTGTTTGCTCATCTGCAATACGTCTATAGGACGTTTCTGTCAGATGTCAAATAGACGTTTATAAGATGTCAGTTTAACGTGCATTCTAAATCATTACATCTTAAAGACATCTTCTAAACATCTATTTGACATCTGACAGAAACGTCCTATAGACGTATTGCAGATGAGCAAACACTCTTTAAAATACGTCTTCCAGATGTAAATATAACATCAAAGAGACTTGTGCTATCTGGGTTTCACCTGTTTTTTACCGTTTTATTCAGTCTATGGTTTTCACACACGGTCCAATTTTCTTAAATGTGATTGTTCACTCAAAACAGAAAACTGTCGTCATTTACTCACCTTCAAGTTGTTCCAAACCTGTATGAATTTAATTCTTCTGCTGAACACAAAATAATATATTTTGAAGAATGTCGGTAACCAAACAGTTGACTTCTAATGCCCCCCCCCAACGGTCTTTATTTGTGTGTGTCATCTGAGGCCAAAGTTTGATTCTGACGAAAGATAATGTGTTTTTGACTAAAATATTAGATTTTGATGTGACAGTTTGAGGTTTGTTCAAGTTGGTGTGTAGTTCTTCTGAGATTGTGCATAAGAAAACTGTGAATTGTTTCATGTATTGTGTATAAATTACCCAGGATTCTGTTTACCTGGGGTTTAGAATGACCCAGGAATAGGATTAACTAGTTAAAGTCAATAGTGAAACGCCTTAAACCTCTCACTGCAGTTTATATTACAGGACACAATTGATCCCTTAGATGGTAATATGTAGGTTTCAGGCTACATCTAATTGTTTTGATAGTATTTTCTTTTTTAGATCTGGAAAATATTTCAATATGATTTAAGAGTTTTAAAAAGAGTATGTAAACATGCTAATTGGCCTGTAGGTTCATATAGTTTTAGTGCCGTTTGTGTCTGAGTGAGAAAAGATTCATTCAATCTGAAATATGTCACTATTGAGGGAATTTGGTGCTAAAGCAATGGAAAATGATCCACACTTTGGTCCACATAATTGGTGTTGTGCACTTGGAAAAGTAGAAGAATTAGACATAGAGGTTCAAAGGTTTATTCCACGATGCAAATCATGATAGACACTGAACTATGAAGATAATAAAAAGACAATTGTAGAAATACATAAGTGCTTGTAAGAAATTACAGTCAGCTTTTTGGTTTATCACACTGATGGTTCATCAGTAATCGAAAAGAATTCAAAATAAATAGCTTAAAATTAAATGCAGTCCGTGCTAAATCATATACATAGTTCTATACACAAAGATGGATTATTTCTCCTACTGAAATCGATCTTATTTTCAATTTTATAGTACAACTTATCTAAATGCATTAAGCAAATCTAATCAGTACAACAGGAACAACAACAACAAATCTTCCGCCATAAAAGTTCAACCAAACAGATAGGAAAAAGTTAATTTATCCAAAGCATCAAAACAAAAAAACTGTTCCAAAAAATGCATTAATTTCCAACACTTAATGACTTTATTAGGCCGTTTGAAGTCACTGGGACTTTTCTTTGGCTCGCAGATGTGTTAGATTAATGCGTCTTATGTCCACAAATGTTCTTTACTGTAAGGGCAACTCTTATAAAAACCTTCCAAATTGATGTGAGCATTTCTATTCAAGCTGTAGAAACTAGGGGTGTAACAATATATCGTGTCACAATATATCGCAATTCAAAAATGCAACAATATGTATTGTGGATAGTTCACCCAAAACAAGAATGACTGTGAGAAAAAATTCAAGTTTTCAGAGTTCTAGTGTCAGTACTACATTAAACTGCTGTATATAATGTTGAATATAATGTATAATAATGCATATGTGTGGGTCCTGATTATGCCAAATGTCTGTTACCAGTAAAAAGTGGCCTACATTATTTTAAATATATCTAGTCAGTGACAGAGATAAAGCTTGTTTATCTAAAATAATTCTGCATTTTCAGCTTCAGAATCATGAATATTGTTATTCTGGTGTCTCTATTGTCCTGTGCTTTAGGTTTCCAGCATCAAAACCTATTCATTCACACACACAATGTAACACCAATGCACATTTGCAACAGTCAATTTTTTGTTAATCTTTTATCATATGTCTTGGAGTATCGCAATAATCTGGTATCGTGAGTATCGTGACATGAGGGTATCATTACACGCCTAGTGGAAACATATCTAACCATGTCAAAGCAAACAGTCTGGGTACAAGAACTGTAACATTAAAGGGATAGTTCACCCCAAAATGTAAATTCTGTCAGTAATTACTCTCCCTCATGTTGTTCAACCCCGTAAGACTTTCGTTTAGGCTTCTAAGGGATTGAAACTTGCCGGCCCAGAAAAGTTATTAAAGACATCGTTAAAATAGTCCAAGTGACGACAGTGGCTCAATCTTAAGTTTATCAAGCGACGAGAATACTTTTTGTGCGCAAAAAACTAACAAAAATAACGACTTTATTCAAGTATTCATTTCCTTCTCTGTCGGCCTCGAGATAGTTCACGTAGTGTAACAGCGCAGCGCTTCTGTGTTATACGACACACGGAGGCTCACTATTGGCCGACGCTGGTCATGTGTGTGTGTGTGTGTGTGACGTTCAACCAGAAGCGCTGCGCTGTTACACTACGAGTTCTCGTTCACTCGAGGCCGACAGAGAAGGAAATAAGTACTGGAATAAAGTCGTTATTTTTGTTTGTTTTTTGCGCACAAAAAGTATTCTCGTCGCTTGATAAACTTAAGATTGAGTCACTGTAGTCACTTGGACTATTTTAACGGTGTCTTTAATAACTTTTCTGGGCCGGCAAGTTTCAATCCCTTAGAAGCCTATGGAGGAGTGACCCAGCTCTCAGATTTAATCACAAATATCTTCATTTGTGTTCCGAAGATGAACGAAAGTCTTACGGGGTTGAACAACATGAGGGAGAGTAATTACTGACAGAGTTTACATTTTGGGGTGAACTATGCCCCAGAACAGTTTAATCGTTTGTGAACATGATGTCTGGGAAAAGTCCTACTGGATGAACTCTTTCAAAATGTCGCAGGTGTTTTTATTGATGACCTCGCGTAGCTTTCGGACGCGCCTGCCGCTGGAAAGCACGATGAAGCTGTCGGGTTGCAGGACAGCCATGCCGTCATTAACGTCTCCCATGATGATGATCTGGCCGTCTGTGGTGGTCACGTTTGGACACGGACAGGCCCGGTCCATGTTCTGCAGGGTCACCTCAAGCGGATCCTTCCCGAAGAACTTCAACCCCATTTTCTCATCCTTCAGGATCTCCTCCACCGTGACCAAAGCGTGCCCAGAATCCTGATCCTCGGTGAGCTCCGTCACACGTCCTAAAATCACGAAATCACTCCTACAGAAGCTGGTCACCATCTTGTGCTTCGGTTTGCACGGTTTGCATCGCTGGATCCTCGGGAACGGGCATGTGTCTTCGCACGCGTCTTTGGTTTGGAAGTTGTTCTCGTTGCCTTTGCATCCGCCGAACACGAACGGTTGGCACCGGCGCCGGGATCCGCTGTACGCCCAGCGAGGCTCGTACGCCTTGCAAGGTCCCTGGTAAATCGGGAGGTTACATGGCGAGGAAAGCTCGTCCCGACACGACGACATGCAAGCGTCGTAATCGTCGAAGTGATTACGGTTTTTGCTGCAGTTGCCGTACGTAAAAGTATAGCAGTTGTTCCTCTGTGGGTCGTAAAACCAACTCAGCTTTTCTTCTCCACAAACATCGCTATCCGGCACTTTAAAACACTCCTCGGCTGGGAAACCTGATGAGTTGCGCTTTATAATCGGCTCTTGCTGGATTACGGACAGAGGGAAATGAGCGAGTATTGAGCCGCCGGGATTGGTAGCCGTGCATGTGTAAACGCCGGCATCTTGCAGTTGTGCGTTGTAGATAACCAACTGCCCGATGTTAGTGACCACTACGTTCCCATGCATGTGATTGGGTTTCATAACCACGTTCCCGTGCTGTTTCTCCCAGGTTATCTCAGGTTTCGGTCGACCTGCAACTTCACAAAGAAAGCTAGCCGTGTCTCCGACGAACACGGATTGCTGGGACGGGATGCCGAGCATTATAGGAGTGTGTATGTGTGCCGGAGTCGTGCGCTGGATCGTAGTGGTGGGTAATGCAGTGGTGCCGGGCGGGATAGGACTGGTGTTGGGCCACGTGAGATGAAAACGGCACGTTACGACCGATAAGGAGATTCCCTTCGAGCACGCTTCGGCATCCATGTAGCACTTGTTGTAGTAGGTCATGCCGTCCGAGGCGCAGGTGAAGAGCGGGTCTCTCTCGCACCGGTCCCGGCACTTACACACCGG
>CM070830.1:1265706-1303206 GCA_036326025.1 Chrosomus eos | reverse complement strand
AAAACAACCCAGATTTCTTTAGAGTGCATGTATGACAGAATGAGAAGGTTGTCATTTAATTATATGAAACATCAATGCAATCATTTGCATGTTAAATCATAAAGATATTTTTATTTTGAATTTTGAGACAGTAACTCAATTTAAACCAAATGTGTTTTAACACTAAAATGTGTTTTAAGTTAACACACAACTTTCAGAATCATTGTTTTTGTTTAATTTCTGTATTTTTTACAGTGCGTTTATCGTATACAAGTAAATTAAATTATTTTATTATAAGGTAGAAACAACTGAAGTGGTTCTGAACAAGCATTGACTTAGATATTATTCAAAATAAAGTACTTTAACAATAAAGTATATATTGCACGGGTGTCTTCTGCCCAAATGTGGAGTAAAAAAAAACCTTGCCATAGAGTTTTTAAACAAAAAATAGTGCTTTTACCATTTATACCCTCATAAAATGCTGTGCTTAATGTTCAGTAAAATGATCTTTGCAATCATACACTATATGGGTGATGTATTGAGAAGCATATTTAGCCCTACTTGTGTTGATTAAACAGTCCATTATATGACATGCATTAAATTAGCCTAAATATATAACGTCATTTAAAATGAGGTTTGATTTTCAGTAGAACATAGTGTACGTGAAGCTTTCAGCCTGTGAGTATGCAAAAACACTAATGCTGATTAAAATATATTAGCTCTCATTAGCTCTGCCAAAGAATGTGCACAGGACAAAAGACACGCTTCATTCACTACTGAATTAAACAACACTGTAAGAAATATAATATATAGGCTATTCTAGAAGTGCTTCCTAAAATTTAGATTACTAACCACTTTTATTCAAAAATATTATTAACATAACCTGTGAATATCTTCTAGCAGGTTTTAGCGCTGGGTTGTTCATGAGAAGCTTCACCTTATTTTACCCCTGTGAACACAGATTTACTCTAACAGAGGCTTGTTGTTAACTTTAACTGTTCGACAGTTATAGGAAATTCCTTGTCCTCACATAAAACCCATTCAGACTCACAAGCGTGTCAAATGAGGACAAGCTCTTTATGAATCTTTGTGCAATATAGTGTTCGAATAAAGCTGATAACTAGAAATTTTAATTTTGGGAAAATATCAGTTTTTTATCCTCTAGCATCTCAGACGGTACACTATTAAAAATAAATAAAATAATAATTTAAATAAAGCTTCCAAAAGGTGTTTTTTTTCTCACATAGAAGAACCATTTTGGGTTCCCAAAGTTCTTAAGAACTTTTTTTTTTTTGAAGAACATTTTAAAAATCTTTGTGCAATGCAAAAGTTCCATGTTAAAGGCATCTTTAAAAGCATCTTTATTTTTTAAGAGTGATCCACTTCAATCTGGCCGTCAGGAGTTTCCCGCATGATACACGCCTCAGGTGTTTGGATCCAAATATATCATCAACTAAACGTCTTTCTTCCTCCAACGTTTCAGAGGAAGCGTGTTTCAGTGAAGGATCCAGGTTGAGGAAAGGATCTGGCCTCCAGCAGAAGTATAAAAGTCTTTCATGAAGCCGCTGGCACATTGGTAACATACTGAAACCGTTCTGTTCTCCGTGTGTGATTGATTGCTGAAGGAGTAGCTAAAACACAACGCATTCTTTCACCTGCCCTTCTTCTGGAGACACATTACCTTACCTGCCCTCCGCAACCAGTCATGTACGTGTCTGAGGAAATGGTGTAATGGGAACAAAAAATTAATAAACTCCTGTCAATCTAAACCGCTTGAATGAGGACTGATACAACCTCAGGCTGTGCTATTAAAATAATAGGCTGTTTAGTTGTGAAAGGCATGAAAAATAATAAAGCACTGTTCAATACTAATTATTAAAGCACAACCAAGATCACCTTGTTGTGAAACCGTAGACAGTTTAAACTGATAGCAGACAAATACATTTGCCATTCATATTATTAGTAACTGTTTTATTACTGTTTTTTCAATATTTTATTGAAATTAGAATGGACTTGAACCCTTCGTTGTCTTACGTTTGAACGATTTCTATAGCTTGACCATTTCAATGAATGTGCCAATAATTTATTTTCTACAGTATACAGTGCACTGTCTGACAGTTCTCTATCCCCTATATAGTGCACTGTCTGACAGTTCTCTATCCCCTATATAGTGCACTGTCTGACTGTTCTCTATCCCCTATATAGTGCACTGTCTGATCGTTCTCTATCCCCTATATAGTGCACTGTCTGACAGTTCTCTATCCCCTATAAGTGCACTGTCTGACAGTTCTCTATCCCCTATATAGTGCACTGTCTGACAGTTCTCTATCCCCTATATAGTGCACTGTCTGACTGTTCTCTTTCCCCTATATAGTGCACTGTCTGACTGTTCTCTATCCCCTATATAGTGCACTGTCTGACTGTTCTCTTTCCCCTATATAGTGCACTGTCTGACTGTTCTCTATCCCCTATATAGTGCACTGTCTGACTGTTCTCTTTCCCCTATATAGTGCACTGTCTGATCGTTCTCTATCCCCTATATAGTGCACTGTCTGACAGTTCTCTATCCCCTATATAGTGCACTGTCTGACAGTTCTCTATCCCCTATATAGTGCACTGTCTGACTGTTCTCTTTCCCCTATATAGTGCACTGTCTGACTGTTCTCTATCCCCTATATAGTGCACTGTCTGACTGTTCTCTTTCCCCTATATAGTGCACTGTCTGATCGTTCTCTATCCCCTATATAGTGCACTGTCTGACAGTTCTCTATCCCCTATATAGTGCACTGTCTGACTGTTCTCTTTCCCCTATATAGTGCACTGTCTGATCGTTCTCTATCCCCTATATAGTGCACTGTCTGACTGTTCTCTATCCCCTATATAGTGCACTGTCTGACTGTTCTCTTTCCCCTATATAGTGCACTGTCTGATCGTTCTCTATCCCCTATATAGTGCACTGTCTGACAGTTCTCTATCCCCTATATAGTGCACTGTCTGACTGTTCTCTTTCCCCTATATAGTGCACTGTCTGATCGTTCTCTATCCCCTATATAGTGCACTGTCTGACTGTTCTCTATCCCCTATATAGTGCACTGTCTGACTGTTCTCTTTCCCCTATATAGTGCACTGTCTGATCGTTCTCTATCCCCTATATAGTGCACTGTCTGACAGTTCTCTATCCCCTATATAGTGCACTGTCTGACTGTTCTCTTTCCCCTATATAGTGCACTGTCTGATCGTTCTCTATCCCCTATATAGTGCACTGTCTGACAGTTCTCTATCCCCTATATAGTGCACTGTCTGACTGTTCTCTATCCCCTATATAGTGCACTGTCTGACTGTTCTCTATCCCCTATATAGTGCACTGTCTGACTGTTCTCTTTCCCCTATATAGTGCACTGTCTGACTGTTCTCTATCCCCTATATAGTGCACTGTCTGACTGTTCTCTATCCCCTATATAGTGCACGTCTGATGTTCTCTTCCCCTATATAGTGCACTGTCTGACTGTTCTCTATTCCCCTATATAGTGCACTGTCTGACTGTTCTCTTTCCCCTATATAGTGCACTGTCTGACTGTTCTCTATCCCCTATATAGTGCACTGTCTGACTGTTCTCTATCCCCTATATAGTGCACTGTCTGACTGTTCTCTATCCCCTATATAGTGCACTGTCTGACTGATGTTCTCTTTCCCTATATAGTGCACTGTCTGACTGTTCTCTATCCCCTATATAGTGCACTGTCTGACTGTTCTCTTATCCCCTATATAGACTGCACTGTCTTACTAATGTTCTACTTCTACCCCTATATAGTGCACTTTCTGACTGTTCTCTATCCCCTATATAGTGCACTGTCTGACTGTTCTCTTTCCCCTATATAGTGCACTGTCTGACTGTTCTCTATCCCCTATATAGTGCACTGTCTGACTGTTCTCTATCCCCTATATAGTGCACTGTCTGACTGTTCTCTTTCCCCTATATAGTGCACTGTCTGACTGTTCTCTATCCCCTATATAGTGCACTGTCTGACTGTTCTCTATCCCCTATATAGTGCACTGCCTGACTGTTCTCTATCCCCTATATAGTGCACTGTCTGACTGTTCTCTTATCCCCTATATAGTGCACTGTCTGACTGTTCTCTTCCCCTATATAGTGCACTGTCTGACTGTTCTCTTTCCCTATATAGTGCACTTCACTGTCTCTATCTTCTCTCATCCCCTATATAGGCTGCAGTCTGACTGTTCTCTATCCCCTATATAGTGCACTGTCTGATCGTTCTCATCCCCTATATAGTGCACTGTGCGTCTATCCCCTATATAGTGCACTGTCTGCTGTTCCTCCCTATATATGTGCACTGTCCTGATCTTATCCTCTCTCCCTATATATGTGCTACTTCTATGTCACTTTTCTCCTTCTATATAGTGCACTGTCTGACTGTTCTCTTTCCCCTATATAGTGCACTGTCTGACGTTCTCTATCCCCTATATAGTGCACTGTCTGACTGTTCTCTATCCCCTATATAGTGCACTGTCTGACTGTTCTCTTCCCCTATATAGTGCACTGTCTGATCGTTCCTCATCCCCTATAAAGTGCTACTGTTCTCTTTCCCTATATATGGACTGTTCTCTTTCCCCTATATAGTGCACTGTCTGATCGTTCTCTATCCCCTATATAGTGCACTGTCTGACTGTTCTCTATCCCCTATATAGTGCACTGTCTGACTGTTCTCTATCCCCTATATAGTGCACTGTCTGACTGTTCTCTTATCCCTATATAGTGCACTGTCTGACTGTTCTCTATCCCCTATATAGTGCACTGTCTACTGTTCTCTTATCCCCTATATAGTGCACTGTCTGACTGTTCTCTTTCCCCTATATAGTGCACTGTCTGACTGTTCTCTATCCCCTATATAGTGCACTGTCTGACTGTTCTCTATCCCCTATATAGTGCACTGTCTGACTGTTCTCTTATCCCCTATAATAGTGCCTTCTACTGTTTCTCTTTCCCCTAATATATGTGCAGTTCTTTCCCTTATAGCACTGTCTGATTTCTCTATCCCCTATATAGTGCACTGTCTGACGTTCTCTATCCCCTATATAGTGCACTGTCTGACTGTTCTCTTATCCCCTATATATGCACTGTTGACTGTCTTACCCTATGCACTGTCTACTTTCCCCTATATAGTGCACTGTCTGATCGTTCTCTATCCCCTATATAGTGCACTGTCTGACTGTTCTCTATCCCCTATATAGTGCACTGTCTGACTGTTCTCTTTCCCCTATATAGTGCACTGTCTGATCGTTCTCTATCCCCTATATAGTGCACTGTCGACTGTTTCCTTTAGTGCACGTTCCTGATGTCTCTTCCCTATATAGTGCACTGTCTGACTGTTCTCTATCCCCTATATAGTGCACTGTCTGACGTTCTCTATCCCCTATATAGTGCACTGTCTGACTGTTCTCTACTCCCCTTATAGATGTCTGACTTCTCTACCCTATATAGTGCACTGTCGAGTTCTCTTCCCCTATATAGTGCACTGTCTGACGTTCTCTATCCCCTATATAGTGCACTGTCTGACTGTTCTCTTCCCCTATATAGTGCACTGTCTGACTGTTCTCTATCCCCTTATCACTTCTTCTATCCCTATTGCACTGTCTGACTGTTCTCTTCCCCTATATAGTGCACTGTCTGACTGTCTCTTCCTATATAGTGCACTGTCTGACTGTTCTCTATCCCCTATATAGTGCACTGTCTGACTGTCTCTATCCCCTATATAGTGCACTGTCTGACTGTTCTTATCCCCTATATAGTGCACTGTTCTGACTGTTACTCATAGTTCCCCTATATAGTGCACTGTCTGACTGTTCTCTATCCCCTATATAGTGCACTGTCTGACTGTTCTCTTCCCCTATATAGTGCACTGTCTGACTGTTCTCTTCCCCTATATAGTGCACTGTCTGACTGTTCTCTATCCCCTTATATAGTGCACTGTCTGACTGTTTCTTATCCCCTATATAGTGCACTGTCTGACTGTTCTCTTATCCCCTATATAGTGCACTGTCTGACTGTTCTCCATCCCCTATATAGTGCACTGTCTGACTGTTCTCTATCCCCTATATAGTGTACAGTCTGACTGTTCTGTTTCCCCTATATAGTGCACTGTCTGACTGTTCTTTATCCCCTATATAGTGCACTGTCTGACTGTTCTCTTTCCCATATATAGTGCACTGTCTGACTGTTCTCTTTTCCCTATATTCCCTATGCACTGTCTGATCGTTCCTCATCCCCTATATAGTGCACTGTCTGACTGTTCTCTATCCCCTATATAGTGCACTGTCTGATCGTTCCTCATCCCCTATATAGTGCACTGTCTCTATCCCCTATATAGTGACTGTTCTCTTTCCCCTATATAGTGCACTGTCTGATCGTTCCTCATCCCCTATATAAGTGCACTGTCTGACTGTTCTCTTTCCCTTATATAGTGCACTGTCTGACTGTTCTCTTTCCCCTATATAGTGCACTGTCTGATCGTTCCTCATCCCCTATAAAGTGCACTGTCTGACTGTTCTCTTTCCCCTATATAGTGCACTGTCTGATCGTTCCTCATCCCCTATAAAGTGCACTGTCTGACTGTTCTCTTTCCCCTATATAGTGCACTGTCTGACTGTTCTCTATCCCCTATATAGTGCACTGTCTGACTGTTCTCTTTCCTTTATATAGTGCACTGTCTGACTGTTCTATATCCCCTATATAGTGCACTGTCTGATCGTTCTCTATCCCCTATATAGTGAACTGTCTGATCATTCTCTATCCCTTATATAGTGCACTGTCTGACTGTTCTCTATCCCTTATATAGTGCACTGTCTGACTGTTCTCTTTCCCCTATATAGTGCACTGTCTGACTGTTCTCTATCCCCTATATAGTGCAGTGTCTGACTGTTCTCTATCCCCTATATAGTGCACTGTCTGACTGTTCTCTATCCCCTATATAGTGCACTGTCTGACTGTTCTCTTTCCCCTATATAGTGCACTGTCTGACTGTTCTCTTTCCCCTATATAGTGCACTGTCTGACTGTTCTCTATCCCCTATATAGGGCACTGTCTGACTGTTCTCTATCCCCTTTATAGTGCACTGTCTGACTGTTCTCTATCCCCTATATAGTGCACTGTCTGATCGTTCCTCATCCCTATATAGTGCACTGTCTGACTGTTCTCTTTCCCCTATATAGTGCACTGTCTGACTGTTCTCTATCCCCTATATAGTGCACTGTCTGACTGTTCTCTATCCTCTATATAGTGCACTGTCTGACTGTTCTCTATCCCCTATATAGTGCACTGTCTGACTGTTCTCTATCCCCTATATAGTGCACTGTCTGACTGTTCTCTTTCCCCTATATAGTGCACTGCCTGACTGTTCTCTATCCCCTATATAGTGCACTGTCTGACTGTTCTCTTTCCCCTATATAGTGCACTGCCTGACTGTTCTCTATCCCCTATATAGTGCACTGTCTGACTGTTCTCTTTCCCCTATATAGTGCACTGTCTGACTGTTCTCTATCCCCTATATAGTGCACTGTCTGACTGTTCTCTATCCCCTATATAGTGCACTGTCTGACTGTTCTCTATCCCCTATATAGTGCACTGTCTGACTGTTCTGTATCCCCTATATAGTGCACTGTGTGCCATTCACTAGTAAAAATAGTAAATGTGAGAACAAGTGACTGATTTCACCCGCAGCTTTAGCATCTATTTATAATGTAGGAGGCGGAGCTTCAGATTCTAGAGAGCATTTGATTGGACAGAAAATCTGATGAGAAACTGAAGTTTTGAACGCTTATATCTTCTAGATGTGAATTTTGTCATTGTTTTGGAGCACACTAGCTTATAGATAACAGTAAAGCGCATGCATTTAAGCCAAAACGATAAACAGCTTTAACTCTCGTCTTTCAAATAAAAGTCTGGCGTCAGAAAAACATTAGTTTCTTTAGCTACACACTTCTGAACACACTCAAACTGGTTTTGTGGCCCGCCGGTTGAGAAACACTGTATTACACACACACACACACAAACACACACGCTCTGCACGTCTTCAGATGCTGGAACACCGGCTGCACGTAAACTTGTTGTTGTCTGTATGAAAACATCATGTAATATGCTCATATTCTCAGGGCCCAACCCTTACACGAGTCACGACTCAGAGGTTTATTTCCCAGAAAACAGTTTCCCCGCCAGGAATCATTCAGACTTTCAGAACACAAACACCAAGAGCCGTAAATGCCAGACTTCTAAATTGGGAAATGCGCTGACAGTGCCTTCAAACACATACCAGCGCTTTGAATCTTGCTTTGTCACCGGTCCATCGAAACACCGTTCCGCCCACGGCATGAAGTGATCAGACAGAGAAAGAGGAAGAGCCGAACCCAAACTCATCCGTATTCCCCTGAGGGAGCGAAACTCACGCTTTACAGCGAGTCCATCATCTGTCAGCACACAGCTCTCTCTAAACCAACACACACACACTGATGCTAATGAGAAGGCCATTACAGGGATAGTTCACCCAAAAAATGAAAATTAGCCCATGATGTTCTCGCCCTCAAGCCATCCTAGGTGTATATCACATTATTCTTTCAGACGAATATAATCAGAGTTATATTAAAAAATGTCCTGCTCTTCCAAGCTTTATAATGGCAGTGAATGGCTGTTTCTATTTCTACATCTGTCCATCATAAAAGTGCATCTGTCCATCATAAAAGTGCATATATCCATCATAAAAGTGCATCTGTCCACCATAAAAGTGCATCTGTCCATCATAAAAGTGCATCTGTCCATCATAAAAGTGCATCATAAAAGTGCATCTGTCCATCATAAAAGTGCATCTGTCCGTCATAAAAGTGCATCCGTCCATCATAAAAGTGCATCTGTCCATCATAAAAGTGCATCTGTCCATCATAAAAGTGCATCTGTCCGTCATAAAAGTGCATCCGTCCATCATAAAAGTTCAATTCAATTCAATTCAAGTTTATTTGTATAGCGCTTTTCACAATACACATTGTCTCAAAGCAGCTTTACAGAAAGTGCATTTCAGAAATGTACAAAGAAAAATACAGTTAGTTAATCATGTATAAATTTAGGCATAACATATCGCCGGTGTTTAGTCGTCTCTTCACAGGCGTCGAGTCGTCTCTCCACAGGCGTTTAGTCGTCTCTCCACCGGCGTTTAGTTGTCTCATCACAGGTGTTGGGGCATCTGAAATCTCCGTGAGAGGCTGGATACAAACTGGAGCTGACGAACGCTATTTACCTCGGGACTAGCGTCCCGAGATAACAGCAGAAAGACAGATGGGAAATAATTAGCATAGCTGATGTTCATAATATTAATGCATTCGAACTGATTCAGAAGTAGTATAAAAGGTAAGCATTAAGTGAATGCTTGGTTAAAGAGATGCGTCTTTAATCTAGTTTTAAACTGGGACAGCGAGTCTGAGTCTCGAACAATATCAGGAAGGCTATTCCAGAGTTTAGGAGATAAATGTGAGAACGCCCTCCCTCCTTTAGTAGACTTAGATATCCTAGGAACGACCAGAAGCCTCGAATTTTGTGATCTTAAAGAGCGCGATGGATTGTAGGGCGATAGAAGGTCTGTTAAATACACAGGAGCTAAACCATTTAGAGCTTTATAAGTCAATAGTAATACCTTGTAATTAATACGGAACTTAATAGGTAACCAGTGTAGAGATGATAAAATTGGTGTTATATGATCATATTTTCTTGATCTAGTAAGAACTCTAGCGGCTGCATTTTGCACTAACTGAAGCTTGTTTATTGAGGATGCAGGACAACCAGCTAATAAAGCATTACAGTAATCTAGTCTCGAGGTCATGAATGCATGAACTAACTTTTCTGCATCAGAAACAGATAGCATGTTACGTAGCTTAGCAATGTTTCTAAGGTGGAAAAAGGCAGTTTTTGTAACATATGAAATATGATTTTCGAAAGTCAAGTTGCGGTCTAGTATAACACCCAGGTCTTTTACTGTAGCGGATAAAGTAACAGGACATCCTTCTAAATTAAAGTTGTATTGTAAGGGATTTTGTGGGTAGTTTTTTGGACCAATAAGTAGTACCTCCGTTTTATCTGAATTTAATAGCAGGAAATTACACGTCATCCAGCATTTTATATCTTTTAGACACTCTGTCAAGTTAGATAAGTTAGTGTTTTCATCTGGTCGTGATGAGATATATAATTGAGTGTCATCAGCATAACAGTGAAAATTAATTCCATGTTTTCTTATAATATTACCAAGTGGCATCATATATATTGAGAATAGCAGAGGGCCTAGGACAGATCCTTGCGGCACTCCATAGTCTACTGATGTTATCTTTGATTTTTCCCCATTTAAACAGACGAAATGGTAACGGTCTGATAAGTATGATCTAAACCAGCTTAATGCCTGTCCCTGAACACCAGTGTAGTTTTGTAGTCGATCTAAGAGTATTTTATGATCTATAGTGTCGAACGCAGCACTAAGATCAAGTAGAACTAGTATTGAGATACAGCCTTGGTCAGAGGCTAAGAGTAAATCATTTGTAATTTTAACTAGCGCAGTTTCTGTGCTATGATGCGGTCTGAATCCCGACTGAAATTTTTCGTAGATATCATTTTCTTGCAAGAAAGAGCCGAGTTGAGCGGACACAATTTTTTCTAGTATTTTAGACATAAATGGAAGATTTGAGATGGGTCTGTAATTTGCTAGGTTATTTGGATCTAATTGCGGTTTCTCAATGAGAGGTTTTATTACTGCCAGCTTGAATATTTTTGGAACGTGACCTAAAAACAAAGACGAGTTAATAATATTGAGAAGAGGCTCTTCCACTACAGGTAACACTTCTTTAAGTAGTTTAGTGGGTATTGGATCTAATAAACATGTTGTTGGTTTAGATCCAATGATAAGTTTATTTAGTTCTTCCTGTCCTATAGTTGTAAAGCGGTTTAGTTGTTCTAGAGGGGCCATAATTGAGGCCGAGTCATAAGACACCATAGAGGATTGTACATTTACAATAGTGTTTCGGATGCTTTCTATTTTCTCATTGAAGTAATGCATAAAATCATTACTACTATATTGTAACGGAATATTTTGCTCTGGAGATGTCTGATTATTTGTTAGTCTGGCCACGGTGTTAAATAAAAACCTTGGATTATTTTGGTTATTTTCAATTAGTTTGCGGATATGCTCAGCCCTGGCTGATTTTAGAGCCCTTTTATAACGTGACATACTGTCTTTCCACGCGATTCTGAAGACCTCTAAATTAGTTCGTTTCCATTTACGCTCTAAGTTACGAGTTTCTCTCTTGATAGTATGCGTAGCACTGTTGTACCATGGTGTTTTAGTTTTCTCTCTAACCTTTTTTAATCTAATTGGTGCAACAATATCTAGTGTACTAGAGAAAATGTTGCTCATACTGCTAGTCATTTCCTCTAGTTCATCTGTTTGTTTGGGTTTACTGAGCAGCTGAGATAGATCAGGTAAGCTATTTGAGAATCTATCTATAGTGGTTGGAAGGATTGTTCTGCCTGGTCTATAACGTGGTGCAACATGACAAATTTCCGCAGTGCGTATTATGCATGTAACCATGTAATGATCAGTGAGATCGTCACTTTGCGGTATAATATCTATATCGGTTGGATCGGTTCCATATGAAATAATTAAATCTAGTGTATGATTTAGACGATGAGTGGGACCACTGACGTTTTGCTTCACCCCAAAAGAGTTTAATAGATCTGTAAACGCAGCCCTAACGCATCATTTGTATTATCTACGTGTATGTTAAAGTCGCCAATAATTATTGCTTTATCGACATTGACCAATAGGTCTGAGAGAAAGTCTGCAAAATCTTTTAGGAAATCAGCATATGGCCCTGGAGGTCTATATACGGTAGCCAAGGCTAGAGATAATAAGGATTTCTTTCTTACATCTAAGAGCGTAACATTTAGCACAAGTACTTCAAACGAATTAAACCTATGACAAGTTTTCTGAGTAACATTAAGAATATCTCTATAGATTGTTGCAACACCGCCGCCACGACCGATCAGACGGGGCTCATGCTTATAACAGTATCCTGGTGGAGTAGACTCATTTAGACCGAAATAATCATTTGGTTTAAGCCAGGTTTCAGTAAGGCACAGAACATCGAAATTATTATCTGTGACCATTTCATTTACAATAACCGCCTTAGGTGTGAGCGATCTAATGTTTAGAAGACCTAGCTTTAGAAATTGTTTTTGTTCACTGATATTTAGATTTTCTGGTTTAATTACAATAATATTCTTGCTAGATCTTACATTAGATTTGTTGTTTGGCTTCACTAAGCGAGGAATAGACACAGTTTCTATATAATGTTCTACATTGGTACTTATATCAATTATGTTGGGACAGCAAAGACTATGATTTGGACTTTGACTTACTAGTCAGATGGTGTGTAGCGTCTTGGAGATGTTGTCCGACAGAACAGCCGCTCCGACTCTGCTGGGGTGCCTGATGTCATTCGTCTCCGCGTGCAGCACGACAGCTCCGACGCGCTCGTCACCGTTCAGGATCTCGGGAACCTGCGCAGCGACATCAAGAACACGAGCACCAGGAAAGCAGTGAGTGCGCACCTTACCTTTACCCGAGGTAGCACGGACATGGCGGACCATGGAAGTGCCGATGATCACGGCGTCGTCGCGTTCCGACTCGCGAAGAGGGGAGAAGCGGTTCCGGGTGGAGATCTCGAAGACCGGGAGGGGCGGAGAGGTTCTTGCTCTGGTCCTGGCTCGTGTCGTGACCCAGGGTGCAGGAGTGATTGAAGGCAGAGATGATCGCGTCCTCCTGGGCAGAGAAACGCACGGAGTAGACGAAGTCGGAGTCAAAGTCACAAAGTTACTAACCACTGACTTGTGAGCATCGGCGCGTGATGTTTCAAGCGCTGATCGCCGATCTCGCAGCTCGGCTTGCTTCTCCAGCAGAACACGAATCTGCTTCTCCACCGACTCCAGCTCCAATCGTACCGAAATCAGCTCGAATGTGTCCTCACCTGCACTCAGAGGTAACGTTAGACACACATCCGATATGTTCGCCATTATAACAGATTAACAGTAAATTAGTAGTAACAGTAAGTAAAGCAATCCGATTGTTTTTTATAAGGAATAGTATCGAGGATAAGTTCACATGATATAAAAATAGAAAGTGCCTGTTTACAATTGAGTGGTAAAGAAGAAAATCAAGGATTAATGAATCAATTCGACGGAGCTCCAAACACAAACACAGACCGCACGCGCATGTGCTTCCATCCATCATAATAGTGCATCTGTCCATCATAAAAGTGCGTCTGTCCATCATAAAAGTGCATTGTTCCATCATAAACGTGCATCTGTCCATAATATAAAGTGCATATGTCACTCATTAATAGTGCATCTGTCATCATAATGTGCATACTGTCATCATAATAGTGCATCCATCCATCATAAAAGTGCATCAATCCATCATATAGTGCATTTGTCCATCATAATAGTGGTCTGTCCATCTATAAAAGTGCATCTGTCCATCATAAAAGTGCATCTGTCCATCATAAAAGTGCATCCATCCATCAATAAAAGTGCATCTGTCCATCATAAAGTGCATCTGTCCATCATAAAAGTGCATCTGTCCATCATAAAAGTGCATCTGTCCATCATAAAAGTGCGTCTGTCCATCATAAAGTGCATCCTCCATCATAAAAGTGCATCTGTCCATCATAAAAGTGCATCCATCCATCATAAAAGTGCATCTGTCCATCATAAAGTGCATCTGTCCATCATAAAAGTGCATCTCTCCATCATAAAAGTGCATTCATATAAAGTGCATCTGTCCATCATAAAAGTGCATCTGTCCATCATAAAAGTGCATCCATCCATCATAAAAGTGCATCTGTCCATATAAAAGTGCATCTGTCCATCATAAAAGTGCATTCCATCTAATCATCATAAAAGTGCATCCATCCATCATAAAAGTGCATCTGTCCATCATAAAAGTGCATCTGTCCATCATAAAAGTGCATCTGTCCCATCATAAAAGTGCTCTGTCCATCATAAAAACTCTAAAGTGGCATCATCCATCATAAAAGTGCATCATCCATCATTAAAAGTGCATTCTGTCATCATTATAAAAGTGCATATCCGTCCATCATAAAAGTGCATCTGTCCATCATAAAAGTTCATCATGTGATCTGTCTATCATAAAAGTGCATCTGTCCATCATTAAAAAGTCATCTGGTGTCTCAATGCGTCATCATAAAAGTGCATCTGTCCGTCATAAAAGTGCATCTGTCCATCATAAAAGTGCATCTTCCATCATAAAAGTGCATCCCATCTGCATCATCATCATAAAAGTGCATCTGTCCATCATAAAAGTGCATCTGTCCGTCATAAAAGTGCATCTGTCCATCATAAAAGTGCATCTGTCCGTCATAAAAGTGCATCTGTCCATCATAAAAGTGCATCTGTCCGTCATAAAAGTGCATCTGTCCGTCATAAAAGTGCATCTGTCCGTCATAAAAGTGCATCCGTCCATCATAAAAGTGCATCCGTCCATCATAAAAGTGCATCTGTCCATCATAAAAGTGCATCCATCCATCATAAAAGTGCATCTGTCCATCATAAAAGTGCATCCATCCATCATAAAAGTGCATCCATCCATCATAAAAGTGCATCTGTCCATCATAAAAGTGCATCTGTCCATCATAAAAGTGCATCTGTCCATCATAAAAGTGCATCTGTCCATCATAAAAGTGCGTCTGTCCATCATAAAAGTGCATCTGTCCATCATAAAAGTGCATCCATCCATCATAAAAGTGCGTCTGTCCATCATAAAAGTGCATCTGTCCAGTGCATCTGTCCATCATAAAAGTTCATCTGTGATCTGTCTATCATAAAAGTGCATCTGTCCATCATAAAAGTGCATCTGTCCGTCATAAAAGTGCATCTGTCCATCATAAAAGTGCATCTGTCCGTCATAAAAGTGCATCTGTCCGTCATAAAAGTGCATCTGTCCGTCATAAAAGTGCATCTGTCCATCATAAAAGTGCATCTGTCCATCATAAAAGTGCATCTGTCCATCATAAAAGTGCATCTGTCCGTCATAAAAGTGCATCTGTCCATCATAAAAGTGCATCTGTCCATCATAAAAGTGCATCTGTCCATCATTAAAAGTGCGTCTGTCCGTCATAAAAGTGCATCTGTCCGTCATAAAAGTGCATCCGTCCATCATAAAAGTGCATCTGTCCATCATAAAAGTGCATCTGTCCATCATAAAAGTGCATCTGTCCGTCATAAAAGTGCATCCGTCCATCATAAAAGTGCATCTGTCCATCATAAAAGTGCATCTGTCCATCATAAAAGTGCATCCGTCCATCATAAAAGTGCATCTGTCCGTCATAAAAGTGCATCTGTCCGTCATAAAAGTGCATCTGTCCATCATAAAAGTGCATCTGTCCGTCATAAAAGTGCATCTGTCCGTCATAAAAGTGCATCTGTCCATCATAAAAGTGCATCTGTCCGTCATAAAAGTGCATCTGTCCGTCATAAAAGTGCATCTGTCCGTCATAAAAGTGCATCTGTCCGTCATAAAAGTGCATCTGTCCATCATAAAAGTGCATCTGTCCGTCATAAAAGTGCATCTGTCCGTCATAAAAGTGCATCTGTCCGTCATAAAAGTGCATCTGTCCATCATAAAAGTGCATCTGTCCATCATAAAAGTGCATCTGTCCATCATAAAAGTGCATCTGTCCGTCATAAAAGTGCATCTGTCCGTCATAAAAGTGCATCTGTCCGTCATAAAAGTGCATCTGTCTGTCATAAAAGTGCATCTGTTCAAATATATTCGTCTGAAAGAAGGATGTCTCCAGGGTGAGTAAATCATGGGCTAATCTTCATATTTGGGTGAGCTCTCCTGTTAAACTCGGATCTCCGGCTGTGAGCTGAGGAGTCTTGTTGGAGATTAATGGGAATAAACAGCTCCTCCTGTTCGGATCCTCGCGCCGCTGCCAGTGTGTGTCACTCAGAGGATATTTAAAGATCCCGGCAGATCTCTTTCTGCCTCCGGGAGAGTCTTCGTGATTAAGCTTGACGAGCTGTGGAGGGAGTTTTCTGGGATTGTGTCACTCAATTGAGCAATTTCCTTTCTGGAGAAGAGTTTGAAACTCGGAATGAGGAGAAAACCACGGAACAAGCTGAAAGATGGAGACATTCTATATACATTTGCGAGTGAGTGAGTGAGTGAGTGTGTGTGTGTGTGTGTGTGTGTGTGTGTGTGTGTGTGTGTGTGTGTGTGTGTGTGTGTGTGTGTGTGTGTGTGTGTGTGATATATATATACTCAAGTACAGGGTTATCATCATTAACTAAAACTAACCAAAAATATCTAAAAAAAAAAAAAAATGTTTAAATTAAAATAAATATAAAACCAATCATTTTATTGCTTAATAAAAAACTAAGTTGAAAAAATATATACTGTATATACCGTATATAAACTAGTGCAATTGATCAAAAGTGACAGTAAAGACATTTATAATGTTACAAAAGATTATATTTCAAATTCATGTTCTTCTTTTTAACTTCCTATTCATGAAAGAATTCTGAAAAATAAAATTTATCACGGTATCCACAAAAATATGAACTGTTTTCAACACTGATAATAATCATAAATGTTTCTTGAGCATCAGATCATCATATTATAGTGATTTCTGAAGGATCATGTGACACTGAAGACTGGAGTAATGATGATAAATTCAGCTTTGATCACAGGAATAAATTACACTTTACTATATATTCACATAGAAACTTTTAACATATATATATATATATATATTACAATTTGTTCACTATTTTTGATTAATAAATGCAGCTTTGGTGAGCAGAAGAGTCTCACATTTGCATTTAACTGTGATTGTAACTAAGAGAAAAAAGTCATTTTGATTATGACAGATAAATGTTCCTGTGGTGTGTGGTGTAGATCTGATGTGTGTGTGGATCTGATGTGTGTGTGGATCTGATGTGTGTGTAGATCGATTGTGATGTGTGTGTGGGATCTGATGTGTGTGTAGATCTGATGTGTGTGTGATCTGATGTGTGTGTGGATCTGATGTGTGTGTGGATCTGATGTGTGTGTGGATCTGATGTGTGTGTGATCTGAGTGTGTGTGTGGATCTGATGTGTGTGTGGATTGATGTGTGTGTGGATCTGATGTGTGTGTGGATCTGATGTGTGTGTGATCATTTGCATTGATGTGTGTGTAGATCTGATGTGTGTGTGGATCTGGTGTGTGTAGATCTGATGTGTGTGTGGATGTGATGTGTGTGTGGATCTGATGTGTGTGTGGATCTGATGTGTGTGTGGATCTGGTGTGTGTAGATCTGATGTGTGTGTGGATGTGATGTGTGTGTAGATCTGATGTGTGTGTGGAACTGATGTGTGTGTGGATCTGATATGTGTGTAGATCTGATGTGTGTGTGGATCTGATGTGTGTGTAGATCTGATGTGTGCGTGGATCTGATGTGTGCGTGGATGTGATGTGTGCATGGATCTGATGTGTGTGTGGATCTGATGTGTGTGTGGATCTAATGTGTGTGTGGATCTGATGTGTGTGTGGATCTGATGTGTGTGTGGATCTGATGTGTGTGTGGATCTGATGTGTGTGTGGATCTGATGTGTGTGTGGATCTGATGTGTGTGTGGATCTGATGTGTGTGTGGATCTGATGTGTGCGTGGTTCTGATGTGTGTGTGGATCTGATATGTGTGTGGATCTGATGTGTGTGTGGATCTGATGTGTGTGGATCTGATGTGTGTGGATCTAATGTGTGTGTGGATCTGATGTGTGTGTGGATCTGATGTGTGTGTGGATCTGATGTGTGTGTGGATGTGATGTGTGTGTGGATCTGATGTGTGTGTGGATCTGATGTGTGCGTGGATCTGATGTGTGTGTGGATCGGATGTGTATGGATCTAATGTGTGTGTGGATCTGATGTGTGTGTGGATCTGATGTGTGTGTGGATCTGATGTGTGCGTGGATCTGATGTGTGTGTGGATCTGATGTGTGTGTGGATCTGATGTGTGTGGATCTAATGTGTGTGTGGATCTGATGTGTGTGTGGATCTGATGTGTGTGTGGATCTGATGTGTGCGTGGATCTGATGTGTGTGTGGATCTGATGTGTGTGGATCTGATGTGTGTGTGGATCTGATGTGTGCGTGGATTGATGTGTGCGTGGATCTGATGTGTGTGTGGATCTGATGTGTGTGTGGATCTGATGTGTGTGTGGATCTGATGTGTGTGTGGATCTGATGTGTGTGGATCTGATGTGTGTGGATCTAATGTGTGTGTGGATCTGATGTGTGTGTGGATGTGATGTGTGTGTGGAACTGATGTGTGTGTGGATCTGATGTGTGTGTGGATCTGATGTGTGTGTGGATCTGATGTGTGTGGATCTGATGTGTGTGGATCTAATGTGTGTGTGGATCTGATGTGTGTGTGGATCTGATGTGTGTGTGATGTGTGTGTGTGGATCTGATGTGTGCGTGGATCTGATGTGTGTGTGGATCTGATGTGTCAAGTCAAGTCAAGTCACCTTTATTTATATAGCGCTTTTTACAATACAAATTGTTTCAAAGCAGCTTTACAGAGATAACAGGAAAACAATGTTGTAATAGTATTGTTCAATTGAAAATTAAATGTCCCCAACTAAGCAAGCCAAAAGGCGAAGGCAACAGTGGCAAGGAACCAAAACTCCATCAGGTGACAGAATGGAGAAAAAAACCTTGGGAGAACCCAGGCTCAGTCGGGGGGCCAGTCCTCCTTTGGCCAACGAATGAACAGTGTATGATTATGAGTTAGGCAGCATAATGCCAGGAGTCAGATGGGATCAGAACTTTCACGATATTATCCAGTTCATCTGGTTGGGTTGGGTCATCCGGCCGGTGAGGAGATGAGTGGTGGGTGTCCATGGACCTTCACAGCCCTGATAATGCGTGTCGACGTGTCCATGTGATGGTCCTTCATCAGATCTGGATATGCCCTGGATCCGGCGGTCTGCGGTAAACCTCGGGATAAACAGAGAGACTAATATTAGCGTAGACGCCATCCTTCTTATGATGTACAAAGTACATCAGGAATTATGGGAAGTGTTCCCGGTTCCGGCTGATCTAATCTATGCAGCCTAACATTGAATTATAGAAATCTATAATGTGTTATGTGTATGCTAAGCCAAAGAGATGTGTTTTTAGTCTAGATTTAAACTGACAGACTGTATCTGCTTCCCGGACCGTGTTAGGAAGATTGTTCCAAAGTTTTGGTGCTAAATAGGAAAACGATCTACCGCCAGCAGTCGATTTTGATATTCTAGGTATTATCAACTGGCCAGAATTTTGAGATCGCAATAGACGTGAAGGACTATAATGCGTTAAGAGCTCGCTCAAGTACTGGGGAGCTAAACCATTTAGTGCTTTGTAAGTAATCAGCAATATTTTAAAATTTATACGATGTTTAATAGGCAGCCAATGCAGTGTTGACAGAACCGGGCTAATATGGTCATACTTCCTGGTTCTGGTAAGAACTCTAGCGGCTGCATTTTGAACTAGCTGTAGTTTGTTTAATAAGCGTGCAGGGCAACCACCCAGTAGAGCATTACAATAATCTAGCCTTGAGGTCATGAACGCATGAACTAATTGTTCCGCATTTGTCAGTGAGAGCATATGACGTAATTTAGATATATTTTTAAGATGGAAAAATGCGGTTTTACAGATACTAGACACGTGACTTTCAAATGAAAGATTGGTATCAAAGAGCACACCCAGGTTCCTAACTAACGTCGAAGACTTAACAGAGCAGCCATCAAGTGTTAGACAGTATTCTAGGTTATTAGGTGAGGAAGTTTTTTGTCCAATGATTAGAATCTCTGTTTTTTCAGAATTTAGTAATAGGAAATTACTGGTCATCCAATTTTTTATATCAGCTATGCATTCCGTTAATTTTGTGAATTGGTAAGTTTCGTTAGGTTTTGAAGAAATATACAGCTGAGTATCATCAGCATAACAGTGAAAGCTAATTCCATATTTCCTAATTATATCTCCTAATGGTAGCATGTACAGAGTGAAGAGCAGCGGTCCTAGTACTGAGCCTTGTGGTACGCCATACTGAACTTGTGATCGATAAGACATCTCTTCATTTACTGATACAAACTGATATCGGTCAGATAAGTATGATTTAAACCATGCTAGTGCAATTCCGCTAATGCCAACATAGTTTTCTAGTCTATTTAAAAGAATGTTGTGGTCGATAGTATCAAATGCAGCACTAAGATCAAGTAACACTAATAGAGAGATACAACCACAATCGGATGATAGGAGCAAATCATTTGTGACTTTAATGAGAGCAGTCTCAGTACTATGGTACGGTCTAAATCCGGACTGAAAATCCTCGCAGATATTATTTCTTTCTAAAAAGGAACACAGTTGTGAGGATACTGCTTTTTCTAGTATCTTTGACAGAAAAGGCAGATTCGAGATCGGCCTGTAATTGACTAAGTCTGTAGGATCAAGTTGCGGTTTTTTAACAAGCGGTTTAATCATAGCCAACTTAAAGGTTTTTGGTACGTATCCTAATGACAAGGATGAATTAATGATGTGTGTGTGGATCTGATGTGTGTGTGGATCTCATGTGTGTGTGTGGATGTGATGTGTGTGTGGATGTGATGTGTGTGTGGATCTGATGTGTGTGTGGATCTGATGTGTGTGTGGATCTGATGTGTGTGTGGATCTGATGTGTGTGGATCTGATGTGTGTGGATCTAATGTGTGTGTGGATCTGATGTGTGTGTGGATCTGATGTGTGTGTGATGTGTGTGTGTGGATCTGATGTGTGCGTGGATCTGATGTGTGTGTGGATCTGATGTGTGTGTGGATCTGATGTGTGTGTGGATCTCATGTGTGTGTGTGGATGTGATGTGTGTGTGGATGTGATGTGTGTGTGGATGTGATGTGTGTGTAGATCTGATGTGTGTGTGGATCTGATGTGTGTGTGGATCTGGTGTGTGTAGATCTGATGTGTGTGTGGATCTGATGTGTGTGTGGATCTGATGTGTGTGTGGATCTGATGTGTGTGTGGATCTGATGTGTGCGTGGATCTGATGTGTGTGTGGATCTGATGTGTGTGTGGATCTGATGTGTGTGTGGATCTGATGTGTGTGTGGATCTGATGTGTGTGTGGATGTGATGTGTGCGTGGATCTGATGTGTGTGTGGATCTGATGTGTGTGTGGATCTAATGTGTGGTGTGGATCTGATGTGTGTGTGGATCTGATGTGTGTGTGGATCTGATGTGTGTGTGGATCTGATGTGTGTGTGGATCTGATGTGTGTGGATCTGATGTGTGTGGATCTAATGTGTGTGTGGATCTGATGTGTGTGTGGATCTGATGTGTGTGTGGATCTGATGTGTGCGTGGATCTGATGTGTGTGTGGATCTGATGTGTGCGTGGATCGGATGTGTCCGTGGATCTGATGTGTGCGTGGATCTGATGTGTGTGTGGATCTGATGTGTGTGTGGATCTGATGTGTGTGTGGATCTGATGTGTGCGTGGATCTGATGTGTGCGTGGATCTGATGTGTGTATGGATCTGATGTGTGTGTGGATCTGATGTGTGTGTGGATCTGATGTGTGTGTGGATCTGATGTGTGTGTGGATCTGATGTGTGTGTGGATCTGATGTGTGTGTGGATCTGATGTGTGTGTGGATCTGATGTGTGCGTGGTTCTGATGTGTGTGTGGATCTGATATGTGTGTGGATCTGATGTGTGTGTGGATCTGATGTGTGTGGATCTGATGTGTGTGGATCTAATGTGTGTGTGGATCTGATGTGTGTGTGGATCTGATGTGTGTGTGGATCTGATGTGTGTGTGGATCTGATGTGTGTGTGGATCTGATGTGTGTGTGGATCTGATGTGTGCGTGGTTCTGATGTGTGTGTGGATCTGATATGTGTGTGGATCTGATGTGTGTGTGGATCTGATGTGTGTGGATCTGATGTGTGTGGATCTAATGTGTGTGTGGATCTGATGTGTGTGTGGATCTTTATGTGTGTGTGGATCTGATGTGTGTGTGGATGTGATGTGTGTGTGTGGATCTGATGTGTGTGTGGATCTGATGTGTGTGTGGATCTGATGTGTGCGTGGATCTGATGTGTGTGTGGATCGGATGTGTATGGATCTAATGTGTGTGTGGATCTGATGTGTGTGTGGATCTGATGTGTGTGTGGATCTGATGTGTGCGTGGATCTGATGTGTGTGTGGATCTGATGTGTGTGTGGATCTGATGTGTGTGGATCTAATGTGTGTGTGGATCTGATGTGTGTGTGGATCTGATGTGTGTGTGGATCTGATGTGTGCGTGGATCTGATGTGTGTGTGGATCTGATGTGTGTGTGGATCTGATGTGTGTGGGTCTGATGTGTGTGGATCTAATGTGTGTGTGGATCTGATGTGTGTGTGGATGTGATGTGTGTGTGGAACTGATGTGTGTGTGGATCTGATGTGTGTGTGGATCTGATGTGTGTGTGGATCTGATTGTGTGTGGATCTGATGTGTGTGTGGATCTGATGTGTGTGTGGATCTGATGTGTGTGTGGATCTGATGTGTGTGGATCTGATGTGTGTGGATCTAATGTGTTGTGGATCTGATGTGGTGGGATCTGATGTGTGTGTGGATCTGATGTGTGGTGGATCTGATGTGTGTGTGGATCTGATGTTGCGTGGATCGGATGTGTCCGTGGATCTGATGTGTGCGTGGATCTGATGTGTGTGTGGATCTGATGTGTGTGTGGATCTGATGTGTGTGTGGATCTGATGTGTGCGTGGATCTGATGTGTGGTGGATCTGATGTGTGTTGGATCTGATGTGTGTGTGGATCTGATGTGTGTGTGGATCTGATGTGTGTGTGGATCTGATGTGTGTGTGGATCTGATGTGTGTGTGGATCTGATGTGTGTGTGGATCTGATGTGTGTGTGGATCTGATGTGTGCGTGGTTCTGATGTGTGTGTGGATTGATATGTGTGTGGATCTGATGTGTGTGTGGATCTGATGTGTGTGGATCTGATGTGTGTGGATCTAATGTTGTGTGGATCTGATGTGTGTGTGGATCTGATGTGTGTGTGGATCTGATGTGTGTGTGGATCTGATGTGTGTGTGGATCTGATGTGTGTGTGGATCTGATTGGTGTGATGTGTTGTTGTTGTGTGTGTGTGTGTGTTGTGTGTTGATTGTTGTGTGTGTGTGTGTGTGTTGTGATTGTGTGTTGTTGATGTGTGTTGTGTTTGTGTGTGTGATGTTGTGTGGTGTGTGTGTGTGTTGTGTTGTGTTGTGTTGTGTGTGTTTGTGTGGATGATGTTGTGTGTTGTGTGTGTGTTGTGTGTGTGTGTGTTGTTGATGGTGTTGTGTTGATTGTGTTGTTGTGTGATGTTGTGTGTGATGTGTTGTTGTGGTTGTTTGTGTGTGTGTTGTTGTGATGTTGTGTTGTGTGTTGTGTGCTGTTGTGATGTGTTGTTGTGTGTGTGTTGTTGTGTTGTGTTGTGATGTGTTGTGTGTGTTGTGTTGGTGGTTTGTTTGTGTGTTGTGTGTGTGTTGATTGATTGTGTGTTGTGATTGTTGTGTGTGATGTGTGTTGTGTTGTGTGTTGTGTTGTGTGTGTGTGTTGATTGTGTTGTGTTGTTGTGTTGTGTGTGATGTGTGTTGTGTGTGTGGTTGGTGTGATGTGTGTGTGTGATTTGTGTGTTGTGTGGTGTGTGTTGTGTGTGGGTTGTGATGTTGTGTGTTGTGTGTGTGTGTGTTGATGTGTGTGTGTGTGATTTGGTGTGTGTGTGATTGTGTGTGATGTTGTGTGTTGTGTTTGATGTGTTGGTTGTGTGTTGTTGTTGTGGGTGTGATGTTTGTGTGTTGGTGTTGATTGTGTGTGGTTTGTGTGTGTTGTTGTTTGTGTGGTATGTGTTGTGAGTGTGTTGTGTGTTGTGTGTGTCTGTGTGTGTGTGTGATGTGTTGTGGTGTGATTGTGTTGATTGTGTGTTGGTGATGTGTGGTTGTGATGTTGTGTGGTGTGATGTGTGTTGGATGATTGTGTTGTGGTTGATTGTTGTGTGTGTTGTTTGTTTGTGTGTTGTGATTGTGTGTGTTGTTGTGGTTTGTGTTGTGGTGTGTGTGTGTGTGTGGACGATGTTGTGTGTGTGGTGTGTGTGGTGGTGTGTTGTGATGTGTTGTGGTGTGGTTGGTGTGATTGTGTGTGTGTGATTGTGTGGTTGTGGTGATGATTGTGTTGTGTGTTGTGGTTGGTGTGTGGTGTGTGTGTTGTGTGTGTGGATCTGATTGTGTTGGTGTGATGTGTTGTGTGGTGTTGATTGTGTGTGTGGGTGTGGTGTGTTTTTGTTGTTGATGTGGTTGTGTTGGTTGTGTGTGGTTGATGTGTGTGTGTTGGTTGTGTGTGTTGTGTGTGTGGATTGTTTGTGTGTGATGTGTGTTGGTGTTGTTGTGTGTGTGTGGTGTGTTGTTGTGTGATTGTGTTGTTGGATGATTGTTGTGTTGTGATTGATGTTGTGTGTGAGTTGTGTGTGTGATGTGTGTGTGAGTGTGTGTGTTTTGTTGTGTGGTGATGTGTGGTTGGTGTGGTTGTGTATGTGGTGGTATGTTGTTTTGTGTGTGTGTGTGTTGTGTGTGTGTTGTGTGTTGTGTTGTGTTGTTTGTGTGTGTGGTGTGTGTATTGTGTGGTTGTGGTGTTTGTTGAGGTGGTTGATGTGTGTGTTTGTGTGATGTGTTGTTGTTGTGGTTGTTGTGTGGTTGATTGGGTGTGTGTGTGATGGTGTGTGTTGTTGTGTTTGTGTGCTGTTGGTGTGTGTGATTGTGGTGTGATTGTGTGTGTGTGTTGTGTGTTGTGTTGTTGTGTGGTGATGTGTGTGTGTGATGTGTGTGTGATTTTGTTGTGTGTGCTTGTGTGGTGGTTGATTGTGTGTGTGTGTTGTGTGTGTTTGTTGTTGTTGTGTGTGTTGTGTTGTGTGTGTGTGTTGTGTGTGATTGTTGTTGTGTGATTGTATGTGTGTTGTGTGTTGATGTGTGGTTGTTGATGTGATTGTGTTTGTGTTGGTGTTGTGTGGATTGTTGTGATTGTGTGTGTTGTGGTTGATGTGTGTGTGTATTGTGTGTGTGTGTGTGTGTGATTTGTTGTGATTGATGTGTGTGTTGTGTTGTGTGTGTGTGTGTGTGTGATGGTGATGTGGTGTGTGTGTGTGTGATTGTTGTGTGTGTGATTGTGTGTTGTTGGTGATGTGTGTGATGTGTGATTGTGTGTGTGTGAGATTGTGTTGGCTGATTGTGTTGTGTGTGATTGATGTGTGTGTGTGATGTTGTGTGTGTGTGTGATGTGTTGTGTTGTGTTGTGTGATGTTGTGTGTGATTTGTGTGTGTGATTGATGTGTGTTTGTGTGTGTGATGTGTTGTGTGATGCTGTTGTGTGTGTTGGTTGAGTGTGTTGTGATTTGTGTGTGTGTGTGATTGTGTGTGTGTGATTGATGTGGTGTGATGTTGTGTGTTTGTTTGTGTTGATTGTGTGTGTGTTGGATGTGTTGTGTGATTTGATTGTGTGTGGTTGTGTGTGTGATGTGTGTTTTGTGATGTTGATGTTGATGTGTGTGTGTATGTGTTGATTGAGTGTGTGTGGTTGGATTGATGTGTGGTGTGTGTTGATGTGTGTGTGATTGTGTGTTGGTTTGTGGTGTTGGTGTGTGTGTGTGTGTGTGGTGTTGTGTGTGTGATTGTGGTGTGTTGTGATGTGTGTTGTTGTGGTGTTTGTGTGTGTGTGTGTGTGATGTGTGTTGTGTGTGTGTGTGATTGTGTGTGTGTGATTGTGTGTGGTTGTTGTGTGTTGTGTGTGATGTTGGTTGTGTGATGTTGTGTGTGTTGTTGTGTGTGTGTGTTGATGTGTGAGTGTTGATGTGTTGTGTGGTCTGATGTTGGTGTGTTGTTATGTGTGTGTTTGTGTGTGTTGTGTTGTGTGTTGGTTGATGTGTGTGTGGTGTGATGGTGTTGTTGTGTGTGTGTGATTGTGTGTGTGTGTGTGTGGATCGATGTTGTGTGTGTGATGTTGGTGTGTGTGTGATGTGATGTGTGTGTGGATTGTGTTGTGTGTGTTGTGATTGTGTGTGTGTGGATGTGATGTGTGTGTGGATGTTGTGTGTGGTGATGTTTTGTGATTGTGTGTGTGTGATGATGTGTGTGTGTGTTGTGATGTGTTGTGTGATTGTGATGTGTGTGTGTGTGATGTGTGTGTGATTTGTGTGTGGTTGATGTGTTGTGTGTGTGATTGATGTGTGTGTTATGTGTGTGGTTGATGTGTGTGTGATTGATGTGTTGTGTTGATTGTGTTGGTGTGATTGTGTTGTGTGTGGATGTGATGTGTGTGTGGATGTGATGTGGTGAGTGATGTGTGGTGTTGGTCTGATGTGTGTGTGTGTATCTCGAGGTGTTTACAGTGACAGGAGCAGCTGTGTGTCCAGAATGAGAGGAATGACACCTTTGACCTTGCTTATGTTTGGATAAACTGAGCAGATTCTCACATTCACACTGAAGCACTCACAGACTCAGCGCTTTATCGTTGCATATGTTATATAACTGTTGATGAAGCATGAGTGTCTTCAGTTTAGAGTGATTCATTTATGAACAGCATTAGTTGATGTTTTTCCTCTTTTGAAGGAAAGAAATGCAGCGTGAGCTTCATGTGTTTATAACGGCACGTCCTCTAGTGGACAGATCTCACACAACTCAGACAATCATTCATTACTTTTGTAATATGATAGTAATCAATAAATAATTTCCCAACTGCAGATAATGCCTGAAATACTGCAGGATTTTTTCATAAGTAATATTTGGTAACACTTTACAACAAGTTCATTATTAACTACCTTAGTTAGCATGAACTAATAATGAACAATATTTCTACAGGATTTATTAATATTGTAATACTAATTTCAACATTTACTAATACATTATTAAAATCAAAGGTTGTATTAGTTAACATTAGTGTAATGAACTGGAACGAACATGAACACTGTATTTTTATTGAACTAACATGAACTAACAGCTGATTCATGAATAAAAACATGAACATAGTTATTGCATATGTTAGTTAAGTACAGTAACTAATTAACCTTATTGTAAAGTGTTACCATTAAGAAACAATCATGTTTTATTATATATTTGATACACTTTTATGATGTAAATCAGCGGCTGGAGTGCCCGCATGAGCCACTGGAGGGCACTCTCTTCCTGCGTTATGTTCCACCATGGACTCATTATGTTTAATTATGGTTTCATCAGTCTCACCTGTGCACCCTCAGCTACCCTTTATCTGGACTGTTCTGTTCTGTGCCCATTTTGTGAAGTATTGTTTTACCCAAACTCTGTCTCAGTTTGTACCTCTTGATTAGCTGTGCTTGGACTTGATCTTTTGTGTTTGAACTTGGACTCTGATAGTTTTGTGAACCTTTGCTGCCTGCCTCTGACCATTGCGTGTTTGACTACGATTCTGGATTGCCCTTGACATCTTTTAAGTTTTTGTCTGCTTGTTCTCAGTTTGTCATCTCCATTAATAAATATCTGCAAATGGATCCGACCTTCTCCGCCTCTACGTTACAGAATACTTCACCACAACAGGATCCAGCAGCCTTGTATGCCTCCCAGTCAGCCAATGCAGATCGGAGCACTGTACAGCAAGTTCGACTGGATCAACTCACCTCATCGTTGGAGAGGTTGGCTAAGATGGTGCGCGGTCTTCATTTCTCCACACCGGGACCATCGCGCACTCAACGCGTCTCCACTGTTGTCAGCCCTGAACCGATCCGGGTTCCACGTCAAGCTCGCCCAGTGAAGTACGACACGGATACTGGAGCTGATATCATGCGTCTACGCCAGGAGGGTCGTTCGATTGAGTGGTATGTCGAGGAGTTTGTTGAACTTGCACGCTTCACGAGAATGACCACCGTATGTTTAAAGCTCTTCTTCCGCGGGGGATTATCGGAACCACTCCGGTCTCAGATGCCCGAACCTGATCCGCACGGCTCCTTAGAGTGGTATATTGACCTTGCCCTGTTGTGGAGCGGCTCTTCATTTACTGTGGGCATGGAGGAGAAAAAGCTGCGAGAGCCTGCGCTCCACGTGAGCCATACCCAGTCCGCGCTTCACGTCTGCCCAGCCGAGCCCGTGACTCACGTATGCCCACTCAACCCCGTATTCCGCACTGGTCCTATTGGATTTGCCAATCCGGAGACCGCGGAGGTTTCGCCGGCCGAGTCAAGTGATTCAAGCGCCAAGTCAAGTGAGTCATGTCCGCCTGCCGAGTCAACTGAGTCAACTGAGTCAACTGAGTCAACTGAGTCAACTGAGTCAACTGAGTCAACTGAGTCAACTGAGTCAACTGAGTCAACTGAGTCAACTGAGTCAACTGAGTCAACTGAGTCAACTGAGTCAACTGAGTCAACTGAGTCTACCGAGTCAAGTGAGTCTACCGAGCCTACTGAGTCAAGTGAGTCTACCGAGCCTACTGAGTCAAGCGAGCCTACCGAGCCTACTGAGTCAAGTGAGTCTACTGAGTGTAGTACGTCCAGTAGTGAATCAAGCCCAGCGAAGCGCCGTCACAGAAGGAAGAGAGGGAGGACTCGTTTGGCTCGCCAGGCTCCGGAGGGCGTTCCCCGGCGCCTCGCCCTGCCGGCCCCGCCTCTGCGCCTCGCCCTGCCGGCCCCGCCTCTGCGCCTCGCCCTGCCGGCCCCGCCTCTGCGCCTCGCCCTGCCGGCGCCCTTCAAGAACCTTCCTCCCGTGGATTTTCCCAAGTATTTTTTTGGGGGGGGCAGGAGGTACCCTGTGAGGGCCATGGGGGCTGCGTCTACATGGACCTTTGCTAGTAGGTACCCTGAGAGGGCCATGGGGGCGGCATCTACATGGACCTTTGCTCTACTGCCTACGTCTGAGCTTCCTGGATTACTGGTCCCGGCTAGCCCAGTTAAGTGTGTTCTACCCCGTTCCCGTGTTCAGTGTGCTCCGCCCTGTTCTCCTGTCTGTTATGCTCCGGCCTGGTTCCCTGCCAAGCATGCCCCGCCTTGGCTGCCTGCGGAGCTTGCTTCTCCGTGGTCCCGGGTCTTGCTCCTGTCTCCAGGTCCCCTGCCTCTCCACAGACCTGGCCCTCCATCCCATCCCCCGTTGACCTCCCCCCGGAGCTCTTAGGAGCGTCTGGAAGCCGCTCCTTAGAGGGGGGGTTATGTGACAATCAGCGGCTGGAGTGCCCGCATGAGCCACTGGAGGGCACTCTCTTCCTGCGTTATGTTCCACCATGGACTCATTATGTTTAATTATGGTTTCATCAGTCTCACCTGTGCACCCTCAGCTACCCTTTATCTGGACTGTTCTGTTCTGTGCCCATTTTGTGAAGTATTGTTTTACCCAAACTCTGTCTCAGTTTGTACCTCTTGATTAGCTGTGCTTGGACTTGATCTTTTGTGTTTGAACTTGGACTCTGATAGTTTTGTGAACCTTTGCTGCCTGCCTCTGACCATTGCGTGTTTGACTACGATTCTGGATTGCCCTTGACATCTTTTAAGTTTTTGTCTGCTTGTTCTCAGTTTGTCATCTCCATTAATAAATATCTGCAAATGGATCCGACCGTCTCCGCCTCTACGTTACAATTGACTGTCATCTTTCATTTCAAGTTCATGATCAGAAACCTTTTAACATTCAAATTTTACTTAAGTTTAAACCTACAAAATCTGTAGTTAATTTTGCTTATTTTAATGGCAATCAATTTTGTTTTATTAAAGGGGTCATATGGTACATGCACTTTTATAAGCTGATTGTACTGAAATGTGTGTTGGCAGTGCCTGTACACAACCATCATATAATGATAAAAATCTATCCAGTGTTTTAGTTTTAATCTCTTTATATGTTTTCCCCTGCCTCAAATCGAGCCGTTCGACCGTGTGACGTCACACGCTCGGACGCCCCTCCCACGATTGTTGATTGACAGCAGCGTTTCAGCACAGACCCGCCCTGAGCGAGCTGTCAATCACAGTCCGTCATTGTTGATACGCTGGAGCAGAATGGCGTCAAAGCGATTGTGGTGTTCTGTTCTTGGGTGCAGTAACGAACACATAAACGAGGAGGGTCAGTGTAAAGGCCTCATTATGCTTCTGCGTCAACTCCACGGCGTAGCTACGCCGTCACTCCTACGGCGTCGTTGCCGTTTTATGGTTCTGCGTCAGGTTGCGTTGCATCGCGGTGCATCTGACCAATCACAGCACTTGCGGTCTGCGTCGCCTCCATGCGTAGTTAAAATTTTTTGGAGGTGCACGTCGAGCTACGGCGTAGGGGTCGGAGAGGGGTTCGCGGTGATGCAGAGGGGTCTGCGGGGGTACACCGTTGATTCGACGCAGAAGCATAAAACAGGCTTAAAGCTGGTTTTGCTAAGAAGCTGCTCCTGAAAAAAGAATCGGTACCAACTATTCGTGTTCCTGCTGCACCTCCAGAAGAACTGAAGTCAGTGTAACGTTTTATTAACCTTTAAAGGGGGGGTGAAATACTCAGTTTCACTCAATCTCATGTTAATCTTGAGTACCTATAGAGTAGTATTGCATCCTTCATATCTCCAAAAAGTCTTTAGTTTTATTATATTTATAAAAGAAAAATAGGCTGTACCGAGCGGGTGGAGGCGTGCCGTGTGGGCGGGAGCGCGCAAAGCTTTTGCGTGTGTTGTAACAGACAGACTGGTGGTTTATGAGGACATGATTTAGTTTTACTATAAACAAACTGACACCTACAGTGGCCAGCTAAACAACTGTATTTAAACACACAAACACACACCATACATCGCATGCTCCATCGATACATTAACTGTACGTGATCATGTTGTTTACTTGCTGTGCTTAGCTTACACGCCGATAGTTAACAACACACAGACATTTGAAGCAGTTTTACTCACCGCCTGCGTTTCCGTGAACCTTTATCGTTGGGACTGCTCCATCTTTAAGTATTAGGCGATCTGCAAATCGTCGAACTGTGCCTTGTTTATAAAACTATTAGCAGCTACCGCCGAAATGAAGGGAACAAACAAGAACACAATTGCGCAACTCCGTTGCTGCTCTGGAAAAACAAAATCCATCCACAGGTCCCTTAACTCTGGGTTCTTTGGACATTTGTGCAGTGTTGTCTTGCCCTGGCAACCAAAAACACACTTTTTGGTGCCATTGTTTTGATTGCAACAGCAGAGCCCAGCGCTCTGATGGACGCTCTCGTACGCTCTCTAAGCTACAGCTGCGCGCGCGCCCTTCCGGGAGAAGTCCCTTAAGACCCGTATAAGGAAATTCCGCCCACTCTGACGTCACGTAGTTACGTATTCGAAAAAAACTTTCCAAAACTTGTGACAAACCGGAAGGAGTATTTTTGGAACAGAAATACTCCATCAAACTTACAACTTCATTTTTGAAACTTTGTCCATGAACTTAATCCAACTCTTTAACAGTGTAAAAAACTCACTATGCATGAAACAGCATTTCACCCCCCCTTTAAATATTAATCTTTGCAAATCCCTTGCACGCGTCACGATGTGGCTAATGTTTACACTCAGGGTGCATTACGGCATGTATTCTAGGGTTGCCACCTTTGATTTGTGAAAAAACAGGACACTTTGAGAACGGGGGGGGGGGGGGGGGGGGGGGGTTAACAGTTGTAGGACTCCCTATTGCCTCTCTTGAGTTGAGTTGTAGGTTGTAAATCGTTTTTCAGAACTTGGGTATGTTTACATGTAACAGGAAATCAGAAGTTGTTGTGTGCTGAGTGAGCATGTGAGTTATATGCAATATATTAATACACGGATCATAACCCACAGTATGTGTAGCGTCCTTATTCACCTACTTGCAACATGGTGTCAGATAGATTAGGACCCAAAAGTGAGCTTATGTAGGCCATCGTTAACGCGACGCGTTTTGTTTGTTTAACGTTACTGGAAAGGCAAACCAGCTAACGTTAGCCATAACATTGTGACTGTAATATGGCGTCCTCCATTCCGCCACCGGAGCCGATGAATATGTCTGGTGACTTGAGCAGCAATTGGGCAAGTTTTCGAGCAGAGTTTGACGATTACTTGCTGGCGACCGGACTATGTGAGAAAGATGCGGACGTGCAAGCGGCAACACTGAGACGGCTTATGGGCAGCGAGTACCGACACTTATACAAGCACAACCTGGGTCTCACACAAGACCAGCAGAAAGACGTAAGAGCCATATTGGAAGCACTTGAAGACTACTTTGCACCCACTAAAAATGTCATCTTCAAAAGGTAAGTTTTTGGAAATCTTAGACAAGAGGAGGGTGAGACTATTGATGCATTTGGCACGAGACTGAGAGAAAAAGCGTCAACATGTGAATATGGAACCTTAAGAGACCAGCTTATAAGAGACAGGCTTGTTCTTGGAATAACTGATGAGACCGCGAGACGCCGCCTGCTTAGAGAAAAAGACCTCACATTGGCAATGGCGGTTGGAATTTGTCGCGCTGCAGAGATTATGGACAGTAAATTGAAAACTATGGCGCTGGACACCTCTAGGCCTGGGGAAAGCCTTAATGTGGCAGAAGGACAGCGACGGCAGCCTAACAGCAGGCCATTTGAGCAGACCATCAAACCTGCACAGAGCATGAGAGGGACAGGCGAGTGCAGGTACTGTGGAACTCAACACAAACGTGGGCGGGACCAGTGCCCCGCTTTTGGGAAAACATGCCGCTCGTGCGGCACCCCCAATCACTTCACTAAAGTGTGCATGAAAAGAAGCCAAAACACATGCCAGTTGCACCCTATGGACGCCCCCTCTGAAGAGGACCAAGATGATGATGTCGGCAATCTCGGCCAAATCTACACAGCAATGAGCATAGGAGCAGTGAACACACAGGGTAAGAAGTGGTTTGTCAACCTCCCACACTGCAGAATGGGCCTCAGAGATGCCAGCTCGACTCTGGAGCAACCTGCAACGTGATGAGCATTAAGGACAAAATGAGACTATCACCCACGATGGCTCTTCAGCCTAGTCTCACCAGACTGAAACTTTACAACAGCGCTTGGATGAACTCAATGGGCCTGTTCAGTACTCAGTGCGTCATTAGAGGCAAGAGACACAAACTTGACTTTGAAATCGTGAAATCGGCCAGAGGCCACTGCTTTCGGGTTCCACATGCGAGGATCTCGGCCTGATACGCTTCACTATTCCAGAGGAGCTGAATAGTGTAGAGCACATCAAGTTGAGCATGCTGTCTAGAGAGGGCTTAATCAGCACATACCATGATGTTTTCAACGGCCCCATTGACTCCCTGCCTGGCGACCTTCACTTTGAGCTGGACAGCACTGTGGCCCCTGTGCAGTGCACTCCCAGAAATGTACCAGTGGCCCTCAAAGCAGCCGTTTTAAAGCGCAATTGGACCGGTATGAAAGGGATGGGCACTTAGTCACAGTCACGCAACCCACTGACTGGATAAGTAATCTGGTCATAGTGAAGAAGCCAGAGAAACTTAGGCTCTGCATTGAGCCCAGACCCCTGAACCGAGCTCTCAAGCGGTCCCATTACCTTATGCCCACCTTAGATGATGTGCTGTACAAACTGCCAAAAGCACGTATCTTCACGCTGGTGGACGCGCGGGACGCGTTTCTACAGTGCCGTCTGGATGAGGAGAGCAGCCTGATGACTACATTCTGGACGCCGTGGGGCAGGAAACGCTGGCTGAAACTCCCTTTTGGCGTGTCGGTTGCGGCAGAGCTGTATCAGAGGAAGCAGCACGAGCTCCTGCTGGGCTTGAAAGGAATTGAGCCTATAGCTGACGACATCTTAATTGTGGGCTGTGGCGACACAGAGGAGGAAGCCATTCGAGACCATGATGCAAACCTCACCGCACTGATGGACAGATGCAGAGAAGTAAAATTGAGGCTGAGTCTGAAGAAACTGCAATTTCGAGTTAAGGAAGTCCGCTTTCACGGCCACGTCCTCTCGGCCGAGGGCCTCAAAGCTGACCCTGACAAGGTCAGAGCAGTTCTGGACATGCCCAACCCCACAGACACTATAGGTGTGCAGCGTTTTGTGGGGTTTGTGAACTATCTGTCCAAGTTCATGCCGCGGTTATCAGAGGTCTGCGAACCACTGAGGAGGCTGTTGGATAAAGATGTACAGTTGCACTGGCTGCCAAAACACGACACAGCCATGAAAGAGATCAAGACGCTGATTACAGCTGTACCTGTTTTGAGATATTATGACATTAACAGGCCGGTCACCATACAGAGTGACTCCAGCCGGACAGGCCTGGGCTGCTGCTTGCTTCAGGAAGGGCAGCCAGTTGCGTTTGCATCCCGTGCATTGTCCCAAACAGAGCAAAATTATGCTCAAATAGAAAAAGAATGCCTGAGCATTGTGTTTGCCTGTCAGCGATTCCACTACCACCTGTATGGGAGAGGTGATGTTACGGCTGAGACAGATCACTGCCCGTTGGTGTCCATCTTCATTAAGCCCCTCCTCAGTGCACCAAAGCGTCTCCAGAGCATGCTCTTTACGCTTCAGAACTACTGACTCAAAGTGGTGTACAAGCCAGGCCCGGAAATGTACATCAGTGACACGCTCAGCAGAGCTGCTACCCCACCACAGAGCACAGACACACAGTACAGGCGGGAAATGGTCTGCAGCCTGCAGCAGGAACAGTACGACACCGCAGCAATTCAGCAGACAGACTATCTGAACGTCACCAGCCAACGCCTCACACAAATCCGACAACACACAGAGAAGGATGAGTGCCTTCAGATGCTCAAGAAGGATGGCCAGACTGCAGAGAGGAGACGCCCATAGTGATTAGAGGGTACTGGGCCATCAGAGACGAAATCAGCGTGCAAGACGGCATACTCTTCAGAAGCCAGCGTGTTATCATTCCTAAAACTTTAAGACCGGAAATGCTGAGACGGATCCACTACAGCCACATAGGGGGAGAGGCCTGCTACAGGCAAGCCCGTGACACTCTATTCTGGCCCAACATGCAGGGGGAAATCAAAGACTTTGTACAACAATGCTCTGTGTGCAACGAGTATGCACATGAACAACAGAAGGAGACCATGATGTCACACCCAGTACCCACACGTCCCTGGCAGATAGTGAGCATGGACCTGTTCAACCATGCAGGAAAGGATTTCCTGCTCGTGGTGGACCATTACTCTGACTTCTGGGAGGTCGATCTGCTTCCTGACCTCTCAGCTGATACTACGGTCCTGAGGTGTAAGGCTCAATTTGCACGCCATGGCATACCAGGCCGGGTCATTTCTGACTGTGGATGTCAGTTTGCATGCGGAGTTTTCAGGACATTTGCAAAAGAGTGGTCCTTTGAGCATGTCACCTCATCGCCAAGACACCCAAAAGCCAATGGCAAAGTGGAGTCGGCAGTAAAGATTGTAAAAAGCCTGTGCAGAAGAGCCGCGTTTGCTGGCGAGGACCCATGGAAAGCTATTCTCCATTGGAGAAACACACCCACCGAAGGACTGCACTGCAGTCCTGCACAGCGGCTGATGTCGCTCAATGAGTCATCAATGAGATACCGGACAACCTGTGTGTGAAACGCCAGATGGCGAAACTGAGCTATGACAAATCAGCCAAAGATTTACCTGAGCTGAACATCGGCCAGCATGTGAGTTATTTGCAATATATTAATACACGGATCATAACCCACAGTATGTGTAGCGTCCTTATTCACCTACTTGCAACAGTTATCCTCCTCATCCGTCTCTCCCCCCATTTCACAAAACTAAGTAACGTTAGGTAAATAGAACGTTTTAAAAAAGCTAGCTAGCAACTGAACACGCACGCGACCGACCGACAGCACAGGCAGTTGCTAGGCGATATAGGCGCTTTGTATTTCCAAGTGGTACTCGATGCAGAGCCATATGGGAGGAGCTAGAGCTCCAGCTCCTCCCCTCGCTGGAGCTCCATGCAAAAATGTAGATCTACAGCTCCTCCCCTCGCTGGAGCTCCAGCTCCTCCCCTCGCTGGAGCTCCATGCAAAAATGTAGATCTACATCTGGGGAGTGATATTTGTTTTCCTAGGATGGTAGGAGAAGACTCATAAATGGTATTAACCCCAGTGACGGGTAGGTTTAGGGACGGGGTTGGGGTAGGTCATATATTTATATATACAGGGTGGAGCTGGAGCTCCAGAAAAGGGGGAGCTCGAGCTCTAGCTCCTCCCATTTGGCTCTGCATCGAGCACCATCTCTGTATTTCTGCTTCCAATCAAATAAAAGTAAACGCCTGGCATCGGCCAATCCACTGTTTTACCCGTTTTTACCTGTTTACGGACACATGATTGGATGTACACAACCATGAAGACAACACAGTAACAGTAGAAGGAAACGGTTTAATTTGAAACCAGGATATTCTACTTTATAAGTACATTTTCACACAAAAATGGGAAAATTCGTGTCCCGGTAAAGAATTTTCCGGGACTGTCGCTCAAAAAAGAGAACAATCCCGGGAAAACTGGGACGGGTGGCAACCCTAATGTATTCTATGTAACGTTACGACGTTCTCAATATAATAATCCCACGTTTATAATGAACAACACGTTATGGTTATTGTGTTATTAAAAACTGTGTACGCAGAGGGGTGGAGTCAGCAAAGTTTATTATCATTTAAAGGCATATGCACTGAAACGGCGTGCTGAAAACAGAGCTGTTTTTGACCAGGTAAAATGTGTGTTTTCTTAAAAAACGAATGAGAATTTTTAATAAAAGTATATTACAAAGTTTTTATTTAGACCCTAAAGATTCATATTAACTTGTACAAAAATGGCATTATATAACCCCTTTAAAAGCTGCAGTCGCGGTTCTTTCTCCTTGTCTCCATCTCTTTTAGAAATCTGCAACTGCAGTTATTCGTGGAATGATCCGCTGTACGAGGGTTGTGCCTCGACACGCACAGCGCGGATGAATCCGGTGTTCTGAGGAGAATGTGCGGCTGACCGGATGTCAATCATCGTCGGTGTGGATACAGATTATACTTTTTGGAAGTATGAGCAACATAAGAATTTTCACTGGAAAAATGTCCTGAACAAGTAACATCCACTTTTGATCTGACCTAAGGGAAAAAAGCATTGCAGTAAATCACGCTGATTAAATCTAACGATCGCTTATCATATCACGTCAAATTATACTTCCTTCTCAAATTGTTAATGTTAATGCATTGCGTGACTACATTTAATGTTTATTAGGGCTACCTGTAGTTCCGTTTCCATTTCTGTGCAGTCTAATATCTAATTGTCATACCAACAAAATGTTCCTTAGAACTGGTTCTCTGAAATACAAACACACATATCTGTAATCAGATTCATATTATCCTTGTTTCTACATGGGCCGGTTACAGCTTTTCTTCTAGCCACTCCGAAG
>CM070830.1:1233206-1263206 GCA_036326025.1 Chrosomus eos | reverse complement strand
ACGCACACACACACACACACACACACACACACACACACACACACACACACGAACACACACACACACTGTATATACTGCTCATAATGCAACACATTACAGACCAACAATAAAAACACGCACGCACGCACGTACACACACACACACACACACACACTGTACATACTGTACATGCTTGACAAACACACACACAGACACACACACACTGTACATACTGTACATGCTTAACAAACACACACACACACACACACTGTACATACTGTACATGCTCATAATGCAACACATTACAGACAAATACACTACTAGTCAAAAGTTTACAATAATTAATATTATTTTTATATTTCTAAAAGAGTCTCTTCTGCTCATCAAAGCTGCATATATTTGATCAAAAATACAGTAAATTAGTGAAATATTATTCCAATGTAAATCAGCTGTTTTTTATGTGAATATATAGTAACATGTAATTTATTACTGTGATAAAAATGACACTTATTTGATTGCAAATGTGCAGGTGTGATCAGTGCTTTAAGTGGCCCAAAAGAGGTGCCGGGTACTCTATTATTATTATTTTTTTATTTTTTTTGCTGACTCCCCTCCTCCCCTGAGGTAACAAAAACTATATTAAAGGGGTTTTATATACAGCAGTCAACAGATGACAACTGGGACCACAGTAGCCACATCAGCCCACATTACCCCCCACCCCCCACAGCCATGTGCATTTAAATGGTAGGCAGTTAAGGGGGGTTCGGGGGCATGCCCCCCCCCCCAGAAAATTTTGATTTCTCTGACCTTCATATGTGCAATTTAAGACTTTTTAAGGCTCAAACATGGATAATAAATATTAAAACCATGTCAGTGTGCATTAGATTATTTGTCAATACCTGCTCTCTCATCTTAATCTTTCTTTTTCTCTCAGTCTCCTTATCCTGCCGTATTTCTTCCCCTCCTAAGAGTCTTTTCATTTTCGTCTGTGTCAGTGAAGAAATTAAACATAGGCTCAACTGATGAGTTTTATGAATCATTTTCTTAGATAAGTTAATTACTCAAGGCTACCAGATCAGCATTGCCAATAGGAACCTTCTACAAGCTTTGGAATTTGAAAAGTAATTTTAAATAATACAAATTATAGGCTACGTTTAATGCAGTTGGTGGAATTGGCAGACGTTCCCTTAGGCACGCGCTGTGGAAACGCGTCAAAGCATTCTCAGGTATACAGCCTGCACGTAGGTGATTTTGAACGAATATTTAATGTCGATAATGGTTACATAATGTTAAAACTAATCCTGCTATTGATCTAAGACTGCCGACCGGTGCCGAACAGTGGAAAGGGAAAACAAATGTCCTGCGAAATATCAAACCTAAAACTTTACCGCGCTCAACCACTGAGAGTCCATTTCACGCATTTGTAGCTCGCGTTCAGCGGGGAGGAATGTAATGTATATGGGTAATGTAGTCTCTGCTCTCGGTGGGATGAATTAGAAAGCGTGCATTGTAAAGGGCGCTCTGAAAAGCGTCACCGCAGCCAAATGATTTAAACAGATGTGCAAATGAGCGTACCGGTATGCTAAAAGCACGTTCTGGGCGCACAGAGAGGTGGCGGTACGCTGAAGAGCTATATTTGGAAGTGGCGGTACTGAGTACCGGCGCGTACCGGCCCACTTAAAGCACTGGGTGTGATGATATACCGATATGAAGTAATGTCCAGCCGTATTACCTGAGGTTCTCTCCTCCTTCAGAGCAATCCAGCTCCAGCTTTAAAGGCTGGCTGCTCACAAACTTCCTCAGATGAGACTGTTCCAGAGCTTTCCATAACTCCTCATCACTGTACTTATCAAACGGGTCCAGGTTCATCCGCAGAGTCCCGGAGAAGAGGACCGGCTCCTAAAACACACGCCAGTCACGTTTCAGTCACACACACACACACATATATATATATATATATATATATATATATATATATATATATATATATATATATATATATATATATATATATATATATAGTAAATATAAGAAAATAAAATTGTATGTTGGTTTGTTTTCCTGGAAAGCTACATTGGTTTACAAAAATTACAAAAAATTAATTTGAATAATTGTAGAGTTGTGAATGCTGATGCTGCTCTGCTGAGCAAAACACATTTAATCACACGGCAGCGTTTAGTATCTGTTAAAAGGTGAAATGAGGTTAAGAACAGGTTTTACTAGAGAAAACAGAAAACAAACAACAGGAAATCAGCACAATGTTAATAATCTGGACACAAACGAACAGGCCATTAGCCTCATTAGGCTCATTATCACCGTTCAGCGCTCTGGCTTCATCCATCGCCAGCAGAAAATAAAAAAAATCACAATCAACTGCTTTATGGCTCTGAATGTGGAAATGAGCTTTTTCTGCTGACCCATCATGAGAGCAATGCTAATATCGCAATAAACAGCTGTTAAAATGAAAACAGATGCTCTCGCACCAGCACACACAACACACACACACACACCTGAGGGATGATGGTGAGTTTGGATCGGAGGTCATGAAGGCCGATCTCTGAGATCTTCACATCGTCGATTACGATCTCTCCATCCGCCGCTTCCAGAAGACGAAACAAACACAGAGTCATCGACGACTTCCCGGCTCCCGTCCTTCCCACAATGCCGATCTGCAAGAATGGAGTACATTAGCTTTAGTGCTGTAGTTAAAGGTGCTGTCTGTAAGATTCACAGCTAGTGGTGGAAATCGGTACTGCAGTACAAAATCAAAATATCGAAAACAATTTCTCTGCACCCTGCCTCCGCAGACTCGACGCTCATGCGGGTCGCCAGTTTAAGGACACGCAACAGGAGCAAACGTAATTGACAACGAAAACCAAGGAGACTTAAAGGCACACTATGCAGGAATTCCGTTTTTGTCAAACAGCGCCCCCTAGTGTCGCTGTGGAGTACTTGTATTTAACGTTACTGTCGTAAATATCACTCACGCAGAGTCTCTGCACTCACGGCCTGATACCCCTGTGAAGCTGTTATATTAAGGTACACATCTTGCATAGTGTGCTCTTCAATCTATCGCCGTTGCGGAAACTCTCTATTCATTCCGGTGAAATCACAAAATAAATGCACACAAACGCGCCCAGCTTGTTTTAGCAGTTTTAAACTCTTTCCTTCCTCAGCCGTGGCCAGGAGTCGAGTCGGCGGAACAATAGTAGCAAAAGCCTTATGAGTATATCAGAGCCTGTGGTCACATGACGCTCGTAAAGCGATACGTTCTCCAGGTCACATGACCTGCCCAAAGACGGTGCACCTTCTCCAAACTTACACAGGCGGTGTTTCAGGAGGGCCGCCCCGATAGTGTCCAGCGCTGTATATTGGCCTGAGGAATAATTTAAAATAACTGATATGCGTAAACTCTTTAGGTCACAAAGTCCTCGGTGTGCCTTTAAGTTATCCGCTTTTTAATATGCTTTTGTTCATAAAGATTTTTAGATGGATATCAAGGCTTTTTAGGTTGTGTGGAATCTGCGATCTCTGATCTCTTTGTTTGCTCGTTTCCACAGCTACAATACGCTCTTTCCCGCCAACTGGCATCCCAGGGTGTCGAAATACTATTGGCTGAACTGGCAGTGGGCGCAGTCACACAGACCAAAACAAAAACCGACTGACAACACGAAACGTGTAAAATAACTGGCGGTAGAAGTGTAGTAGTAACGTCAGTCAGGGGAGGAGTTTTTATTTTTTCGTCTCTAAAACGTGATTGGTGACAGACAGCTGATCAGTGATCACTCTTGTAGGGTCACGTGTCGTAGAGTTCAGCGATTTCCCATCATTTGAATGCGCATATCCATAGCAAATGTTTTATAAGACACTTGATTCAAATGTGCATGAACGGATACACACGAGCCCCTTTCACACAGAGATTCCGGAAAATACACGGATAATGCGTCCCGGGATCGTTTGATTTTGGTTCATTCACACTGAGAGTGATTTTCTGGAATCTGTGTGTGCGTTCGTACACACATCCCTTTAAAGGCACCTATTATGGCATTTAAAATGCTCCTAATACTGTTTTGGGAGTCCACAACAACAGTTTTACATGCATGCAATGACAAAAAACACTTTTGTTGTCTTATAATATGAATTTATTTTTACCTGATTTGCTCACTGACTCCCAAATGAATCATTCAACGACTCATCTTTCCAAACCCCTCCTTTACGCGATGCTAATCTGCGGTGATTGGTCAGATGACCCAGTCAGTTATGTTTGTAAAGCAATCATCATTAAAATGACGTGAACACAGCTCAAGGTGGCTATACTTGTGTGGTATAGTTGTAAATATAAACTCCAGCCACTGATTCTTCACATGCTCGTCTCTGGGCAGTGAAAAAAAGCTCGCTTTTGATTCGCACTTCAGAACAGCGTCTTGTTTGATAATTTGATATTTTTTCATCTTGACGTCACAACGAAAAGGAAAATGACTCATTGGAAAAATATTCATTAAATTGACTCAGAGTAGACTCATACTTTTGAGAGACAATAACTTTTTTTACGGTGAACTTTCATTTATAAAACTTTGCAGGATGTTCAAAATTCATAATAGGTGCCCTTTAAAGACACGTGACATCGAACGATCTCGGCTTCAGCGCGGATAGTAAGGAACTCCTGTGGTGCATCCCAATTCCCAATTCATATGTCTATGTGGTGTTTTTAATATGCTTTAAGACAAACCGTGTGTCAGTTCATAAGTCGACAGCATTGCTGAGTATTTTCTGCTTAAAACTGCAGTGAACCAAAGACAGTCTCAAAAACACTGAAATCGCTGGTGTTTCTGACGTCACAAACTACCTTGTAACCAATCAGATCAACGTGTGATCGTCAACCAGTGGATCTCTGAGTGAGTGAGTGAGTGGAGGCGGGGCTCATTTGCATATTCATAGAACCACACATACTGAATGAGGCAAGGGTGTTAAGTTACATTCAAGATATTTAAGGCATGAAGAAAGAAAAAAAAATGTTTAAATATGTAATTTTGGTGATCAAAGATGAGTTTTAAGGGATAAAAAGATCAACTACAGGAGGACTTTAAGTGATTGTCTTCTTTTGACAGCTGATCCACATGTTGGTGGCTTTAAACAGATGTAAACCTGACAGATCATACTTAAATAGATGAAGATTAATATATAATGTATATGTTAATAATATATGTTTGCATGTGAAGTCATTTGAGATTATAACAATAAGTAATTTGAGGTTGTTAAGGATGGAATCTAACTAGGACACATGTTATCTCCCTGGATGTATATAGTTACTATTTTTTTTCCCCTTATTTCTTTCTTTATTTTTATTTTCTGTTGTAAAAGAGAAAAAAAGTTATACTTTGAAACAATTTTTACAAACCTGGAGTACAATTTATATTTAAAGCACATTAGGTAATTGTACTTTATTTGTAAAGACACTTTGTGATTGCATTGAGCACTATATGTACGGTAATATGAAATATACTATATGACTGTACTCAAATGATCAGTGTTGGGAACGTACCTTTAAAGAAGTAATTAGTTATAGTTACTCACTACTTGTTCCAAAAAGTAACTGAGTTATAAACTGAATTACTCTATAATAAAAGTAACTCGTTACCAGGGAAAGTAACTATTTGTGTTACTGTTTGCTATATGTCAAAGAATTTTGATTTTTTTTAGCAGTTTTCACAAGTCAGTTGAAATGAGTAGAACAGACAGGTGTTTGTACATAACTTTATATATTTATTGCACGTCGACAGACAGCAAGAGGTTTATCCTGCACTTCACTGCACTTTTTAACCCAGCTCTTCACTAGCTGTGTGAGCCAGGGGTGCGTTCATTACACAGTTTATTCATTCAATTCATAGTAACGCACATAGGCGTCGATTTTGTCATGAGTCATTTTGTACCCACCACTTTTTGAAACAAATAAATAAAGCATTCATTTAGTTCGCTATTAAATAAGAGATCTAGCATTAAAATGTTTTGGTTTTGAACTCAAGCGGAGCGCTCGTTGCCGCGGCTGCATTTGTTCTCTTGTGGCGCGCGCGCAGTTTTCACTCGGACACGCTTTTCAATCTATCGCCGTTGCGGAGACTCTCTATTCATTCGGTGAAATCGCAAAATAAAATGCACACAAACGCGTCCCTGCTTGATATAGACTGACACCACTGATGAACATATTCAGTTTTGATGAGAGAAAAAAAACTATTCGAGCGTGATTAGAACCCGTAACCTCTGACACGCTTGGCAAACAATCTACCAATAGACCATTCAAGAACTCAAACAATGATTGCAGAGACGCTGCACAGTTTGTACCCAGCACTTCTGAAAATGCGAATCTGTCCCAGCACATGTCAACCCAAACTGACGCCCGTGGTAACGCACCGCATTTAACATCCAGTAACGTTAACAGCATTGTAACGACGGGGAAAGTAAGTAGTTAGATTACCCCGTTACTGAAAAAATAACGTCGTTACCTAACGCCGTTATTTTAAACGGCGTTATTCCAAACACTGCAAATGAATGATCAAAATAAACACAAAATAACTACAGAAACGGCATTACGGGGCTCCTGACCTTCTCTCCTCCCTTGACCTTCAGAGAGACGTTCTTCAGCACCAGGTCCAGTCCTTCTCGATATCTCACGCTGTAATCCACAAACTCCACGTTCCCCTCGGGAGGCCAGTCGGGCGGCGGGCGCTTGTCCTGCACGACCCATGGAGCCTGAGGAGACCCAGAGTCCGGTTTAATCCCGCACATCACATCAGCTCAGAGTTTCTCACAAGGAAAATTGATCAATAAACATAATAAAATGTATTTTTGAAAATGTAAAAATACAGATGGTTTTGTGTGGTGGGTCGGGTTAATCTGTGTGCGTTTTTGTGATTTATGAGGACAGAAAATTGTATAATGACATGGGTATTGTTACACTGGTATTACAACGTATATTAATTTTATAACTTTATAATATCTTACATCAAATGAGCTCTTGCTGTCGTGATCAGAATAAACAGCAAGCAAACTAATGAGTAATAACTTCTTTGCGGTGGGTATTACATTGATTATGGTAATTGTCATGAATCAGACCTCTGTGGCTCTCTCTAATGGCCACCGGAGGGCACCTTCACCTGAATATTGACTTTCCCGGACTCCATTTCCCATGCACCCCTTTCAGAGACTAATCACCTGAACAGGTGTTTTCCATTATCCACTCTACTTAAGCAGCACTCACACTCATACTCATAGAGATCGCTAAGACATGTGACCAACTGGGCGGCAACGTCATCAGAACGCAAAGAATTATGGGTATGTTTGGCCAGTTTACACAGAGTTTAGATGGGCTGGCATAGCAGGCTTGCTTTCTGGAATGAAAAAAATAAAACAGTAGTGTGAAAAACATATTATAATCCTACAAAATGCAGCGGGCTAAAGATAACATTGTCGGACCATACCGCCTAAAACTCAATTCTAATGCAAAGACGAGATATGAGGAGAAAATAAAGGAAATCAAGGGACTGGATCCTTATGAGTGACTGGTCAGGTGACGTCAACCTGTTGCCCAACTTCCAGCACAACTACATGATATGAGATATATATAAATCAGACTTGACAATATATTCTCAATTCCAAAAAAATAAATAAATAAAATGCACAAACGTATGACAAATCTACACACACGAAGTTTTCAGTAACTTCAAGTCGCAAGTTTAAGCACCACACTCCTCGCGCTCTCTCATCTATCTGCATGCAGTCAGAATTCATGTCAAGATTGCAATCCTGGAGTGTGTGTGTGTGTGTGTGTGTGTGTGTGTGTGTGTGTGTGTGTTTGTCCGCGAGAGGGCGCGGGCACGAGCGGAGAGAGAGAGAGAGAGAGAGAGAGAGAGAGAGAGAGAGAGAGAGAGAGAGAGAGAGAGAGAGAGAGAGAGCCCTGCTTATGAGTGACGACGGACGGAGGACAGAACCACTAAACATTCAAACGTAACCTATATGGTTACACTTTAGATCTGTGATATTAGTCTGATTTTATTTGAGATTTCGGCTTCCAAAGATTATAGAATATATTTGAGGTATTTGATAGAGAGACGCGATCGACTGGTGGAAACATAAGAACATACTCCGTCATTTTGTTCATAACAGGACATCATTCAAACAGAACTGCAAGGTTTTTAATTATATTTGTGTACACTCGCAATAAAACACAACATTGTGCTTTTGTCACACTCTAAACTCTGCTGCTATCCATGCCATTCGTCGCCTTTTTGTCACCTCTGAAACATGGGTTGTAGTTATTATTTTTCCACGCTGGAAAACGATAAAAGGATTTTCCGTTCTTAAGCTTTATGCCACTTCTACCGTGAGAACGACTACTGCAGTTTACAACACAGCAGGTAGACGGAATCTTGTACACTGCGTTCTTCCCTCCATGCAATCAATACTGGCGCCTTCTGTTTGTGCCGCGGATCCCCAAAATGCTTTGCGTTCACCACTGGTAATACGTCACTGGTGACGTCACATTAGCAATCTCTATTGCGAAGTCTTGTTTTGCCCTGGCTGACATTTCTAAGCGTTTACCCTGGTATTCTGTGACCCTTCTGTGTATGATCTTGGATTGTTTTACCACTGTTGATTCTCTGCCGCCTGCCCTTGTGATCTTGTTCTCTGGAACTTCGACTGCTTCCCGCCTGCCCTGACCCTTGCCTGGTATTGTTTCTGTTTCTGCTCAGCCTCTGATATTTCTACCACTGTTGTTTGACTCTTGCCTGTACGACCCTGATCTTTATTATTAAAGATATCTGCAAATGGATCCACATGCTTCTGACCCCTCATTACAGTAATAAGTGTGTAAATTACGCAGGTGTATGCTTGCTGGTAACACATGGAAAACACTTTATTGCACTTTATTTGTGGCCTCTGGACAATAAAAACATGTGAGCTTTTTGGCCTATATTCGTGTAATGAATGAATTCATCTTTTTTTCAGAATAAACTGCAAAAACATGATGATCTTCCTCAGTGTTTCTGTCCTGTTTTCCTAAACATTCATAAGATACATTTATTTAGAAAAGCAAAATGACTGAAGATATAAGAAAAAAGTGAGTTTATGATTAAAACAAGAACAAATTATTGTCAATGGGGTCAGAAAAACTGTTTTATTTCTTACTTAGTTACTAGTTATTATTTTAGTGCTGGCTGATATTCATTTAACATTAATAGAGAAGGAGATGCTTTTGACATATTAGACCTTGAGGATGAATGTAAATATGTATATTTGTTTGTTCATAATTAAACTCTACAGAGTCGCTCACTGCCTTTTAATTTATGGCCCCATGAAATTAATTGTACTTTTCCCTAAATTCTGTGTTTTACATTTTATTTATTTTTGGGGGATTCTGCGTTTAATGATCTAAGACAATTTTATGTACATTAAGTTTCTAAAATGTAATCAAATAGAAATATAACAATTAATTTACAACAAAACATTGCATTTTTATGTTTTGGCAAATAAGATGCTGCACAACAGAACTATATACATTTAAAACATGGATGAAAAAATATTGTATCATTTGTTTTTAAATTTTTTTTTTTTTTTTTTTAGATATTTAGAGATTTAGATATTTATTTTCCTACTTAATTACTAGCTTTCTCAAACTACCGTCAAAGAATAAAGTAAATTCTAGAGCATTTTTACCGTTTCAACATGATTTTCACAGTGCTGTGTAAAAGCGGACCAGATTTCATGCTGATATTCAAGATTAAATCAATCAATCAAATGTTTTTTCTTATGAAAACGAGCTTGTGTTTGTTGTACTGTACCTCAGTCGGTGTTTCTGAATACTCCTTCACTCTTTCCACCGCTACTATGTTGCTCTCAAGGTCAGAGGTCATCCTCACCATCCAGTTAAGGGACATAGTGACCTATACAGTAGATAAAAAACTATGCATTTCTCCCCTGCTCCTCTGTTTCATAATCTTTCTTTATATTAAATGTGGCATTGCATACTGAAAATATTGTTGTCTGGTTAATATATAGCTTATGCTTGTCTATAGGAAGGCACTTTGGATAAAAGCATCTGCTAAATGTATACAGTACATGTCAAAAGTGTGGAATTATAAGAGTCTCTTCTGCTCACCAAAGCTGCATTTATTTAATCAAAAATACAGTGATAATTTTGAAGTATTATTATAATGTAAATCAGCTGTTTTCTATGTGAATATATAGTAAAGTGTAATTTATTCCTGTGATCAAAGCTGAATTTATCATCATTACTCCAGTCTTCAGTGTCACATGATCCTTCAGAAATCACTATATGAGGATCTGATGATCAAGAAACATTTATGATTACTATTAATGTTGAAAACAGTTGTTCTGCTTCAGATTTTGAATACCATTCAAAAGTTTATCGTCAGTAAGATTAAAAATCATAATAATACTTTTATTTATCAAGGATGCATTAAATTAAAAGACATTTATAGTGTAACAAAGGACTATTTCAAATAAATGCTGTTCTTTTGAACTTTTGAAAGAATTCATTTTTTTATGTATCAGTTTCCACTGTTTTCAACATTGATAATAATATTAATTTAGAAGAAGCATTATTAATAATTGAGCAGCAAATCAGCATATTAGAATGATTTCTGAAGGTTCATGTGATATAAAAATTGTACAATATTTCACAATATTCCTGATTTTACTGTATTTTATTCAAATAAATGCAGCATTGCTTAGAAGAGACTTCTTTTAAAAACATTAAACTATACATATTTATTGTTTATTGCTTAAATATTTCTCCTTCGTATTTAAGTCTTATGTTATTTGTGTAAATTATGGAAGTTTATTTTCCGCCACAGAATAAAAAATAAAAAAGGTAATTGTGACTTTTTATCTCACAATTGCGTGATATCAAGTCCTTATTGCATCACATAAAGTCACAATTGTGTGTTATAAAGTCATTATTGCGTTATAAAGTCCTTATTGCATGATATAAAGTCACAATTGTGTGTTATAAAGTCATTATTGCGTTATAAAGTCCTTATTGCATGATATAAAGTCACAATTGTGTGTTATAAAGTCATTATTGTGTTATAAAGTCCTTATTGCATGATATAAAGTCACAATTGTGTGTTATAAAGTCATTATTGTGTGATATAAAGTCGCAATTATCTTTTCAAATGTTTTATTGTGTGGCAGAAACAAGCTTCCATAATAAATGCATCATGAGATGTAGTTAAAATGAAAAAGAAATGTTTGCATGATAAATAGTATAAATACACTAATGTTACAGCTACAGATGAACACTATTAGATGAAGTAAAGTAGTCAACATTTGAAGTGGATAAAAAAGGTCATCCTAAGACAAGAATGAGTATTGTTCAAATTCATGTATAACTTTGATAAGGTTTTAATCCGCTTCAAATGTTGACTACTGTATTTCACGATAGCATGAAGGAGCACATGTGTGATTATAATACATACTGAGAAATGTTTGCATGATAACAGTATGATATACTAATGTACAGATAATGAGTGTGATTGTAGCCTACTGTAGAGCGTAGGACACTGACAGACCCACCAGACCCGGACTCAGTTTATCCTTCCCGATCGCAGCGAACAGAGCAGCAAACAACACAATACAGTTCCCGATAAACTCGATCCGAACCCCCAACCACCTGTTTCGCATCCAAACACAACACTGTTACGACTGAGCGACATTTCAGAGAGACATTTCCCACAAAAGCCAGTAAAGAATGGAAGACGCTGGGAAAATCTGCATGCATCCGAACGACTCGAGAGTTATAGTCAGAATTACAAGATATTAAGTCGCAATTGCGTGTTATAAAGTGAGAATTGCGTGATATTAAGTCGCAATTGCATGTTATACAGTCAGAATTGCGTGATATAAATTTGCAATCGTTATAAAGTCAGAATTGCGTGATATAAAGCCGCAATCGTTATAAAGTCAGAATTGCGTGATATAAATTTGCAATCGTTATAAAGTGAGAATTGCGTGATATAAAGTCGCAATTGCGTGTTATAAAGTGAGAATTGCGTGATATAAAGTCGCAATTGCATGTTATACAATCAGAGTTGCGTGATATAAATTTGCAATCGTTATAAAGTCAGAATTGCGAGATATAAAGTCGCAATTGCGTGATATAAAGTCGCAATAGTTATAAAGTCAGAATTGCGTGATATAAAGTTGCAATCATTATAAAGTCAGAATTGTGAGATATAAAGTCGCTATTGCATGTTATAAAGTCAGAATTATGTGATATTAAGTCGCAATTGCATGTTATAGGCTACAGTTAGAATTGCGTGATATAAAGATGCAATTGCGTGTTATAGTCAGAATTGTGAGATATAAGTCAGAATTGTGAGATATAAGTCAGAATTGTGAGATATAAAGTCAGAATTGTGAGATATAAAGTCAGAATTGCGAGATATAAAGTCGCAATTGCATGTTATAAAGTCATAATTGCGTGATATTAAGTCGCAATCATTATACAGTCAGAATTGCGTGATATAAAGCCGCAATTGCGAGATATAAAGTCGCAATTGCATGTTATAAAGTCATAATTGCGTGATATTAAGTCGTAGGCTACTCATTATACAGTCAGAACTGCGTGATATAAAGCCGCAATTGCGTGATATAAAGTCGCAATTGCGTGTTATGTCGCGATTGTAAAATCTGCATGCATCCGTACGAGTATGAGCGAGACTGAACCAACCTGTTGGACACGATACCAGGGTAGTAACTCTTTTGGTTCTCATCCACTTTCATATCGCTCATGAGAACGAAGGCACTGTGGCGCCCATACGCGCGGATCACGCTAGTGCCCGTGATGGTCTCCGAAAAATGAGAATATATAGGAGACCTACTGACAGACTCCAGTCTCTTTAGCTGACGAGACGTGGCCACATAAAACCTCTACGGAGGAAAAAACATGATATTACACAAACAAACTACAGCAGGAATATTACAGATTTATACATGTATGAATGAGTGAGGATTCAGAAAACACTTGGTTTTTTATTTGCTCTAAAATCTTTGCTTTGTCAAAGTCTTTTATTAAGGCACAATTTCAAAATGTTTTAAAATTCAAAAGCTAATATTGCAGGTTTGTCTGAACTCTAGGAATGTTTGGTCTACTAACTAATAGACTATTTATAATAATAATATTTATAATAAGAGAAAATGCCTGATCAAGATAAATGTGAAATATTTCATGGTGGTCTTGAGCTTCTTTATAATAATTTTATATATTAAATAAAAAAATCTTATACAGTGACATACATTAATTAAAAGCTTGTGGTCGGTGAGATTTTTTTTAACATTTTTGAGTCTCTTCTGCTCACCAAAGCTTCATTTATTTAATCATAATACTGTAAAAACAGTCAAATATTATTGTAATGTAAATCAGCTGTTTTCTATGTGAATATATAGTAAAGTGTAATTTATTCCTGTGATCAAAGCTGAATTTATCATCATTACTCCAGTCTTCAGTGTCACATGATCCTTCAGAAATCACTATAATATGATGATCTGATGCTCAAGAAACTTTATGATTATTATCAGTGTTAAAAACAGTTCATATTTCTGTGGAAACTGTGATACATTTAATTTTTAAGGATTCTTTGATGCATAGAAAGTTCAAAAGAACAGCATTTATTTGACATAGAATCATTTGTAAGATTATAAATGTTTTTACTGTCACTTTTAATCAATTAAGTCTGAATACAATTATAAAAATTCTATAACAAACTATAATAAACTGTGTGATTCTAGTTAATCCGCACATTCCTTCATTGAGACAAACTGTTTTAAACATGTTCAATCTTTCAAGTTAATTTAGTTTCTAGAATCCTCACTTTTAATCAAACAATATTTCAGAATGCAATACTCTTATTTAAATATTTAAAAATAATACCATTAACATTAAGGGATCAAATATAAAAGGGATCAAACGCTATCATAATGTTGTAGTGTTTGGTTTGGCTTTGTGCATTTCTGAATATAATGACATCAATAACAATCTTTAAGAATGCATGAGATATTTCGGCTGCATGCGACAAGCGATTGGCTCAGAAAACACAGCATTTCAGAAAGCCAGTGTGTGCCATGCAAAGAAGATGAGGAGTTACAGTACGACCAGGACAGATGCAAGAACAAGTTACAGTTATGCAATGAGAGATTGGAGGTTTAGTACCGATGAGTTGAGACCAAAATCAGCTGTTCACGACACTAGATAGAGGCCCATAAACATGAAACTATCTCAAAAACACCATTATCAATATTAAACAGTGTTACAGAGAGACATTTCCCACAAAAGTCAGTAAAGAATGGAAGACGCTGGGAAAATCTGTATGCATCCGAACGACTTGCGAGTTATAGTCAGAATTGCGTGATATAAAGTCGCAATTGTGTGATATAAAGTCAGAATTGCGAGATATAAAGTCAGAATTGCGTGATATAAAGTCAGAATTGAGCAATATAAAGTCGCAATTGTTATAAAGTCAGAATGTGTGATATAAAGTCAGAATTGTGAGATATAAAGTCAGAATTGCGAGATATAAAGTCAGAATTGAGCGATATAAAGTCAGAATTGAGCGATATAAAGTCAGAATTGCGCGATATAAAGTCAGAATTGAGCAATATAAAGTCGCAATTGTTATAAAGTCAGAATGCGTGATATAAAGTCGCAATTGTTATAAAGTCAGAATGCGTGATATAAAGTCAGAATTGAGCGATATAAAGTCAGAATGCGTGATATAAAGTCAGAATTGGGCAATATAAAGTCGCAATTGTTATAAAGTCAGAATGCGTGATATAAAGTCGCAATTGTTATAAAGTCAGAATTGCGTGATATAAAGTCAGAATTGAGCGATATAAAGTCAGAATGCGTGATATAAAGTCAGAATTGCGAGATATAAAGTCAGAATGCGTGATATAAAGTCGCAATTGTGAGATATAAAGTCGCAATTGTTATAAAGTCAGAATTGTGTAATATAAAGTCGCAATTGTTATAAAGTCAGAATTGTGTGAAATAAAGTTGCAATTGTTATATAAGTCAGAATTGAGCGATATAGTCAGAATTGCGTGACAAAGTCGCAATTGTTATATAGTCAGAATTGCGTGATATAAAGTCGCAATTGCGTGATATAAATTCGCAATTGTTATAAAGTCAGAATTGCGTGATATAAAGTCAGAATTGAGCGATATAGTCAGAATTGCGTGATATAAAGTCAGAATTGTTATAAAGTCAGAATTGCGTGAAATAAAGTTGCAATTGCGTGTTATAAAGTCAGAATTGCGTGATATAAAGTCGCAATTGTTATAAAGTCAGAATTGAGCGATATAGTCAGAATTGCGTGACAAAGTCGCAATTGTTATATAGTCAGAATTGCGTGAATAAATTTCGCAATTGCTGTATAATCGATTGATATAAATTCGCAATTGTTATAAAGTCAGAATTGGCGATTGTCAAATGTGAAAGTCAGAATTGTTATATAGTCAGAATTGCGTGATATAAAGTCGCAATTGCGTGATATAAATCGCATGTTATAAAGTCAGAATTGCGTGATATAAAAGTCAGAATTGAGCGATATAGTCAGAATTGCGTGATATAAAAGTCGCAATTGCGTGATATAAAGTCAGAATTGCGTGATATAAAGTCAGAATTGAGCGATATAGTCAGAATTGCGAGATATAAAGTCGCAATTGTTATAAAGTCAGAATTGCGTGATATAAAGTCGCAATTGCGTGATATAAAGTCAGAATTGCGTGATATAAAGTCGCAATTGTTATAAAGTCAGAATTGCGTGATATAAAGTCGCAATTGCGTGTTATAATGTCAGAATTGCGTGATATAAAGTCAGAATTGAGCGATATAGTCAGAATTGCGTGATATAAAGTCAGAATTGAGCGATATAGTCAGAATTGCGTGATGTAAAGTCAGAATTGAGCGATATAGTCAGAATTGCGTGATATAAAGTCAGAATTGAGCGGTATAGTCAGAATTGCGTGATATAAAGTCGCAATTGTTATATAGTCAGAATTAGTCAGGTTTAGTTCCGATGAGTTGAGACCAAAATCAGCTGTTCACGACACTAGATAGAGGCCCATAAACATGAAACTATCTCAAAAACACCCGTTATCAATATTAAACAGTGTTACAAACCATAATGCTGTTTTTCTTTCCGCTACTTGTAATTAGCATCTGAACTGTTCAAGAAGAACTTAACACTACATTGTTAATAGTCTAAATATTATTAGATAGTTAACCACCAAACACACTTGTTATATGGATTATTATTTTACATATGCCCGTTCTTCCATTAAAATAGATCCATGCCAGATATGAGTTAAAAGTCCTCTTGAATCAGTGTTACGCGCGCTTGCATTAGTACTGATGAATGATGACACTCACACAGAAAAACACTTCAAAACTTCTTCTACTCCTGCAAAGCTACTGTACAACACTGTTCTTTACCCAGCTTTATTACGTATACTTATAATTACATCGTATATCCATACAGCCGGATATACAGCATACCAGCACATTCATATCATTAATAATAATACGTTATTGCAATAATAAATTATTATTACTACCACTATTATCATTGATATTATTAACCAAAATATTAACAGTAATAATAATAATTTATTGTAATACTGTATTAAATTATATATAGATATATGTAAAAATATTGATAAACATTAGAATTATTATAAGTATATTATAAGTAGTCGTCATTTAATAAATTATTGCAATATTCTATTATTATTTTGTTGTAATAATTTAAATCATATAATTATTATCATTATTATTATTAGTATACTTAAACGTCAACTTTAGAAAAATAATGTAATAAATTATTGCATTAAATTATTATTGTTGTTGTGAATAATAATAATAAATGGTTGCAAAACTAATGATCATCAACATAATACTTATACTCAAAAAATATAAAATATTATTATAATCGAAATATTATTATTATTGTTATCATTATTATCATCAGCAGTAGTAGTATATAATTGAATACATTACTGCAAAAATGAATTATTATTATTATTATTACTTTGACTCAAATGATTAATAATTAATATTAATGATTAATATTCTGTTCCTGTGCGTTTGGGTAAAGAACAGCATCATCTGAGAGTTCAGTGAGTCGACTCTCTCCGTTCGTTCACGAGAGTCTCGACTCCCTGACTCCCGCACCAAATCCCAATGACCAAACCACACCGTGTAAAACTACAACACTACGACAGTGATGATACACAACATCAACACATGCTGTATTAATGAGTTAGCAGACGTGTTCCTATTTACCTGGACCCACCAATAGAACAGCATTAACGGCACTATGACTATGAGGAACATAGGGGTGAGGACAGAGCAAACGAGCAGCACATTTACTGTGTACCAGAAAGTGCGCATCCAGATATCAATATTGTCTGGAATGAGCGAGTCTATAGTGTCCACGTCTTTGCTGAAGCGGTTGAGGACGCGGCCTGAGGGAGTGGCCTGGAAAAAGGCCTGTGGCGCCCTCAGGATGGCCTGGAGCATGTGCAGGTGTGTGTGGCGGGCCGCCTTCAGTGTGCTGTACCCCCGGCACAGTAAAGCGGTGGCCAGGATCAGCGCACCTGCGCACAACACACACACACACACACAACGAGGAAGAGGAGGGTTAGTGGGGTTTAGCCCTCACTCGTCGGATTCACACACTCGTCAGACAGGCTATACTGGGGCTGGGCTTCCACACCAGTTTCACCATTACACCATTACCTTTCGCTTTTGACTCAATTACGAAATTGATTCAGATGTTTGAGATTCGATTCACTTTTGATTTCGATTAATTTCCGATTTTGATTCACAAGTTTGAGATTCGATTCACTTTCGATTTCGATTAAATTCCGATTTTGATTCACGAGCTTGTGATTTGATTCAATTCCGATTTTGATTCACATGTTTGAGATTTGATTCACTTTCGATTTCGATTAAATTCCGATTTTGATTCACAAGCTTGTGATATGATTCAATTCTGATTTCGATTCACAAATCTGAGATTCGATTCACTTTTAATTTCAATTCAATTCCGATTTTGATTCAAAAGTTTGAGATTCGATTCACTTTCAATTTCGATTCACAAGTTTGAGATTTGATTCACTTTCAATTTCGATTAAATTCGATTTTGATTCACAAGCTTGTGATCTGATTCAATTACGATTTTGATTCACATGTTTGAGATTCGATTGACTTTCGATTTCGATTCAATTCCGATTTAGATTCACAAATCTGAGATTCACTTTTAATTTCAATTCAATTCCGATTTTGATTCAAAAGTTTGAGATTCGATTCACTTTCAATTTCGATTAAATTCCGATTTTGATTCACAAGTTTGCGCTTTGATTCAATTCTGATTTCGATTCACAAGTTTGAGATTTGATTCACTTTCAATTTCGATTAAATTCGATTTTGAGTCAAAAGCTTGAGATTTGATTCAATTCCGATTTTGATTCACAAGATTGAGATTCAATTCACTTTCGATTTCGATTAAATTCCGATTTTGATTCACAAGTTTGCGATTTGATTCAATTCCGATTTTTATTCACAAGTTTAAGATTGGATTCACTTTCAATTTTGATTCAATTCCGTGTTTAATTTTCCAATTCACTTTCGAATTAGTTTCATGAACATGTGATGCGATTCAATTCCGTGTTTAATTTTCTGATTCCTTTTTGATTTTGATTCACAAACATGTGATTCGATTATATTCCGTTTTTTATTCACAGGCTTGCAATCCGGTTCAATTCCCATTTTGATTCACAAGCTTACGATTTATTTAAATTCCAATTTCGATTTACAAGTTTGATTTCGATTCACTTCCGAATTTCGATACATTTGGATATTTATCAGGTACAGTACGTAAAAAAAAAAAAATTGTAAACTCAAGTCTAGGGTTATTCGTCTATCGCACGTGTGTGGTCATCGAATGGCTTGTTTTGACATTATTGATCTCCAGCTGTTTTATTGACGGTTAAACACTGAGACATGATGATTATGAGAATTGATTGATTTCAATAAGTTGTTCTGTATCTTTCATCGTTCCTTCTGATGTTCATCATGTTTATTTGCTGCTGTAACTAGTAGTGAAGAAGAAGAGATGATCTGTTCATCTGTCACACACATTAAAGAGACACAAACACATTTATTGCTTAAATTTTGCTATGAAACTGATGCTATGAGACAAAAGTATCAAAAATTCAAAGCAGAAAGATTATTGAATGACAGGCGCTAAAAATAATGTTTTGCACACAAAGATTAATCTAAGAATCAATCGAATCAATCGATAACTCAATACTGTAACCCAGCCCTGCAGTCTGTGTGTGTGAGACGCCACTACTGGAGAAATACTCAAACTGAACTGTGTATGCAAACACACACACACACACACACACACATCTGGGAGAGAAACACACTCAATTCAAATGCAGGAACTTATATAACAATATATAATGCAATAGAAGCATCTGTCAAATGCATAAATGGGAAAGAAAACACTGATTTGTCATTCTCTGCCTGTGTTTATGATTCTCAGATATGAATATTGACGAGGCTCCTCAAAAACGATCATCAAATTTGTAAAAACAAAAAGATTTTACATTACACTATATAAAATTATATCTCATAACTCAGAAACACTACCGTTCAAAAGTTTGAGGATTTAAAAAAAAGGAAATTATTAATTTTACTCATCAAGGACGCATTAAATAGATCAAAAGTGATATTTATTATATAAAATTATATGTTACAAATATGTTATGTTACAATGATTCTATTTCAAATAAATGCTGTTCTTCTGAACTTTCTATTTATCAAAGAATCCGGAAATAATGTAAATAACTGTTTTCAACTTTATATCACGCAATTGTGAGATAAAAAGTCGCAATTACCTTTTTTATTTTTTATTCTGTGGCGGAAAACAAGCTTCCATAATTTACACAAATAACATAAGACTTAAATACGAAGGAGAAATATTTAAGCAATAAAAAATAAATATGTATAGTTTAATGTTTTTAAAAGAAGTCTCTTCTAAGCAATGCTGCATTTATTTGAATAAAATACTGTAAAATCGGGAATATTGTGAAATATTGTACAATTTTATATCACATGAACTTCCAGAAATCATTCTAATATGCTGATTTGCTGCTCAATTATTAATAATGCTTCTTCTAATTAATATTATTATCAATGTTGAAAACAGTGGAAAGAAACTGTGATGCATTTAAAAAAAAATAGGAATTCTTTTAAAAGTATTTTGTTACATTATAAATGTCTTTAATTAATTGATAAATAAAAGTATTATTATGATTTTTAATCGTACGGACCATAAACATTTGAATGGTATTGTTTTCAACACTGACAATAATCATAAATGTTTCTTGAGCATCAGATCATCATATTATAGTGATTTCTGAAGGATCATGTGACACTGAAGACTGGAGTAATGATGCTGAAAATAATAATAATAATCATAAATAAGGAATAAATTACACTTTACTGTATATATTCACATAGAAAATATATTTTAATATGTCCCTATTTTACAGTATTTTTGATTAAATAAGTTCAGTCTTTGGTGAGCAGAAGAGACTCTTTTAAAAAACACAATTATTATGAACTTTTGACCGGTAGTGTAATTTCATATTTTTTCAAGAATTTGATGAGAAATGTTTGAGATCATATTGAAATCTCTGTCTTTCATTGCAGACATTATTGATATCTGATATGACATATGATATTATACTGGGATCTCAAGATAAAAATATGTTTCAGAGCAACAACTGAAATATCAGGAAAATATCATTTGAAAACTATAGATAATAACTAGTCAATAACTCGACTAAAGCACTGCTCTCAACTACAGATGAACCATTTAATAACTCAAAATTATTAGAAATAAGTTCAATAATCATTATCATCATCAGCGCTAACAGAAGAGCAGGAGAATTTACACACAAACCACGAGAGTCCCTGTGTGTGTGTGTGTGTGTGTGTGTGTGTGTGTGTGTGTGTGTGTGTGTGTGTGTGTGTGTGTGTGTGTGTGTGTGTGTGTGTGTGTGCTCCTGAATGAGTGTAAGAGTGAAAACACACGAGCAACAGGAAGTGAGCAGGAGAAACAGGAAGTGAGCAGTCGCACAAGACAAGGCTTCGCTCACACCGCGAGAACATCTGATCTTTAGGACCGAGTGTTTGACTCCACACACATTATCTATTTAATATTTAATGCATACACTGCTAAACATGATGTTTCTGTCTCGTTCCCCAGGACAAATATCTAAATATTCTTAAATCAAGCTAAATTTATTTGAAAAGCAAAATGACTGAAGATATTGAGTCTTGTTTTATTTAAAAAACGATCAAAATTTGAGCTTAAAACAAGAAAATATTTGCTAATGGGGTCAGAAAAATAATCTTAATCCAAAGGGAAATAAAGGTTATGATTCTGAGCACTTTGGCAGCATAAACTCGCTTTATTGTCATACAGTTTTAAAATAAATATGCAAATACATCTTGATTTAAGAATGTATAGATATTTTTACTGCAAAACAAGCTGTAGCTGAAGCGTATTGCATTCACTTGAGGAAAAAAAATTGACTGTTTTTCTGAATTAACGAGTTAATTATCTCAGAATTACGAGATAATTTTTCATGAAAAAAAAGTTTTTGCTCTGTTTTTCTGAATTAACAAGATAATTATCTCAGAAGTATGAGATACATTTTCCTTGAAAAACATTTTTTTCACTCTGTTTTTATGAATTAATGAGTTACTCGTAATTCTGAGATAATTAACTCGTTAATTCAGAACAACAGAGTCGATTTTTTTTCCTCAAGTGAATGCAATAAGCTTCCGTAGCATAGGAGCTGTATACATACTATAAAATAAAACCAAACAAAATAAGTAAATATATCCTGGTTTAAAAACGTTTCGATATTTGTGCTGGAAACCAAGACTGATTAAAAAAATCAGATTTTGTAGAGAATAAGCAAACATGATGACAGCCGTAGAGCATAATGCACACTTTAAATGATGTTACATAAACATATGTGCACAAAAAACAAAAGCTAGATATCTGAAATGACCGTGGAACTAATAAAAACAAGAATTATCAGATTTAAATTGTTAAAAAAATTAAATGCATATTGAAAAAAAGGTCAGATTTTCCCGGCAGCCTGAACGAAGCCATGGAGACTCATGCAAAAGAGGAATAAATCGGGTGAGGTTCAGACGTCTTGCACATGCTCAGGAGAAATGAAATGTTAAGGACGTCGCGAACTCGTCCAGAACCTGCAATAAAAGGGAGATAATACCTGAACAAAGAAGTAAATCAAGGCCAGAGGGACAATGACCAGAGCGAACATGGGTGTGCTGCAAATGATAACAATCATGGTGGACACGGAGGCAAAGAAGGTGCCCAGGAACATGAGCACGGTTGAGGGCAGGACCTCGTCGATCACGTAAATGTCCTTGGAGAAGCGGTTGATGATCCGGCCTATGGGAGTGGTGTCAAAGAAAGACTGTGGCGTGTGGAACTTGTTGTCCAGCAGCGCCTGGTGAAGCTTGCGGGAGCCCTGGATTTTCCCCAGAGCCAGAGTAAAGGAGGAAAACATGACCAGGACGCCTGTGTTAGAGAGACCAGAGGAGGAGGAGAGCGTCAACTACACACACACACACACCAAGAACCACTAACACACACCCCTACAGGGGGCGCCAGAGGAGGAGGAGAGCGTCACTACACACACACACACCTACAGGGGGCGCCGGAGGAGGAGGAGAGCGTCACTACACACACACACACACACACACACACCTACAGGGTGCGCCAGAGGAGGAGGAGAGCGTCACTACACACACACACACACACACACACCTACAGGGGGCGCCAGAGGAGGAGGAGAGCGTCACAAACACACACACACACACACACACACACACCTACAGGGTGCGCCAGAGGAGGAGGAGAGCGTCACTACACACACACACACACACACACACCTACAGGGGGCGCCAGAGGAGGAGGAGAGCGTCACTACACACACACACACACACACACACACACACACACACACACACACACACACACACACAACCTACAGGGGGCGCCAGAGGAGGAGGAGAGCAGCCTACACACACACACACACACACACCTACAGGGGGCGACAGAGGGAGCAGGAGAGCACATTCCACACACACACACACACACACACACACACACTTACAGGGGGCGACAGAGGGAGCAGGAGAGCACATTCCACACACACACACACACACACACACACACACACACACTTACAGGGGGCACCAGAGGAGGAGGAGAACGTCACACACACACACACACACACACACACACACACACACACACACACACACACACACACACACACACACACACACACACACACACACACTCACACACACCTACAGGGAACACCAGAGGGAGCAGGAGAGCACAGTCCTCACACACACACATACACACACACACAAAACTCACTCGTTTCTCAGGGAAAAGAAGAGATTTAGAGAAATGTTAATGCTGCTCTTTTCCATATAACGAGAGATCTTCCTGTATCAAACTGTCAAAGTCATGTGATCCCAGCAAACGAAGTTTCGTCACGAGTGTGTCGAAGTGTCTCTGTGAACCCTAAATATGATGTTTACCTGATCATTATACATTTGTAGACATTTAATGACACATTTGTATAATAACGAGTTGTGGTTATTAGTCTGATTAACCAAGCTCTCCATAAAACAACCTGTATAAACAAATCAAATAACACACATTCTATAGAGACACTTCATGCTATTAGATGACTTGTTAATTGCATTTAATAGATTACCGTAAAAGCACTCAATTATTGGGTCAATAACAAATATGAGAGAAAAAATTAAAAATGAATTTGCAAAGCACTCTTTGTATATTTCTATAATGTAGTATATTGTAGCTGGGCAACGGTTAATCGCATCCAAAATAAAAATTTGTGTTTACATAATACACGTGTGTGTGTACGAAGTATAATTATTTTGTATATACAAATACACACACATGCATGTATATATTTAAGAAAAATTTGTTATTTATATATAAGATATTTCTATCTATATATATTATAAAATATTTCTATTTATATATAATATAAATGATTATAAATTATATATATATATATATATATATATATATATATATATATATATATATATATATATATATATAATGCAGTATACATGCAAATATTTCTTAAATATATATACATTCTTATTTGTATATTTAAGAAATATTAAAAATTATGAAATAGGTGTATATTTAAGAAATATTAAAAATACACAGTGCACACATATATTATGTAAACACAAACTTTTATTTTGGATACGATTAATCACGATATATATATATATATATATATATATATATATATATATATATATATATATATATATATATATATATATATATATATATATAATATTATATAATATAATTTTATATAATTTTTTTAAGTAAATAATTTTTTTTTATCTTGACACAGTCCTGAGAGCCAATGACATCATTTCCTGTATATATATACTGCATTTCCAAACAATTTTTATGAGTTTTGTTTTGTTTTTGAAGCTTGGCAGTCTCGTTCACTGCAGCCTGTCATTAAACAGAAAAGATATTCATATTTTCACTCCAGGGAAACAGTGTGTGTGTTTGGGAGGATGTGAGCAGGTTTGTGTCAGTCAGTATGTACTGTGTGGTTGATCACATGACGCACCTTGAGAGATGCCCAGCGCGGCGTACACGCCGACCCTCATCTCCACGCGCGCCTGCGTTCGGTTGAGCTGCGCGTCGTTGGTCCACTCGCTGAGCCAGAAGTTCGCTCCGATAGCAGTGGCGCTCTGACAGCCGTAGAGGAAACAGATGAAGAGCGAGAGGAGCGGCCCAACAGCCTTCATGTACTCCCAGTACACCTTCAGCTTCACCTACACACACACACACACACAACACACACACACACACACACACACACACACCACACACACACACCATCAGCTTCACCTACAGCACCACACACCCACAGCTCACCTACAGCACCACACACCATCAGCTTCACCTAACCACACACACACACACACACACACACACACACACACACTTCAGCTTACACACACACACACACACACACACACACACACACACACACCACACCATCACTTCACCACACACACACATCACACACACACACCACACACCACACACACACACACACACACAACACACACACACACACACACCATCAGCTTCACCTACACACACACACACACACACACACACACACCATCAGCTTCACCTACACACACACACACACACCACACACACACACAACACACACACACACACACACACACACACACACACACACACACACACACACCATCAGCTTCCCTACACACACACACACACACCATCAGCTTACACACCACACACCACACACACACACACACACACACACACACACACACACACACACCATCAGCTTCACCTACACACACACACACACCATCAGCTTCACCTACAGCACCACACAACACACACCACACCCCATCAGCTTCACCTACACACACACACACACACACACACACACACACACCACACACACACACACACACAACACACACCATCAGCTTCGCCTACAGCACCACACACACACACACACCCCATCAGCTTCACCTACACACACACACACACACACACACATCAGCTTCACCACACACACACACAACACACACACACACCACACACACACACACACACCACACCAGCTTCCCTACAGCACCACACACACACACACACACACACACACACACCATCAGCTTCGCCTACAGCACACAACACACACACACACACACCATCAGCTTCACCTACACACACACACACACACACACACACACACACACACACACACACACACACACACACCATCAGCTTCGCCTACAGCACCACACACACACACACACACAACACACAACACCATCAGCTTCGCCTACAGCACACACACACACACACCACACACACACACACACACACACACCTACAGGGAACACCAGAGGAGCAGGAGAGCACAGTACTCACAACACACACACACACACACACCACACACACACACACACACACACACACACACACACACACACACACACACACACACACACACTCACCCGCCCGGTCTCAGTGGTCTCCGCCTGGATCAGCTTGTTCTCCTCCTTCTTCTCCTCCTGCTCCACCGGTGGCTCAGAGTGTTTTCTCTCACTGCAGCGCCGGCGCCGGGACATTTTCTTGGGGTTCTCCGGGTCATTCGACATGATGCTGATCTGCCTGTGAGCGACAGAACAACACTGATATATATACTGTAATCTCAGACCACACACACACACACACACACACGGATCTGCCTGTGAGCGACAGAAGAACAATCAAGTGTAGCTTCAGTTCTGGCAGGTCACGTAAATCGAGCTGGCATCAGTGACTCTCAGCTGATCCTCTACCTATAGGACTATGACGTCTGTCACTGTATTCATATATAAGCTCCTTCAGTATTATCAGCAACTCCTCTCGTTTCTCAGGAGCGAATTAATTTCCTCTCTCCCCAGCTCCTCTCGTTTCTCAGGAGCGAATAACCCTCCTCTCTCCCCAGCTCCTCTCGTTTCTCAGGAGCGAATTACCCTCTTCCCTCCCCAGCTCCTCTCGTTTCTCAGGAGCGAATTACCCTCCTCTCTTCCCAGCTCCTCTCGTTTCTCAGGAGCGAATTACCCTCCTCCCTCCCCAGCTCCTCTCGTTTCTCAGGAGTGAATTACCCTCCTCCCTCCCCAGCTCCTCTCGTTTCTCAGGAGCGAATTACCCTCCTCCCTCCCCAGCTCCTCTCGTTTCTCATGAGATAATTACCCTCCTTCCTCCCCAGCTCCTCTCGTTTCCCAGGAGCGAATTACCCTCCTCTCTCCCCAGCTCCTCTTGTTTCTCATGAGATAATTACCCTCCTTCCTCCCCAGCTCCTCTCGTTTCCCAGGAGCGAATTACCCTCCTCTCTCCCCAGCTCCTCTCGTTTCTCAGGAGCGAATTACCCTCCTCTCTCCCCAGCTCCTCCCGTTTCTCAGGAGCAAATTACCCTCCTCCCTCCCGTGCTCCTCTTGTTTCTCATGAGATAATTACCCTCCTCCCTCTGCAGCTCCTCTCGTTTCCCAGGAGCGAATTAACCTCCTCCCTCCCCAGCTCCTCTCGTTTCTCAGGAGCAAAATTACCCTCCTCTCTCCCCAGCTCCTCTCGTTTTTCAGGAGTGAATTACCCTCCTCCCTCTCCCAGCTCCTCTCGTTTTTCTCAGGAGCGAATTACCCTCCTCCCTCCCCAGCTCCTCTCGTTTCTCAGGAGCGAATTACCCTCCTCCCTCCGCAGCTCCTCTCGTTTCCCAGGAGCGAAATAACCTCCTCCCTCCCCAGCTCCTCTCGTTTCTCAGGAGCGAATTACCCTCCTCTCTCCCCAGCTCCTCTCGTTACTCAGGAGCGAATTAACCTCCTCTCTCCCCAGCTCCTCTCGTTTCTCAGGAGCTGATTACCCTCCCTCTCTCCCCAGCTCCTCTCGTTTCTCAGGAGCAAATTAACCCTCCTCTCTACCCAGCTCCTCTCGTTTCTCAGGAGCGAATTACCTCCTCCCTCCCCAGCTCCTCTCGTTTCTCAGGAGCAAATTACCCTCCTCTCTCCCCAGCTCCTCTCGTTTCTCAGGAGCGAACTACCCTCTCCTCTCTCCTCAGCTCCTCTCGTTTCTCAGGAGCGAATTAATTTCCCTCTCTCCCCAGCTCCTCTCGTTTCTCAGGAGCGAATAACCCTCCTCTCTCCCCAGCTCCTCTCGTTTCTCAGGAGCGAATTAACCTCCTTCCCTCCCCCAGCTCCTCTTTTTTCTCAGGAGCAAATTACCCTCCTCTCTCCCCAGCTCCTCTCGTTTTCTCAGGAGCGAATTACCCTCCTCTCCACCCCAGCTCCTCTCGTTTCTCAGGAGCTGATTACCCTCCTCTCTCCCCAGCTCCTCTCGTTTCTCAGGAGCAAATTACCCTCCTCTCTCTCCCCAGCTCCCTCTCTTTCTCAGGAGCAAATTACCCTTCTCTCTCCCCAGCTCCTCTCGTTTCTCAGGAGCGAATTACCCTCCTCTCTCCCCAGCTCCTCTCGTTTCTCAGGAGCGAATTACCCTCCTCCCTCCCCAGCTCCTCTCGTTTCTCATGGGGAAAAATTACCCTCCTCTCTCCCCAGCTCCTCTCGTTTCTCAGGAGTGAATTACCCTCCTTCCTCCCCAGCTCCTCTCGTTTCACATGGGGAAAAATTACCCTCCTCCCTCCCCAGCTCCTCTCGTTTCTCAGGAGCAAATTACCCTCCTTCCTCCCCAGCTCCTCTCGTTTCCCAGGAGCGAATTAACCTCCTCCCTCCCCAGCTCCTCTCGTTTCTCAGGAGTGAATTACCCTCCTCCCTCCCCAGCTCCTCTCGTTTCTCAGGAGCGAATTACCCTCCTCCCTCCCCAGCTCCTCTCGTTTCTCAGGAGCAAATTACCCTCCTCCCTCCCCATCTCCTCTCGTTTCTCAGGAGCGTATTAAACCTCCTCTCTCCCCAGCTCCTCTCGTTTCTCAGGAGCAAATTACCCTCCTCTCTCCCCAGCTCCTCTCGTTTCTCAGGAGCAAATTACCCTCCTCTCTCCCCAGCTCCTCTCGTTTCTCAGGAGCGAATTACCCTCCTCCCTCCCCAGCTCCTCTCGTTTCTCAGGAGCAAATTACCCTTCTCTCTCCCAGCTCCTCTCGTTTCTCAGGAGCGAATTACCCTCCTCTCTCCCCAGCTCCTCTCGTTTCTCAGGAGCGAATTACCCTCCTCCCTCCCCAGCTCCTCTCGTTTCTCAGGAGCGTATTAACCTCCTCTCTCCCCAGCTCCTCTCGTTTCTCAGGAGCAAATTACCCTCCTCTCTCCCCAGCTCCTCTCGTTTCTCAGGAGCGAATTAACCTCCTCCCTCCCCAGCTCCTCTCGTTTCTCAGGAGCAAATTACCCTTCTCTCTCCCCAGTTCCTCTCGTTTCTCAGGAGCGAATTACCTCCTCTCTCCCCAGCTCCTCTCGTTTCTCAGGAGCGAATTACCCTCCTCCCTCCCCAGCTCCTCTCGTTTCTCAGGAGCAAATTACCCTTCCTCCTCCCCAGCTCCTCTCGTTTTCTCAGGAGTGAATTACCCTCCTCCCTCCCCAGCTCCTCTCGTTTCTCAGGAGCAAATTACCCTCCTCCTCCCCAGCTCCTCTCGTTTCTCAGGAGCGAATTACCCTCCTCTCTCCCCAGCTCCTCTCGTTTCTCAGGAGTGAATTACCCTCCTCCCTCCCCAGCTCCTCTCATTTCTCAGGAGCGAATTACCCTCCTCTCTCTCCCCACTCCTCTCGTTTCTCAGGAGCAAATTACCCTCCTTCCTCCCCAGCTCCTCTCGTTTCTCAGGAGCAAATTACCCTCCTTCCTCCCCAGCTCCTCTCGTTTCTCAGGAGGGAATTACCCTCCTCTCTCCCCAGCTCCTCTCGTTTCTCAGGAGCGAATTACCCTCCTCCATCCCCAGCTCCTCTCGTTTCTCAGGAGTGAATTACCCTCCTCCATCCCCAGCTCCTCTCGTTTCCCAGGAGCGAATTAACCTCCTCCCTCCCCAGCTCCTCTCGTTTCTCAGGAGCGAATTACCCTCCTCCCTCCCCAGCTCCTCTCGTTTCTCAGGAGCAAATTACCCTCCTCTCTCCCCATCTCCTCTCGTTTCTCAGGAGCGTATTAACCTCCTCTCTCCCCAGCTCCTCTCGTTTCTCAGGAGCAAATTACCCTCCTCTCTCCCCAGCTCCTCTCGTTTCTCAGGAGTGAATTACCCTCCTCCCTCCCCAGCTCCTCTCGTTTCTCAGGAGTGAATTAC
>CM070830.1:1225706-1228206 GCA_036326025.1 Chrosomus eos | reverse complement strand
ATAAAAATATAATAAAAAATGCTACAACGTGCATTAAAATATATCACTAAAAAGAGTTTGAAAGCGGCGTGTAAAGAATGATATTGCACATGATAATTGGTGGCATATAAATACAGATATTCCAGATTATAAATAAATATTGTTATTGCAAGTTTAGGTTAGTTCATTACGGCATAAACCTTGTGTTTCTGCTGCAACAATACAGTTGTTTCTCGTTTACTCGTGTGCGTGTGTGTGTGTGTGTGTGTGTGTGTGTGTGTGTGTGTGTGTGTATGCATGTGTTTGTGCAGGACAAAATGCATTAAAATGTTTTCACAGAAATATTGATGCGTAAATATTTTCACAGTTTTTTTCAAGGGGATGAAATTTAGCACCAACAGAAACCACACGCGTGTGAAAATAACTCATGGAAGGTGTAAATGCTTTTATATAAATTATTATTATTATTCTAAGATACTACATAACTAAGTGTATCTTGTGTATCTCAAAAAGATTCTGCATTAAAATGCAGTCGATCAAGTGAAGTCCAGGCCTCTATTAAAGTGTGTGTTTGTGCACACTTAACTTTACTGGAGTCATGTGCAATGCCCTTATATGGAGATAATGGGCGTGTGTTATGCTAATTAGTACATACTGACACGCCCCCTCATTTAGAATGGACCTGTTTCTGATTTTCAGCTCTATAGTGGTGAACAGAAACTACAACAAATGTATTAAACTGTGCTAGATTTATGATGATAAAGGGATAATTCACCCAAAAATGAAAATTATGTCATAAAAAAAAAAAAATAGTGCTGGGCAACGATTAATCACATCCAAAATAAAAGTTTGTGTTTACATAATATACGTGTGTGTGTGTACTGCATACAGTTATTTTGTATATATAAATATACACACGTGCATGTATATATTTAAGACAAATGTATTAATATATAATACATTTATATGTAATATAAATTATGTATAAATATATATACAGTATATACATGCAATTATTTCTTAAATGTATACATGCATGTGTGTGTGTATTTAGATATACAAAATAATTATATACAGTACACAAACTTTTATTTTGGATGCGATTAATCGTTTCCCAGCACTTTTTTTTTTTTTTTTTATAGTTTCTGTTCACCACTATAGAACTGAAAATGTGAAAAGGGTCCATTCTAAATGAGGGGGCGTGTCAGTATGTACTAATTAGCATAACACACACCCATTATCTCCATATAAGGGCGTTGCACATGACTCCAGTAAAGTTAAAGGGATAGTTCACCCAAAAATACAAATTCTTTCATCATTTACTCACCCTCAAGTTGTTCCAAACCTCTATGTGTTTCTTTGTTCTGCTGAACACAAAGGAAGATATTTGGAAGAAAACAGATCTCAATCCCCATTGACTTCCATAGTAGGTATTTTTTCCCAATACCTTTTTGCCCAGGACTAAAAAAAACTCATACCGGTTTGGAACAACTTGAGTGAGTAAATTATGACAGAATTAATTTTTTTTTAGATCACAATCTGTGAAAAGGGATCTACATTAGAACGAGGATAACAACAAATGTAGTGTTTAGTGAACGAGCTCTTACTTGTCGAGAGTGACCTGGTCTTGTTTGGCCCAAGCGAATTTCCCATCGACGACCGTCACGGCGTATTCTGAAGAGAGAGGAAGCGTGAGTCAGCTGATGTGTGCAAGTTCAGTCGTGATTACACAACGACCCAGCATGAGCACAAGAGCAGAGACATGTCGAGTGAGGCTTGTGTTTGCTTGTAAAACTACCAGAAGTGTTGTTTCTTCTGTCCACATTCTCTGGATCCAGCTCATCATGACTCAGGAAATCCTGGATGCGCTTCAGAGACACGCTGGCCTGACGAAACATCACACACGCATGAGTCGAGAAGTGGACAACTGCACAACTACACAACTACAGGACTACACAACTACAGAACTACACAGCTACAGAACTACACAACTACACAGCTACACAACTACAGAACTACACGGCTACAGAACTACACAACTAAAGAACTACACAACTACACAGCTACACAACTACAGAACTACACAACTAAAGTACTACACAACTACACAACTAAAGTACTACACAACTACAGAACTACAGGACTACACAACTACATAACTACACAACTGCACAACTACACAACTACAGAACTACACAAATACAGAATTACACAAATACAGAACTACAGAACTACACAAATACAGAACTACACAACTACAGAACTACACAAATACATAACTACACACTATAGAACTATATATATATATAGTGCATACACATGCATACATATATCTTTTAATTAAAAAAAATAGAAAGGTTTTGTAATGTTATACACTACCATTCAAAAGTTTATGGTCAGTTAGAATTTTTTATTTGGAAAGAAATGTATCCTTTTATTCAGCAAATATGCTTTAAATTGATTAAAAGTGACAGTAAATACATATATAATGTTACAAAAGATTCTATTTCAAATACATGCT
>CM070830.1:1208206-1220706 GCA_036326025.1 Chrosomus eos | reverse complement strand
TTCTCCTGTATGATTTCACATTAGTCTCTTCAGACCTTACTGTACATTTAAGAGCTTTCAGAACTTCTGATTGAGGCTGTGTGTGACCTCCTAACTGAACTCTAGAAGTCTTATTAAGTGCAAACAATAAGTGCAAGTGCAACCATAATCAAAGTTAGCGCACAGACTCTTTATAATTGTTTTGAAATTGCTGTTTTATTTTGCACCGACAGTTATAGGGTTAATGCGGTGAGTTCGGGAAAGGCCGGTAGAGAAACGAGCCTGGTGTGTTTGTCTCCACAGTTGTTCTTGCGTTCCGATTATAAGTTCAGAAACAGAGCCTCTTGTCTGTTGTCTTTAAGACATTACAGTACTCTCTCAATATTCGAAGTGCAAACTGAGACGATAGCCGCAAATAAACAGTCCAGAGATGGGTATTGGGAGACGGACGATTGTATGTTCGCGGCCTAATTTGTGCGCAATGCACATCAGCGAGCTTGTGTTTTACTTTCACTATCGTGATCGCGCGTACTCTGTGTATAGCAGCGGTGCTGAGCGTGCATTCTACAACATAAGATCAGACGTTTAGTCTATGATGCGCAACGAATCCTCCGCCATCCTCACGCGATCAGTGAACTGTGATTCGTGCTGCACTGATTGCAACGGCAACTCGTGCTGGATGAGCAGAGCAGACTTTTACATTAGTTTATAATGGTTTTTATTTCTTTTTATAAAAGCAGCAAAACGATAGTTTAGGCGAATGTGAGTGTAGCGGTGGAATATTCTATGGTAATAGAAATCGCGAGACAGCTTTTCACTCGGCAGGAAATCTCGCCATGTTTTAGTCTCGCGAGATCTCGTCACACCCCTAGAGATTAGTAACAGAGATTGTTTAGGCTTTACAGCAGATCTAGAATTAGTTATTGTCTAGATAAAGTTAGTTTTGATTGATTCACTTCCGTTGAAAAAGATCATTAGTTATTAACTTACACGACACCGTTTTAACAGAAAGAGACATCAAGGACATCAAATAAAGTGTGGTTTAGATTCGTGCTCTGTCTCTTTAAGAGGAAGCGAAACTTCACCAAATATGTGAGTGACTGATAAGCTTGAGCTTTGAAAACCACAGCAGAAGAAGATATATTGATAAGCAGCAGAACTGAAGGCCGTTGTGTGAACAGACCGACCCAGTTTGTGAATAAGTGTCAAACATGTTCCCACAATCAAACATAGACTGTAGAAATCGTTCTTTTCATTGCCACAATAAAAAAAACAGTATATTTTATGCATCAGTCATCCAATTTAAGGCTGAAAATGTTCAGTAATAAATAATAGCATCTCTGTCATTGAATCACAAGTGATTGAGTCATTGAATTATTCACTCAACTCTTTTTTGTTATTCGAACATTAAGATTGCAATTCATCCCTTTGTAAACGTTACGGGAACGTTCTTCTGAACGGGACAGCTGACCTGGTAAGTTCTGGTCTTCATGGCGATGAAAGCGTTGAATGGGATCAGCAGAACCATCACAGCCACACCGGCCAACACCGACGGACCCAGGTTCTGGAGAAACACAACATTTTTTGATTTTAGTCAAAGATTTAGTAATTTCGTGGGTTTTTTTTGCCATTTACCAATCAGATCAACGTGTGATCGTCAACCAGTGGATCTCTGAGTGAGTGAGTGAGTGAGTGGAGGCGGGGCTCATTTGCATATTCAAAGAACCACGCATACTAAATGAGGCAAGGGTGTCGAGTTACATTCAAGATATTTCAAGTAAAAAACATTTAAATATATCATTTTAGAGAACAAAGATGAGATTTAAGGGATAAAATGATTGACTACAGAAAAACATACCATAACCAATGAATGAACAGCATTTTTGCTTAAAGACCAGGGGCCGTATTCACAAAGAATTTTAAGGTTAAAAGTAGCTCCTAACTGGCAAATTTAAGAGCAACTCTTAAAAATAATGGGCGTGTCACTCCTAACTTTAGGACTCCTAATTTTTTTCACTAAGAGTAATTCACGAAGCATTTTAGCCCTAAAAGTAGCACCTAAGTCTGGGACAGCTTAAAAGAAGTCGAGAGGACTCCTAACTCACTAAGACCTATTCACAAAGGATTTTAGCGCATACCACCGCCTCTCGCAGTCGTCCGGGGTCCGCGACACAAGCGCGAATGCTGCATTGATCTGCAAAAAAATCTTCTCCCATTCTCACGCTTAGTTTTGCTTGATATCCCAGTGCCGAATTTCCCATTTATCATTTTTTTTTTCAGCACCAACTGGGCCAGCAGCAGTAGGCTAATGGTGTGTCCACACCGAACGCGAATTTAATTATTTGCCCGAGTAGGTTAGCCTACATACAAAGTCAATGCAAAGACGCGAATAGACGCATCATTCGCGCCGGGCGTTGCGAATGACGCAAATTGGGCAACGCGTTTGCCGCGAATGTCTTCCGCGCAAGTTGAAAAATTTGAACTCGAGCGAATGTTTGAGCGTCTAACGAGACGCGTATTTGACGCTCTATTCGCGTTCGGTGTGAACACACCATAACTGATCCTGCGTTATAGGCTTTCTTTTCCGTTTTGGCAAGTTCATAATCCACTGTCATTCAACTATTACATTACTTCAATAGGAGCAACATTTCCTTGCTTTAAGTAGTCTATTTCGGCTAATAGAATGTCAATTAATGTGTTAATGCAAAATCTTAATGCAAGTGTTGTTTTTCATTATTAGGCAAGTGCCGGTTTTCATTTGGGTATTAGGCTACCTTGATTTAATTTAATTTAATTCATGACTTTTTTCTCTCTCTCTCTCTCTCTGCCTTTTTAGAATTACACTTCACTGGTGTCTGCACAAACATGTCATTATATATGCATTTCGATGACATTACTATTATTGTTTTGTGTAGGACACAGTACATACCTCACCCTGTCATCTAACAACTAATCACCGTGATCATTGCGAGGAAGCTCGTGCATGAGAATTGACGTCATACATAGCAACGAAGACTCACTCTTAGTTTAGGAGTTGTCATTTTTCCTTACTAAGAGTAGGTCTGAAAGGCGTTGTGAATAACTTTTAAGAGAAAACTCCTAGCTAAAATATTTTAGTGCGATTTAGGAGTACTCCTAGTGGTAAGATAAAATTCTTTGTGAATACGGCCCCAGATAACTCTGATCTAACGTTCAATTAACGTTACTGAAAGAACGTTTGTCCATAACTTTGAAAGAACCTTCTGTTCCTTTTTAGATTTTATTAAAACTGTTTTTTATTTTTGTCAAAAATGTATTAATTTTGTGTTTTTTTCTTTGTAAATTTTGAATAAGAAAAAAATGAGAAATGTGGCCCTTGCAACAAGATGAAAATAATTTAACGTTTTTTTAGATTTTATTTAATTTCAGTTCATCTTTATTTATTAATTTTGTTTTGTCTTTCAGCCATTTTTTTATTTGTTTTGTTTAATATTTTCTTTCCTCATTCAAACAGATGTTTTGACAGATACAATTGAAAAATGTATATGCAAATATATGAGCAAAATAACATTCATAGCCATGACAAAATGACTCAATATCAATATCAAACGGGCTGCAGAGATAATTTTGCGTGAAAAGATTGTATTTGTGTTTTTTCATATTATTCATATATATATAGTCATCAATAATTCAAGCATTTTTTATTTACTCCTTCATAAATATGTCTGTTTTCAAGAGTTTTCCAGGACTTCTATTTTAAAACAATCAAATTCAAGCCCTTTAAGCACCTTGTACGAATAAATACCATATCAATGGTTGAACTGGAAAATTTACAATTTTATTCTTAATGCCAGGTTTCATGCTCTCGGAAGCCAATAATTCAGTTTAAAACACATGATGGTCGATACGAACTCTCTTCGCCTTGTTGCAAACGAACCAGTATTCAACGTAGAATGTTTAGTTCATGGTTTTCGGAGATGGAGGCATGTTACATTCATCTAATTTGGGGCAGTTTGATTGGACGCACAGCCTTTAACAGAGCAAGGTGAGCATTTGTGCTTATAAAACTTAAACTGTTTTATTTATTTTTGAAATGAGCGATGGTTTGGCTAGATAAGACCCTTATTCATCGTCTGGTGTCGTTTAAAGCCCTTTGAAGCTGCACTGAAACTGTCATTTGGACCTTGAACCATTTGGGTCCCATTGAAGTCCATTATATGGAGAAAATCCTGGAATGTTTTCATCAAAAACCTTCATTTCTTTTCGACTGAAGAAAGAAAGACATGGACATCTTGGATGACATGGGGGTGAGTAAATTAATAGTAGTTTTTATAAAGTGAACTAATCCTTTAATGTAAAAAAAGTACCTTCCTTTTAAAAGTCTAACATGGAAATGTATTTAACATGATTATATCCCTCGAAGCATTTTAGATTTGCATTTAGAATTTTGAAGAGAAACATTGTGTACGAATATGATTAAAGCAAGGGGAAGTATGTATGAAATGCGTATGCAAATGTATTCAAATGTGTAAAAGCTTCACCTGCCACAGGAAGAAGAGAGCCAGAATGATCTGCAGCGGCGCTGACCACAGCATGTTGAGGAAGGTGGTGAGATCCATGAAGCGCTGAGCGTCCACAGACATCAGATTGACCACCTCACCCACCGTAGACGAGCGCTTGGCTGCGTTCGTGATCACTAGTGACTGCGAAGAGCGATGAAAACGTGTCAAATATGCTCCCACAATCCAACATTTCCCACAATTCTACACTGTAGAAATCATTGCCACAATACAAAAACAACTAGATTTCAACTAGATTTGATGCATCAGTAACTAAATTTTAGGTTTAAAATGTGAGTCATTGAATTATTCACTCAACTCTTTTGGGTTATTTGAACGTTAAACTTCCCCTGTGTTGAAAATCAAGCGTTTAATGTTGTTTATGTGTCTATGTGGGGTTTTTAATATGCTTTAATAACACAAATCATGTGTAAATTCATAAGTCGACAGCATTGCTGAGTATTTTCTGCTTAAAACTGCAGTGAACCAAAGACAGTCTCAAAAACACTGAAATCGCTGGTGTTTCTGACGTCACAAACTACCTTGTAACCAATCAGATCAACGTGTGATCGTCAACCAGTGGATCTCTGAGTGAGTGAGTGAGTGGAGGCGGGGCTCATTTGCATATTCATAGAACCACGCATACTGAATGAGGCAAGGGTGTCGAGTTACATTCAATATATTTTAAGGCATGAAGAAAGCAAAAAAGCGTTTAAATATGTCATTTTGGTGATCAAAGATGAGTTTTAAGGGATAAAATACAGGGAGACTTTAAAATGAAGATTCCATTTCATCACTTTGTAAAAATTACGGGAACGTTACATTTGAATGTTCTCTGAACATTCCAAAAAAAAGTAGTAGATTTAAAAAACGTTAGACTAACATCCAACTGAAACGCTTCAGAAAAACATTCCATGAACAATGAATGAATGGCATTTTTGTGCTAACATTTTGAGAAAATTATTAAAGAATCAAATCGAACGTTCAATTCGAACATTGAACCTGGTCTCAGAATTTAAATACTTTGGGGTAGTCCTCGATTCAACACTTTGTTTTAAAAGTCATGTAAAAAGTTAAAAAGTCACAGATAGTCAAATTTAATCTTCAAAATTTCCGGTATATTCGAAATAATTGAACCATGGGTGCAGCTAAAACATATTTTTATTCAATGATTATTTCTCGTTTTGATTATAGTTTGACTACCTGGCTCTTGCTTGCCCCACAACACTTGAAACCATAGAAAGCCTCTATAAAAAGGCATTAAAAACACTTGATAAAAAAACGCTATCCCACCACTACTGTCATGTTCTTAAAAAAACATAGACTATTGGATTTTCACAATATGATCAATTTGAAAATGGCCTGTCTGATATATAAGGCTCTACACTCCCTCGCTCCTCCACCGCTGAAAGACTTTATTAAATCTAAAGAAAATCATGTTTTAAATCTATTTTAATCCTAAATCACAATCCGGCATGTTTACATGCATGTATTCGATGTTTGCTCATTAACATGCACTGTCTCAATCTAATTAATTAATTAATTAACGTTACTGAAAGAACGTTTGTTCATAAACCTTTCCAGAACGTTCTGAGTACGTTCACTTACATTCCATGCTACACAAACACGGTATATATCAATGTAGTGACGTCTGCTGATGCATTTCAAAGCTTTTTCTAATGCAATATCCCATGACAAAGCACATTATTTGCCTTTTCAATTCAAGGAATACTGCTGGCGATGGACAGACGTACTTAAATGAGCAACACCCACGAGTGAAGCACATGTACGTATAAAGCAGCTCTAGGTAAAAGTGCACAGATGTGTGTGAACATGCCGTCACGCCTACACACACCTCAGGCAACGGAAATCCCTGTGCTATTCTTCAGCTTTTACTCATTAGAGCAAAGGTTCACATGCAGGATTATTACCAAATCACTGTGTGTCTGCAACTTAGAGACGGAACTTCTAGAGACGCAATGTCATGCTGGCGTCATGCTTATGGCAAGCCGTTTTAACTTATTCATTTCCAGGATATCAATTGTTGATATCAACAATTCAATTTCTGATATCAACAATTCAATTTCTGATATCAACAATTACATTTCTGATATCAACAATTACATTTCTGATATCAACAATTACATTTCTGATATCAACAATTACATTTTTGATATCAACAATTACATTGTTGATATCAAGAATAGACATTTACACTAGTGACAATTGAATTATTATATAAAAAAATAAAGGTTTTTTACTAGTAAGAATTGTATTTCTGATACGTGAAATTGGAATTTCAACTAGTAAGAAATAAATTCTTAATATCAACAACTGATTTTGAATGGCAGCCTATGGTGACATTTCACTAGTGAAAATATAATTACAGATATCAAGAATTATAGATTTTACTATTGCAATTCAATTGCTGATATCAAGAATTATCATTTTAACTAGTGAAAATTGAATTGTTGATATCAAGGATTCATATCCTGGAAATGAATAAAAGTTAAAACGGCTTGCCATACATGCTAGCATTTTAAATGAAACGCAGTTGTGCATATCTTTCAGAAGGTTTAATGTTTATATTGTAAATGAAACTCTTGTTTCTGCCAGTCAAAGCAAAATACTCATAACAGGAATAACACATTCAAGTGCAAGTTACTGTTAATATAAGCTGAATTATCAGTATCTACTTGTTTTCATTGGGGCTCAACGCACTTCCCTGACATACCGTACTACATTTATCATAATAAACAGAGAAACCTGTAATAGTGCACCATGGAAAGGTCATTTGAGTTTTGAAAGCTGCAGTTTCTAGTGCTTTGAACGGTCAAAATAAAGCGCCTCCTCATTATTTAACCCTTAAAAGCTTAGGTCACCCTTTGTCATTACTCATGTCATTCAGAAGCTATATTTGCATGTGCAGTATGCATTTCTTTATTTTGCGTAACACAAAAACAACAAAGAGCCCATTGTGTGGAGAAAAAAAACATTGAGACGTTTGAGATATTGTGTTACACAGAAGAAAGAAATGCAAAGAAAACCAGCTTACAGGGAGCGTTCTGTTCTGAACAAACGTTTTTTATGGGTTTTAATAACGTTAGCGCAAACACGTTATTTATACATTGTTCGTGTTGGATGTTCACCTAACGTTTTTTTAAATGTTACTACTTGCGTTCAGCAAACATTTGAAAGTAACGTTCCCATAATGTTTGCAGGAGCGCTTCTGTGTTGAATGTCACACGCATCACACACATGACCAGCGTCGGCCAATAGTGAGCCTGCGTGTCTTAAATATGCTTTTAGACAAATCATGTGTAAATTCATAAGTCGACAGCATTGCTGAGTATTTTCTGCTTAAAACTGCAGTGAACCAAAGACAGTCTCAAAAACACTGAAATCGCTGGTGTTTCTGACGTCACATACTACCTTGACCAATCAGATCAACGTGTGATCGTCAACCAGTGGATCTCTGAGTGAGTGAGTGAGTGGAGGCGGGGCTCATTTGCATATTCATAGAACCATGCATACTAAATGAGGCAAGGGTGTCGAGTTACATTCAAGATATTTTAAGGCACGAAGAATTTTTTTTCAAGCAAAAACATTAAATTGTGTCATTTTGGTGATCAAAAATTTGTTTTAAGGGATACAATGATTGACTACAGGGGGACTTTAATGTTCATTATGTTTTCTTCATACAAACTGTGGTCTACGCTAGCATGTACCTTCCTGTAGATGGCTCCGATGATCCCAGAGCGAAGCCTCATGCCTGTGACAAAGCAGTACTGAAAGTGCTGATGCAAGATGAGCGTCTGTAAGAGGGAAGTGCCGAACATCAGGAAAGCCAGCGCGTAACCCCACCACAGCGGCGCGTGCTCGTTCTTGGTGAAGTCAATCAACATCCTGACAATGAAAGCAGAATCATGTGAAAACCACACCTCTGTGGATTGGGTTGTTCGTTTCATGCAGTGCGGTTTCCATGAGCCATATTTACACGGACAGCCCAACGGTTGGAATAATTAAGTCTCTTCTGCTCATCAAGGTTGCAAAATACAGTAAAAATTGTGAAATATCATTAGAATGTAAAACAGCTGTTTTTTATGTGAATATATAGTAACGTGTAGTTTATAAACTGTGATCAAAGATGAATTTATTAGATTAAAAATACAGTAAAAATTGTGAAATATTATTATAATGTAAAACAGATGTTAATATGTGAATATATAGTAAAGTGTAATTTATTACTGTGATCAAAGCTGAATTTATTAGATTAAAAATACAGTAAAAATTGTGAAATATTATTATAATGTAAATCAGCTTTTTTTTATGTGAATATATAGTAAACTGTAATTTATTCCTGTGATCAAAGATGAATTTATTTGATCAAAAATACAGTAAAAATTGTGAAATATTATTATAATGTAAATCATCTGTTTTCTATGTGAATATATAGTAAAGTGTAATTTATTCCTGTGATCAAAGCTGAATTTATCATCATTACTCCAGTCTTCAGTGTCACATGATCCTTCAGAAATCACTATAATATGATGATCTGATGCTCAAGAAACATTTATGATTATTATCAGTGTTGTGTTGCTTTATATTACTGCTTTGACTGTATTTTTTATCAAATAAACGCAGCATTTGTGAGCATGAGAGACTTATTCCAAACTTATACCTTGTAGTGTATGATTCAAAATAGCAAAAAGGACTGTAGAGAAACATATTTGCATTGCGTTTGCATTGCAAATCACGAGCAGAGAGTGTGAAAAGCATACGTGGCGAAAGCAGAACATCATGCAAACGATTTTACAGGGTTCTATGGAAAAAAGATTAATTTTACACCTCCTTCCAGTTAACCAGGAACTGTTATAAATAAACACAACAAATCCATGCGTGTAATAAACCTCATATCTAAGTGAATGTTAAAGGAACAGAACAGCTATTGTGTCTGGCGTTATCAGATTGTCTCCAGTTACACCTGTCGCTTTAAATAGTAGTGTAGTAAATGTTCGACATCTTTATTGTGGATCCCTATATTACATTAAAGACAGGCCTGACAACTCTCACACATTCAAACGCAAACAACACTTCACATTCTCACGCCACACATTTATTTTGATATGAAATTTATTATTATATTTGATATCACGCTCGAATTGTAAACGAATATCTCTAATACTCTTTACTACTAGTTAATAGTAAATAAACATGAATGAACAATAGGGGTGTTGAAATATACAGTATATGAATATGCCTCATACATTATATAAAATAAAACATAATGTCAATATGTCACATAACATTACATTTACCTCAGGAAAGCCATTTAATGACCATAATAGTCTATGTTAGTTGGCTAGAAAAATTAGTATTTTGCTAAATATGTGCACTATATTACACATTTGTTATATTTTTGCTTATATCATTAAAATATATAATGCTGTTATTCTAATAAAAATGCATTATATTTAATATTTATGAGTTTTAACCTTTCATAATAATACCAGTTGACAGGCTCTGCGCACTCAGACACACACACACACACACACACACACACACACACACACACACACACACACACACACACACACACACACACACACACACACACACACACACACACACACACACACACACACACACACACACACACACACACACACTTTACATAATTTCCTGGCAGCTCTGAGCACTCCTCAGTATCTGCAGTGTGTGTGTGTGTGTGTGTGTGTGTGTGTGTGTGTGTGTGTGTGTGTGTGTGTGTGTGTGTGTGTGTGTGCGTGTGTGTGTGTGTGTTCTCGGTGTCGGGCTTCACCTGAGCAGCTGTGGGTTGACGAAGGTGATGAGGTCCTGCAGGAGCTTGTAAGCGGAGCCGATGAGGAAGTAGGGCCCGAAGGCCCGGATCAGTGCGCGCAGGAACGAGGGCTGCCGGGACTCCTTCCGTGGGGACAGCAGAACCTGCGCCTCCTCGGGACCCACACACACGTGGTTCGTTTCAGCGCCGGCGTCCGCTTTCGTGAACGCGGCCTGATCCTTCACACTCTGCTCACTGCACACAACATTACACTCATTACAATGTGCTTTTGGTTGTCAGTACTACATGTTTTTAAATGTCATAATCATTTGTTAACAAACAAGTATTCATTACTTCAATGAGCTCATTGTTTCTGTATTAAATTATTACATTGTTTAAATTTGAAAGTATCTGCCGAATTAAATGAAATTACATTTACTTGAGAGAAAAGTTGAAACTTTTGTCTCACTGAAGTTACAGGTGAAATGTGTTGTTCTGCACTAGCGGCTACAAAAAGAATTGCAAAAATCACAAAATTCACATTGTCTCAATTGTGGGTTGTGCAAAATGCCCTACCAGATGCATTATATATCACCCTAGCAACCACTCAGAATGGCCTAGGGGCTGCATAGCAACACCCTCGCAACCACCCAGAATAGCCTAGAAAACGCATAGCAACACCTAGAAACCACCTAGCAACCACCCAGAACACCCTAGCAACTGCATAGGAACATCTAAGCAGCAACTACCCACAATACCATTTCAACACCCTTGCAACCACACAGAACACCCTAGCAACTGCATAACGACACCCTCGCAACCACCCAGAATAGCCTAGGAACTGCATAGCAACACCCTAGCAACCACACAGAACACCCTAGCAACTGCATAACGACACCCTCGCAACCACCCAGAATAGCCTAGGAACTGCATAGCAACACCCTAGCAACCACCCAGAACACCCTAGCAACTGCATAACGACACCCTCGCAACCACACAGAATAGCCTAGGAACTGCATAGCAACACCCTAGCAACCACACAGAACACCCTAGCAACTGCATAACGACACCCTCGCAACCACCCAGAATAGCCTAGGAACTGCATAGCGACACCCTCGCAACCACCCAGAATAGCCTAGCAACTGCATAACGACACCCTCGCAACCACCCAGAATAGCCTAGGAACTGCATAGCAACACCCTAGCAACCACCCAGAACACCCTAGCAACTGCATAACGACACCCTCGCAACCACCCAGAATAGCCTAGGAACTGCATAGCAACACCCTAGCAACCACCCAGAACACCCTAGCAACTGCATAACGACACCCTCGCAACCACCCAGAATAGCCTAGGAACTGCATAGCAACACCCTAGCAACCACCCAGAACACCCTAGCAACTGCATAACGACACCCTCGCAACCACCCAGAATAGCCTAGGAACTGCATAGCAACACCCTAGCAACCACCCAGAACACCCTAGCAACTGCATAACGACACCCTCGCAACCACCCAGAATAGCCTAGCAACTGCATAACGACACCCTCACAACCACCCAGAATAGCCTAGGAACTGCATAGCAACACCAGAGAAGTCACCTAGTAACCACCCAGAACACCCTAGCGGCAACCACCCACAATAAAAAGATAGATAATAGATAGATAGATAGATAGATAGATAGATAGATAGATAGATAGATAGATAGATAGTAGATAGATATGATAGATAGATAGATAGATAGATAGATAGATAGATAGATAGATAGATAGATAGATAGATAGAGATACCCAAAATAGCATGACAATTGTGTAGCAAGTTAGTAACACCAAAACAGCAGAAATGCAAAATCCTCGAGCAACCAACCATAATATCTTAGAAACATGTAGAAACCACCCACAGTACCATAGAAACACCCTAGCAACCACACAGAACACCATAGCAAGCAGAAGCGTAGCAACACACTGCCAACCCCCCACAATACCATAGCAACAGCCAAGCAACAAGAATAGTCTAGGAACCGCATAGCAACACCCTAGTAACCACCCAGAACACCCTACCAACTGCATAGCAACACCTTTCAAACTTTCAGAACACTCTAGCAACTGCATAGCAACATCCTAACAACCACCTCGCCACTTTCAGAACACTCTAGCAACTGCATAGCAACATCCTAACAACCACCT
>CM070830.1:1145706-1203206 GCA_036326025.1 Chrosomus eos | reverse complement strand
AAATGCGCTGCTACGTCGGCTGTGAGTAACCATAGCCATAACCATAACCATAGTCACCCATAGACTTTCTGAAGAACGGTTTTGAGGCCGTTTATGGGGGGTATGGGCGGCGCCATCTTGGAAAATCTTTTCAGAAAGGATACAGAGGTGGTGTGATGTGTTGGGTCAGATCATGGCCGAGACGGCACATTTCAGGAATTCCACTCGGCGCAGCTCGTTATCAGCTGTCAATCAAGCTGTCAATCAAAGTTAACCCCACCCTTATTTGTCATACATTTATATCTAAATACGATCTAAACTAACGAGTTACAAAAAAATTCACCCCCCTCACAGTTGTCAGGCACTCGAAACCTATCGAAAAATACAATAATAGTCCATGGGACCAACCTGTAAAAACATGAATTTATGCTGTGAAAACTAACATTTTAACATGGGGGTCTATGGACATTTGCTCCCTTCTGGGACCGGCCCCTAGCGGAGTTTACATGTACTGCAGTTTATCGCACTTCCGGGTAGGCTTCATTTATCAGATTAGAATGTTGCCGCTTGGTTATTTGGCAAGTGACCATGGTATGAGTGGGTTAATGCCCTTCGAAGTGTCCATTGTCAGGTATTAATGAACTCGTTTACGCCTCGCCGTCGTCCATTAATACCTATACAATGGACACCTCGTCGGGCATTAACCCTTACATGAACGATGCACATGTTAGACAGAAACAAACTAGAATATGGAGTTGAAATGAATGTGCTGATGGGTTTCGGCACTGACCTCTTGATTGGCATGCAGGATTTTGGACCGGAAAGGCACGATGGCACACAACACTGAGATCGTCCAGAATATGAAGAGCACCCCGGACGGACGACTGCACGCCTCTCAGCCGCTCAAACTGGATCAGGAACGTGGCTAACAACTGCAATACAGAAAATAATGCTTTACATCAGTGGTTCCCAAACTTTTTTCCCTTTTTACGAAGAAAATATTTTAGGGCCCCCGTTCACATTACAGTTTTTTACAGTCGCTAGGACACATTTCTCAATACTTAGATGAGTTTTTCAAATCAAAAAAGTGAATTAAAGTGGAGTAATGATGTTTTTTTCTTTTTTCGAACCAGTGTAAAATAGTCCCAATATAAACACTTATTATAGGTGTGCCATAACAGTGACTCAGGATAAGACAAAAACACGGTTTGGAAAATGGATGATGTACTCGCTCATTATATAAATTTTAGTCAATTTTGAACACAAAAAAAGTTACGGACTGCAGCTTTAATGCTCAGTGTTGTTCAACACTTTTCAAAATATGACGCGACCTTTCAATACAATTTTTCTAAACTCTTAATGCACCAACACACCTACAACACACAGTTAATTTCATGCTCAAAATCACACATTGTAAAGTAAAAAATTAGGGCTGTGAAACGATTAATCGCATCCAAAATAAAGTTTGTGTCTACATAATATATATGTGTGTGTACTGTGTATAATTCTTTTGTATATATAAATACACACACATGCATGTATATATTTAAGGAATATTTGCTTATATATACTTTATATATATGTAATTTGTATTATATATAAATATAAATATTGTATATATAAATAAAAAAAATTCTTAAATATATACATGTATGTGTGTGTATTTATATATACAAAAGAATTATACACAGTACACACACACATATATATATATATATATATATATATATATATATATATATATTATATATATATATATATATACAATATATATATATATATATATATATATATATTATGTAGACACAAACTTATATATATTTGCTTATATATACTTTATATATATATATATATGTAATTTGTATTATATATAAATATAAATATTTTATATATAAATAACAATTCTTAAATATATACATGCATGTGTGTGTATTTATATATATAAAATAATTATACACAGTGCACACACATATATATTATGTAGACACAAACTTTTATTTTGGATGCGATTAATCGTTTCACAGCCCTACTAAAAATACAATAATACACTATACCAAAACACTGCAAACATGTTCTCTTCCAACAGGAACATTTAGTCAGTAGCTATGTTTCCATCCACACGTTTTATCCGCATTAAGTGATATTGAATGAAAAATGTCGTATGGAAACAGTAAAATCCGATTGAATTTCATGAATATCGACTCAAATGAAATGCGTTCGGTCTCATGGGATTTTATCTTGATGGATATACGGCTTATGCGATAAACGCTGATGGAAACGTTATTACAGCGCGATCCATTTTTCCTAGCAAAACTTTGTTTGCAAATGTTTGCTTGAATGTTGTGCGAAAATGAATGGAAACACCTTAAAATGTCTCAAATCAATTCGATATACCAATTTGATCACAGAACAGCATGTGACGTCATTACACACAGGTTTATATTCACTTTAAAGGCGTTGGATGGAAACACACTTTCACCAGCTTTATTCACATGAGTTTTTTTACCGAACTTCAGATAATTCCATTGACAAGTGGATGGAGACTTGGCTAGTGTCATAAAACATCAGAAACTGCATTATTTTATATGTGTCAGGTCCTTATACCATAGACAGTTTATTGTATTGATCATAGATTGTGTTTTGCACTTTGATGAGTTTTTTAGGAAAATTGTTAAAAATGTTAAAAAAATTGTCATAGTGATCGTAAAAAAATCAGTCATATATCATGCATTTTAATAGGCAATTTAATTTCCCCCCTCAAATCCATTTATTAAGTGTGTCTAGTGTTCAATTAGTGGAAATACTGAGATGTTTTTCTTGAAAATGTGTTTATTTCTCATTTAGGGTCATGAATATGCCTGCAAAATTTCAACACTCTGAGATGTTGTTTATATTTCAATCGTCACCAAAAAAGTAAATGAATGGTGTGTAAATGTTTCTAACAAGATGCATATTTTTTATATTTATATAATGATGTTTGTTTATGTTTGTGCGTTGTAACTTTGTCTATGTAAACGCAGCTGCCTATCTTGGCCAGGAGGACACTCCCGTAAGAGAGATTTTAATCTCAGCGAGTCTTTCCTGCTTAAGGCGAGACACTACAGGTGAATAGGGTCAATTTTTTAACTAGCAGATTTCACCATGAAACTTTCCCAGTTGATTCCCTACATTAAGATGAGAAAAAAATATATTACACGTTTTCTGTAATTTAATGTTTAAAGTGTAAATTGCAGGTAAAAATTTTCACGAAGATAATGCAATGTGCTTACTAAATATAAAGAAAAGAACCGCCCACCATTGTTTTTTTGTATATTTTTTATACCAAATGCTGAATATAATGAAAAGTTGGTTCGTTTTACAGTGCTTTTAACCACGCCCCCTCCTTCCACTAGGCTGGGCGTGATGTCATAACAGGGACTCCAAGCTTTTACGGTCTATGCTACAAGCCTAGAGTTACGTTATATTGGAGTCCTAGCTAGCGAAAATGGTTAACTATTGTGCTTGTGCGGGATGTACGAATACATCAAAAACGGGGGAGAGGCTCCACAAGTTTCCCAAGGACAAACGGCTGATTCGTGCCTGTAAGTGTTAGCATAACTTACCCGAGGTAGAGCTTAGATCGGCCCAAAACATCAAGCAAGACCCTAACGTTACCCGAGCCCGCTGTGTCCGAGTCCGGCCCGACACATAAACTGTAATTATGAGCCCGAGCCCGGTTTAAACCCGGCTATTTTTTAATACGTGGGTCGTTATAACTGACGTGGTCAACTACTTTCTTATATTACTTTCTCCCGACCGCAACATTCATGTTTTGTCCCGCTCCCGCCCGCAAAAATACTTTTTTTCTGTACCTCCAAATACTTTCAAGTTAGCCTACGTGTTAGCCCACCATACACATCAGCATACGTGCTCCTGATCAATTGTTTGTTATTAAAGCATTAACACACAAACCACTGTTATAACATAAAAGCAAGCAGGCTACTGCGTGCATGGTTTGGCATGACTGCGAGCAAAGTGCGATCCCATAATAATTCCTAAAGCTGACATCAGTTCATCGCGATCTCACACATCTCTGTTATTATCAATGAAGCTTTCATAATATATAACGTTACACTATGTTTGTTATAATTAGAGGATTTGCCAGCATACAGAATTCAGCACTGAACAAAAAGTCTGTTTTGAGCGGTGAGGGGAATCTATCGTAAATGCTTCTGATTGGCTATTATTGCGTTCAAGAAATCAACACATATGTCTGTGATTGGCTACATCGCTCCTTGCTGCTGACATGTTAGAAATAGAAACTCTGCCTGTAAACCGTTTCTATTTTGTTTTAGATGTTCTTATTGATTTTCTGCAACAGATGAATAAAAATGTATTAGTTTTTACGTTTTATTCAGATATTTCTAGTTTGCGGGAGTCCCGCAAATCGTTTTATTCTCCCTCAAACAGCACACACAGAGTGAGTGCATTACCGCCCGCAGCTCCCTGTTATGACATCATCACCCAGTTACGGTAAAAAACACGCTACCTTTGAAGAAACCCCAATAAATGCTATTTTAACGCATTTTAAGACAGAAATTTTTAAATATATCCATATTGTGCACTTTAATGTACACATTAATCAGTTGTGGTGGTTAACCTGCAATTTACACTTTAAAAATTTCAAATGAGGCATTATCTAATTAAATATGCACTCATTTGCATATATTTAAAAAAATGAAATTTAAGTATTGGATAAAGCCAGGTTCAAAATTATTTTTTCACATATTAAATGGAAAAAATGACAGAGGGATTTATGGATATCTACTTTTGTTATCCTGTAAATCAGAATATACTGCCAATAGCCTTAAAAAAATATTTTCGCCATGTTTTTTGGAATAAAATGTTATATAAATCAGGCTAGGAATAATATATTTACAAATCCCTCTGTAAATGTCTTCATAATATAACTAGGTACAAAATTGGAGAGTTTGGTGTGTATATGTGCGACTGAAGTGGAGATTTCAGACTTGAGTTTGAGAGAAAAGTCATTTTGAGAAAACAGGCGTTAAAGATTTAGCATCAGCCAATGAGATCGCTCATTTAGAGTTAAATCCCTCCTTTTACTTTCACGATTGGTTGCTGATAAAAAGAAAATGACCATATTTGGATCCGACAGTATTGAGAGCTTTCTAACGGTGTGTGTGATAACACAGGATGATTTATAACATAGACAAAGTGTAGTAAAATTAAGACCTAAATGTGTATTTCTGACTTTTTCTCACCACAAGTCTGAAAGAAGACATGTTATTGAAGACAAATATCCCAAAATCTCAAAATTGACCAGTGAATAAAAAAACGATGTTTTTGCCTGACGTGTCTCGCCTTAAATAAAATTTAAAAAAAATTGTTTTTTTTTTTTAAAAAGTCAACCAAGACTTTTTCATACTCACTGTCCACACTCTCTATGGCTCTTATTATATATTTAAGCTGTCAGATTATTTTCCCGCAGTGCATTTATGAAAGTGAACGATAACGGCCGAATTACACTGGCACAGATTCACAAAACACTTCTGTGATGAGAATAAGTCTTGGTTTCAGGGAAGTTTCGAGGTCTGAAAACTCACTGTATATGATTTTACGATCAGACACAATCCAGATGTTCTCACTTACCATTGTCATGCCAACTATTAAGGGTGTCACAAAATATATGGGGGGTCTGAAGTGATTCTGGTTCATCTCATGAAATGCAGAAAACAGGTCTGCCCAGCACACGATCCACAGTATCAAGCCCAGAGCCTGCACACATAGACATAACGAATCATTACACACACACATCACAGAGAACTGAAGCCACAAACATACAGGGAACATTCTTTAGCTAACGTTACATTACAGTTTTTTACGATTGCTATGACAGATTTTTCAATACTTTTAACAATTTTCCAAAACTCTTAACACAGTTAGCACTACATCCATCTGTGTAAGTTATACTATTAACACATTTCTTGTTGCTTTAACACAAAATGCATACAATAGAGTGCCGAAGTTTTGACGTCACTTTGTAGGACAACTCGGAAGTTAGCGGCGCATGGGTTCCCTCGATCGAAAAGCTACGCATTTTCCCCATGGACTTTTGGAAAATCGCTAAAAATAAGATCTGTGTTCAACAAAGAGTTGTGACCCGTACACGTTTTGTCTATCAAGACAATCTTTACAAGTTAATCCAAAATCTATACATTTTGAAGCCTAAATAAAGCCGTCAGATATAAAATGCTAACACAATAAAGTATAAACCGTCGTAAAAGAAAACAATAAAAAATATAGCTGCGAGCAGCGATTACGGGCCCAAGCCGGTGGCACCGCAACCCTGGTGCACCAGGGTGGCGGTACCGTCGGCTTTGGCCCTTCATCGCTGCTCGCAGCTATATTTTATATATATATATAAAGCCAGTGGCACCGCCAGCCTGGTGCCTTTAGCGTTATTGTGCACGACGTGACACAAAATATCTGCTCGCTATCTGCCGAACGGCTCTGGTAGTTCCGCTTCAGCACTGATGATGTTGTAGAATTAGTGCGTTCTGGTTGGTCTGGATTATTGGGGATTTTTTAATTTATGCAGAAATAAGTTATTTATAATACAGATAGAGAATAAAGTTAGTGTTGATTAAAATGAAAGAAAACAATTATATTGATCTGAAATATAGCACATTAATTTTAAATTTATTTAGGTTCAATTACCAAACATACAATCTTAATTTAATTTAAAGCAAACAATACATTTAAAATATATGGGTTGTATGCACATAAAAAAAAAGAAGATATATCCAAAAAAGACAAGGCCTTAAAGCAGTGGTTCTCAATCTTGGTCCTATGGGTGCCACTGCTCTGCACATTTTATATGTCTCCTTTATCTGACACACCCACTTCAGTTAATAAAGCTCTTTCCTAACCAGCTGATGATCTGAATCAGGTGTGTTAAATGAGGGAGACATACAAACTATGCAGAGCAGTGGCTCCCTAGGACCAGGATTGAGATCCACTGCCTTAAAGGGTTAAACTCTTTTCACTGTAACAGACACACTCTCTCTCACACACACACACACACACACACACACACACACACACACACACACACACACACACACACACACACACACACACACACACACACACACACACACGTCAAGTCACTTACATTTTAGATGCAATATTGACGGTTTTTCTGTTTCAGCAGCGAAAATAGTTAAACAAAGATCACAGCAGAACCATTGCGCATCTCACAGCAACATGTTTTCTCATTACTGAATGATTCAGCATTTTGGACAAATTGGTTTACTCAAAGATTCAATTAGGGTTGTGCCGATAGACGATATCATAGTTAAGCCAGCATCGCGACCCCCCCCCCCCCCCATGTTTCCATGGTGACGCGTCATGCTTGGCACGTGATTCACCACAGCCAAAATAGCGCTGTGTGACATGTAACGTTAGCGCTTTTATTTATAAATATTAACAAACCTGGTTACCATGTCATCAACTATCTTCTATTCTGATTCTCAAATGTGTGTAAGTGAGTTTGTTTTGTCGTTTAAAAAACAGTTTCTCCCGAAATACATGGCCGGTGAACTGGGAGAAGAATAGAGTTAACTTTATACTTACACTGTGTGTCTGATATGAATAAAATCCGTCGGCAAATATATTTGAATGGGTTGTTATTGCTGCTTCCATAGACACCATTGTGTATTTTACAAACTATAAATGTATTGTTTTGCTATACATTATATGCATTTAAATGTCTGAAACCTAAAATAAACATTATGTGGTTAAAAACACTGAATAGTTGTGATATAATAAGACAAGCACTGAACGCGTCTGTCTCTGGCTCAGCGCCAGCCACAGCGCGAAAGCACAGTCTGGATCTGGCTGCTCTGTCACGTGTACATTGTACATCATGTACATTCGCTCCTAGTGGTCAGCTGCTGCAGACTCAGAGCGTGCCGAAATCAAATGGCTGATGAGATGTAGAGGAAAATATCTCCGCGTTGTGCCTACGCCCCTTAGCTGTTCTAAATCCACTGTAAAACACGGCTTTGCGGGGCTTATTGCTTAAGTGAAAAATTAAAACGTTAGCCCCGCCCCTCCTCCCGATATCATCGTCCATCGCGATGTTTCACTGTACACATCGTCTGATGCCAAATTGGTAGACATCGCAAACCCTAGATTCAATGACCAATCCATACCTGTCTCATTCATGAATGACTCAGTCGTTCGAACGAATCGTTTGAACGAATGAATCAATGACTCGCTCATTAAGACGGTAGCCTGGCGACACCTAGTGACGGTTCAGTGTTATGTTTAAAAGTATCATTCTTTCCAACGATTTTTAATTGACTCATATTTAAAACAATCTCATAACATCTTTTAATGCATTGTTATTTTTCAATGTAAATGATGTAATTTGATCAGCCCTACCTAGGGTAACAGCCATATAGTATCTTATTATTCTAAATAATTGAATTTATTGATCAAATTTACAAATTAAAATGAAAGATGAAGCATACATTTAATAAGACTGGACTAGGGGTGCCTTGCAGATATTACAATTGGTAAATGGTAAATGGTAAATGGACTGCATTTATATAGCGCTTTCACAGACCCAATGGCCACCAAAGCGCTTTACAATTTGCCTCACATTCACCCATTCACTCTCTCATTCATACACCGACGGGCGACTGCAGCCATGCAAGGCGCCATCAAGCTCGTCGGGAGCATCTGGGGTTAGGTGTCTTGCTCATGGACACCTCGACACTTGGTCAGGTGGAACCGGGGATTGAACCACCAACCTTCCGGTTTGTAGACAACCTACATGAACCACTGAGCCACTGCCGCCCCAATTATGCACTTTTAAATATACCATTGCCACCCACCGTCAATTTGGTGTGTGTGTGTGTGTGTGTGTGTGTGTGTGTGTGTGTGTGTGTGTGTGTGTGTGTGTGTGTGTGTGTGTGTGTGTGTGTGTGTGTGTGTGTGTGTGTGTGTGTGTGTGTGTGTGTGTGGGTTGGTTTGTGTGGGTTGGTTTATGTGATTTATGAGGACACAAATTTGTATAATGACGTGTATTACACTGGTATTACAACTTATGGGTGGTTTATGAGGACATTTCAAAAGTCCTCATAAATCAAATGGCTTGAAAAACATAAAAAACAATGTTTTATTAAAAAAATTTAAATGCAGCATGTCTGTTATATGCCTTTACTTTATTTAAAAAACGTATTTAAAAAATACAAGGCTTAAGACATTTATTTCCTTTTTTAATGAAGGCCAAACCACACAGCAGTGAAATGGTTAATCTAGCCCCACTCCCCCTCCCCCCTCCCCCTCCCCCTCCCCACACTCACAGACACACACACAGAGAGCAGGCGCATAGCCCCACTCCCCTCCCCCTCCCCACACTCACAGACACACACACAGAGAGCAGGCGCATAGCCCCACTCCCCTCCCCCTCCCCACACTCACAGACACACACACAGAGAGCAGGCGCATAGCCCCACTCCCCCTCCCCTTCCCACACTCACAGACACACACACAGAGAGCAGGCACATAGCCCACTCCCCCTCCCCCTTCCCACACTCACAGACACACACACAGAGAGCAGGCACATAGCCCCACTCCCCTCCCCCTTCCCACACTCACAGACACACACACAGAGAGCAGGCACATAGCCCCACTCCCCCTCCCCCTCCCACACTCACAGACACACACACAGAGAGCAGGCGCATAGCCCCACTCCCCCTCCCCCTCCCCACACTCACAGACACACACACAGAGAGCAGGCGCATAGCCCCACTCCCCCTCCCCCTTCCCACACTCACAGACACACACACACAGAGAGCAGTCACAGAGACGTAGGCTCAGAGAGAAATGACCATATTCAAACCAAAATATCTGACTTCCTCTTGGTTATTGCTAATGACTGTAAATTAGAAAGTTGTCTGGCTGGAGGAGAACTATATAAATACAGATTTTTGTAACTCTAGATGAAACTAACCCGCCCACTTTTGTCCAAAGGTGGCGCTACTGAGTCCCTGCACCACGCCCATTTCTGAAACTATGCACATGTCACCTGGCTAATAAATATGATCTGTCTGTCGAGTTTCATGCAATTTTAAGCAATTTCAGGCATGCTAAGAGTCTCAAAAGCATCCAAAAAGAATATTAAAGTTTGATGGATTGCCACAGCAACAGTTTCAAAGATATCAAGAATCCATTCACAGGTCTTCATCTGCCGTGTATTTACATTATACAGATGAAGTTTGAAGCAAATCGGGTAAAAATAAGAGGGTGATTTCAAAGCATTTTGAAAGTGACACACTTCCTGGTGCCAGTTGGTGGCGCTATAACTTTGACTCACAATAGTCACATCCATGTGATCGGGCTCTTACAACGAACACACTGCTGAAGTTTCATCAAGATTAGTTAATGTATGCCGTAGTTATGACACACTTCCCGTTTCACGTTTCTCGCCATAATTTCGTTTCCTCGCCACGGCCAAACCGTTCGAGATATCAAAAATCCCCTCGCAAACTTTCATCCTCAATGTCTTGACTTCACGCTGACCGAGTTTCGTGCCGTGTGTTTGAATTCTCTAGGAGGAGTGTTTCACATTCCTTTGCATGCGTTTTCCAAACAAGCCTAAATAGCCGACTTCCTGTTGGGCTGGGGTAAAAAGTTAGAGTGCGAAGTATATATGAAACGATGAGATCTACATGTGTACCGAGTTTCATATTATTACATGCAAGCGTGTTTGATTTATGGACCATGTTTTCGGACCCCGTTCCAGGGGGCGCTGTCGAGCCCCCCTGCCACGCCCGGGTACCATCTTCAGCCCGGCCCTGATGGCCGCGGGTTCTGACATGTGTGCAAAGTTTCAGGAGTTTTTGAGCATGTTAAGGCCTCCAAAAGTGTCCAAAAGGTAGTAAAAAAATAATTAGAAGAAGAAGAAGAAGAATAAATATAGCTGCGAGCAGCGATTACGGGCCCAAGCCGGTGGCACCGCAACCCTGGTGCACCAGGGTGGCGGTACCGCCGGCTTTGGCCCTTCATCGCTGCTCGCAGCTATATTTATATATATATATATATTATATATATATATATATATATATATATATATATATATATATATATATAAAGCCGGTGGCCACCCTGGTGCCTTAGGGTTATTGTGCACGACGTGACACAAAATATCTGCTCGCTATCTGCCGAACGGCTCTGGTAGTCCCGCTTCAGCACTGATGATGTTGTAGAAATAGTGTGCTCTGGTTGGTCTGGATTATTCAGGATTTATTATTTTATACAGAAATAAGTTATTTATAATTCAGATGAGAATAAAGTTAGTGTTGATTAAAATGAAGGAAAACAAATATATTGATCTGAAATATAGCACATTCATTTTACATTTATTTAGGTTCAATTACCAAACATACAATCTTAATTTAATTTAAAGCAAACAATACATTTAAAATACATGGGTTGTATGCACATTAATATATATATATATATATATATATATATATATATTATATATATATATATATATATATATATATATATATATATATCCAAAAAGACAAGGCTTAAAAACTCTTGTCACTGTAACAGACACAATCTCTCTCTCTCTCTCACACACACACACACACACACAACACACACACACACACACAACACACACACACACACACACACACCACACACCACACACACACAGTCAAGTCACTTACATTTTAGATGCAATATTTAATAAGCAGAAAAATCGAATTTTCTGCTCTGAAAATATAAATAAGCATACAAATTGAATAAGCACTTTGACTATTCTAAACAGGATAAGCACTAGTCGTTAATGAATAAGTACTAGTACTTAATGGAATAGATACTAATATCTAAAAAATAAGTACTAGTAGCATGAAAATAGAGACTTCGTATTTCCAGAGCCCGTCTAACTTGTCCGCTTGTCCGGGACAAATGGATTTTTGAAGGACAAGTAAAAGAGAATTTTACTTGCCCGAACGGACAAGTCAAGTAGCCTGATTAGAACATCAATAACAAACAAAATACATAACTAGGGAATCACTAAACCGAGAGAATGATTCTGATTTTATTACATTTATTGTATGTTGTTGCGATCGATTGTGGATAATAAATAGGTTGCGCTGTTGACGCTCGCGAGGAGAAATCTATATGAGCGCAGCACACACACACACACTCAGTTAACAACATACTGTAACTGCCTCTAAAAATCTAAATGTGGAGTTTCTATATTTTAACATATGTGTTAAGCAGCCTCAATTGTTTTTCCTGAATACCATATCAAAATGTGACATTGATTTCCTACAACAGTTCAATAAACAGTTAAAATGTAGTCACTTACATTTTAGATGTAATATTGGCTGTTTTTCTTCTGTTCCAGCAGCGAAAATAGTTCCAAACAAAAATCACAGCAGAACCACGGCGCATCTCACAGGAACACTCATTGTTTTCATTACTGAATGATTCAGCATTTTGACCCGAATCGGTTCGGTTGAGTCAAAGATTCAATGAGCAATTCCTAAACATCTGTCTCATTCTTGAATGAATCAACCGTTTAAACGAATCGTTTGAATGAATGAATAAATGACTCACTCATTAATATGGCCGCCTGCCGCCATCTATTGGCAATTTAGTGTTATGTTTATAAGTAGCCTAGTATACTTCTTTCCACTGTTTCTTATTTGTACATTTAAATCAATTTCATAACATTATTTTATGCAATTGTAATTTTTCAGTGTAAATGATTTAATTTGATCAGCCCTACCTAGGGTAACAGTAGCCTATGCTTCATCTTTCATTTTAAATTCCTAAATTTGATCAATAAATTCAATTATTTAGAATAATAAGACACTAATAGGACATTTAATACTATTGGGGGAGGGGATGCCCTTCATGGGACACTATTATGCGACAGTATCGCACTTTAAGATATATAACTAACACCGTATTGCATTTAGGGTGATTGATAACATACATAATATTCAATATTCTTAGTCAATATCCACAACATTCAATGCAGATATTACAATATGCCGATTTAAATATCAAAGCTGATTGAACACTGATGAGAATATTGCTTCAGAATAAATAAATAAATAAATAAATAAATAAATAAATAAATAAATAAATAAATAAATAAATAAATAAATAAATAAATCCGGACAAGCAACTTTTTTCTCAGACAAGTGAATGACAGATTTACTTGTCCGGAGGACAAGCACATGAAAAAAAAAAAAAAAAAAAAAATTATGCTCTCTCTCTCTCTCTCTCTCTCACACACACACACACACACACACACACACACACACATCAAGTCTTTTAAATATACTATTGCCACCCACCGTCAATTTGATGTGTGTGTGGGTTGGTTTATGTGATTTATGAGGACACAAATTTGTATAATGGCATGTGTATTACACTGGTATTACAACTTATGGGTGGTTTATGAGGACATTTCAAAAGTCCTCAAATCAAATGGCTTGAAAAACATAAAAAACAATGTTTTATTAAAAAAATTTAAATGCAGCATGTCTGTTATATGCCTTTATTAAAAAAACGTATTTAAAAAATACAAGGCTTAAGACATTTTCTTTTTAATGAAGGCCAAACCACACAGCAGTGAAATGGTTAATATAGCCCCACTCCCCCTCCCCCTTCCCACACTCACAGACACACACACAGAGAGCAGGCACATAGCCCCACTCCCCCTCCCCCTTCCCACACTCACAGACACACACACACAGAGAGCAGTCACAGAGACGTAGGCTCAGAGAGAAATGACCATATTCAAACCAAAATATCTACATGTGTACCGAGTTTCATATTATTTCATGCAAGCGTTTTTTATTTATGGACCATGTTTACGGACCCCGTTCCAGGGGGCGCTGTCGAGCCCCCCTGCCACGCCCGGGTACCATCTTCAGCCCGGCCCTGATGGCCGCGGGTTCTGACATGTGTGCAAAGTTTCAGGAGTTTTTGAGCATGTTAAGGCCTCCAAAAGTGTCCAAAAGGTAGTAAAATAATAATAATAATAATAATAATAATAATAATAATAATAATAATAAATAATCCTTAGGAAAACAATAGGGCCTTCGCCCTTTGGGCTTGGGCCCTAATAAATAATCCTTAGGAAAACAATAGGGCCTTCGCCCTTAGGGCTTGGGCCCTAAAAATAAAAAAATAAAACAATTGTATGAGTGACGTATACGCGCGAGAGATCACTTCCGGTGCTTTCCGGAAAAGACCGAAGCGCCGGCGCCCTCAGATCACTTGGACGTGGCTGTGTTTACAAGAGGTAAAAACGATATAAATACTGTTGGTTTTCTCACACAAACCGCTTGTTTCGTGTCTTAGGCCATCAATGTGTACTTAGATTTACGAGTCATTAAATCATGTTTAATTTGGACTTCTCTGTGTATGCTCTTTGAGGTGGACCCCATAGACCTGCATTATATGACTGACAGACAAGAACGGTTTGACCGAAAAATATAAACAAAGACACCTACATCTTGGATGCCCTTGAGGTAAGCTAAAACATATCAAAAATTAATTTCAAAGTGAACTATCCCTTTAAGAGTTTAGGAAATGTGTTAAGAGTATTGAAAACATTGTCACAGCGATAGTAAAAACCTGTAATAAAACGTTTGTTCGCAGTTATCTGGGGGCTCATTTATAAAACTGTGCGTAGGATCCTCACTAAAACTGTATGTACGCCCCCGAAAGCCAAAAATATTCAGACTTATAAAAGCGTGTGTACACCAAAACCTGCGTGAAATGCCCTTTATAAACCCAGTCAGAGGAAGATTGTGACGAAATAACCATATATGTGCTTATAAAACTTAAACTTTTTTATTTATTTTTGAAATGAGCGATGGTTTGGCTAGATAAGACCCTTATTCATCGTCTGGTGTCGTTTAAAGCCATTTGAAGCTGCACTGAAACTGTCCTTTGGACCTTGAACCGTTTGGGTCCCATTGAAGTCCATTATATGGAGAAAAATCCTGGAATATTTTCATCAAAAACCTTCATTTCTTTTCCACTGAAGAAAGAAAGACATGGACATCTTGGGTGACATGGGGGTGAGTAAATTATCAGCAAAAGTCTTTTTTAAAAGTGAACTAATCCTTTAAGTAATAAATAAAAAGCAAAGTTACACCCCCACCCCATATATATATATATATAATGATCCGATCCGTGGCTCAAAAACCATAAATGATCCGAACCGTTAATTTGGTGATCTGTTGCACCGCTAGAAATAATGTTTGCTTCACATTAATGGGGACATTAGCAACACATTCTAATTGAGATCTCTTACCGTTTTGATTCTGTTTAACACAGACATCATGATGTATCCCCTGCTGTTCCTCCTGAGGTAGAGGATGTAGAAAGGTGCGGTGACCCACAGGTAGATGCAGGGAGCCCAGGGCAGGACCGACAGCTGGAAGCATTCTGGGAGATCGGGCCGGGCCGAGTGCAGCGTCAGATTGGGCTGTCGAGGAGCAGAAGCACACAGCACGCTAAAAATCATGAACATCACATCAGATTTACACTTCTTAAGGGGAGAGTTCACCCACAAATGAAAATTAGCCCATGATTTACTCGCCCTGAAGTCATCCTATATGACTTTATTCTTCAGACACATACAACTGAGTTATATTAAACAACTCTTCCAAGCTTTATAATGGCAGTGAATGAATGTTTCTGTTTTGAAGTCCATAAAAGTGCATCTGTTCAGCACTGTCATAAAAGTGCATCTGTCCGTCATAAAAGTGCATCTGTCCGTCATAAAAGTGCATCTGTCCGTCATAAAAGGTGCATCGTGTCCATCATAAAAGTGCATTCTGTCCATCATAAAAGTGCATCCATTCATCATAAAAGTGCATCTGTCCGTCATAAAAGTGCATCCGTCCATCATAAAAGTGCATCTATCCATCATAAAAGTGCATCTGTCCGTCATAAAAGTGCATCTGTCCATCATAAAAGTGCATCTTATCCATCATAAAAGTGCATCTGTCCATCATAAAAGTGCATCTGTCCATCATAAAAGTGCATCTGTCCATCATAAAAGTGCATCTGTCCATCATAAAAGTGCATCTGTCCATCATAAAAGTGCATCTGTCCATCATAAAAGTGCATCTGTCCATCATAAAAGTGCATCTGTCCATCATAAAAGTGCATCTGTCCATCATAAAAGTGCATCTGTCCATCATAAAAGTGCATCTGTCATCATAAAAGTGCATCTGTCCATCATAAAGTGCATCTGTCTCATAAAAGTGCATCTGTCCATCATAAAAGTGCATCTGTCCATCATAAAAGTGCATCTGTCCGTCATAAAAGTGCATCTGTCCATCATAAAAGTGCATCTGTCCATCATAAAAGTGCATCTGTCCATCATAAAAGTGCATCTGTCCATCATAAAAGTGCATCTGTCCATCATAAAAGTGCATCTGTCCATCATAAAAGTGCATCTGTCCGTCATAAAAGTGCATCTGTCCATCATAAAAGTGCATCTGTCCATCATAAAAGTGCATCTGTCCATCATAAAAGTGCATCTGTCCATCATAAAAGTGCATCTGTCCGTCATATAAAAGTGCATCTGTCCATCATAAAAGTGCATCTGTCCGTCATTAAAAGTGCATCTGTCCGTCATAAAAGTGCATCTGTCCATCATAAAAGTGCATCTGTCCATCATAAAAGTGCATCTGTCCATCATAAAAGTGCATCTGTCCATCATAAAAGTGCATCTGTCCGTCATAAAAGTGCATCTGTCCATCATAAAAGTGCATCTGTCCATCATAAAAGTGCATCTGTCCATCATAAAAGTGCATTTTCGTCCATAAAAGTGCATCTGTCCATCATAAAAGTGCATCTGTCCTCATAAAAGTGCATCATGTCCATATAAAAGTGCATCTGTCCATCATAAAAGTGCATCTGTCCATCATAAAAGTGCATCTGTCCATCATAAAAGTGCATCTGTCCGTCATAAAAGTGCATCTAGTCCGTCATAAAAGTGCATCTGTCCATCTTTAAAAGTGCATCTGTCCGTCATAAAAGTGCATCTGTCCATCATAAAAGTGCATCTGTCCATCATAAAAGTGCATCTGTCCATCATAAAAGTGCATCTGTCCGTCATAAAAGTGCATCTATCCGTCATAAAAGTGCATCTGTCCATCATAAAAGTGCATCTGTCCGTCATAAAAGTGCATCTGTCCATCATAAAAGTGCATCTGTCCATCATAAAAGTGCATCTGTCCATCATAAAAGTGCATCTTAGTCCATCATAAAAGTGCATCTGTCCATCATAAAAGTGCATCTGTCCATCATAAAAGTGCATCTGTCCGTCATAAAAGTGCATCTTCCATCATAAAAGTGCATCTGTCCATCATAAAAGTGCATCTCCTCTGTGCTCATCATCATAAAAGTGCATCTGTCCATCATAAAAGTGCATCTGTCCATCATAAAAGTGCATCTGTCCGTCATAAAAGTGCATCTGTCCATCATAAAAGTGCATCTGTCCATCATAAAAGTGCATCTGTCCATCATAAAAGTGCATCTGTCCATCATAAAAGTGCATCTGTCCATCATAAAAGTGCATCTGTCGTATGGTTGTCCATCATAAAAGTGCATCTGTCCATCATAAAAGTGCATCTGTCGTCATAAAAGTGCATCTGTCCATCATAAAAGTGCATCTCCATCTAGTGCATCTCCATCATAAAAGGGGCATCTGTCCATCATTAAAAGTGCATCTGTCCGATCTTTAAAAGTGCATCTGTCCATCATAAAAGTGCATCTGTCCATCATAAAAGTGCATCTGTCCATCATAAAAGTGCATCTGTCCATCATAAAAGTGCATCTGTCCATCATAAAAGTGCATCTGTCCATCATAAAAGTGCATCTGTCCATCATAAAAGTGCATCTGTCCATCATAAAAGTGCATTGCGTCAAAAGTGCATCTGTCCATCATAAAAGTGCATCTGTCCATCATAAAAGTGCATCTGTCCTCATAAAAGTGCATCTGTCCATCATAAAAGTGCATCTGTCCATCATAAAAGTGCATCTGTCCGTCATAAAAGTGCATCTGTCCATCATAAAAGTGCATCTGTCCATCATAAAAGTGCATCTGTCCGTCATAAAAGTGCATCTGTCCGTCATAAAAGTGCATCTGTCCATCATAAAAGTGCATCTGTCCATCACTATAAAGTGCATCTGTCCATCATAAAAGTGCATCTGTCATCATAAAAGTGCATCTGTCCATCATAAAAGTGCATCTGTCCATCATAAAAGTGCATCTGTCCATCATAAAAGTGCATTGTCCTCATAAAGTGCATCTTCCATCATAAAAGTGCATCTGTCCATCATAAAAGTGCATCTGTCCATCATAAAGTGTTGTCTCATGTTGTGTACTGTGTATAATTATTTTGTATACTAAATACACACACATGCATGTAAATATTTAATAAAAATGTGTTATTTATATATAAAATATTTATATATAAATATATATACAAAATATACATGCAAATATTTCTCAAATATGCATGTGTGTGTGTGTGTATTCATACAGTATATACTAAATAATTATACACAGTACACACACATATTATATAAACACAAACTTTTATTTTGGATGCGATTAATTGTGATTACAATAAATATATATTTGATAACGCTTTGGTTAATGAGATTTGAACAAACAATATTCCTCAGTGGCTCGGCCGTAGTAACGTCTCTATAAACGAGTCGCGTCTCTAGAGAAGAGTGTGTTCTCTGAGTCGACAGCAAAGTGTGTGTGTGTGTGTGTGTGGTGTGTGTGTGTGTGTGTGTGTGTGTGTTCTCTTATCGACAGCAAACAGAGGCAGGGTTAGTGTTGTTCTCCTCAGATCTCTCATGTGTCGTCGGGCTGAAACCCCACGAGGCGTCAGTCTGAGTCTCAGAGGATGAGGTTTGTGGTTTGAAGGGAAGACACCTTCGCTGTGCCGACTTAGACGTGGTTATGAGGTCAACTGCACAAATCTGTTCATTTCTGTGCGCTTCGGTCAGAGCGAGTCTTTAAACTCAAGGTTTAAAGGCAGATGCAGCTGAAACTGTGTTAAAGGGATAGTTCACCCCAAAACTGTAAACTCTGTCAGTAATTACTCTCCCTCATGTTGTTCAACCCCGTAAGACTTTCGTTCATCTTCGGAACACAAATGAAGATATTTGTGATTAAATCTGAGAGCTTGGTCACTCCTCCATAGGCTTCTGAGGGACTGAAACTTGCTGGCCCAGAAAAGTTATTAAAGACATCGTTAAAATAGTCCAAGTGACGACAGTGGCTCAATCTTAACTTTATCAAGTGACGAGAATACTTTTTGTGCGCAAAAAACAAACAAAAATAACGACTTTATTCAAGTATTCATTTCTTTGTCTGTCGGCCTCGAGATAGTTCACGTAGTGTAACAGCGCAGCGCTTCTGTCTCATATGTCACACGCAGGCTCACTATTGGCCGACGCTGGTCATGTGTGTGGTGTGTGTGTGTGTGTGTGTGTGTGTGTGTCGTGTCCTGGTATTCCATTCATTGCGCCAAGCGCCATATCAGGCATTTCCTTAAACAGAGGTATTAATTACGAAAACGATGATTTATTTTTGCTAATTATTATTTTATTTCAGTTAGTTTTTTCAGTAACTGTTGTGAGTCTTAGTTTAGTCTTTATTTTTTAATTTTAATTTTTCAGTTTACGAAAATGTTTTTTGACCAATGTTTTATAGACTTAGTTTCAGTTTACATTTACGAAGATAAGCTTGTAAAGAACTGCAGGTTTCATCTGAGGATCAGGTTTTCCTCTGGCTGAAGGAAAGCACAGATATGGAGTGTGTTTGCACGTGTTCAAACCCGTTGGTTTACACCACTCCTTCATGAAGGCCTGCGCCAGATGGGTTGCGGTAACTTCCTGAAGCGTCAGTTCTCAGGCAGTGTTTGCTTTGTGCACCTCTATTCATCTCCATCAGGCAAATATGCACACAGCGTTTAGGCACACCTCCAAACCAGACGCGGGACATTCTTCAGTTTACAGTTTCCTGAGCCTCTGGACTCACTGCATGCATTATGTCCACAACATTTTGCATATATGCATATTGCCACGCTTCACGACTGAACACTGATACTTTCTGCATGCATTTTTGTTTAACTATATCAGAACGTTATTGCTTAATGTTCCCTGAACGTTCAAAACATATATTTTTAAAAAATGTTTTGCCTTGGTTATGTGAAAATTAATGGAACGTTCCATTTTGCAAAGATCATGAAACTGTTACTTTGACTGTTTAACTTTTACTTTTTCATTGTTTTTTTCGTTTTTTTTTTTTATATAAATAACATTTTGCTGTTAGTTCATAACTTTTGAGAGAATCTTGCCAGAACGTTCCCTCTTCGCTGGGAAAATGCATTGCAGAGTTTAGTCCTTTTTAAGTAAATAATGTTAGAAGATATAAAAAACATTTTATGAATATTTATTCAGATTATATAGTGTATATGGCGATTGCGAGAGTGCACAAGAAAAATGTTGCTTTAAAATTATTTTTGTCTTTAAGTTAAACTAGTAAAATCTAAATAGAATCTTTACTTTGAAGTAGTTTCTTGAATTGAGAAGCAAAGTTGCAAAGTATTAAGTTTGTTTGTTTTCTTGTGATGGAAAAAACATAAAAAATGTAAAACTAGCCTTATCTTTTTTAGAAAACAAGCATGAACTAAAGACACACTTTCTGTCTTTGTAATGAAACTGACACACCCTCATCATTAAACTGTTTAACAATCTCGACAGTAACAGAAGCGGTGACAGATGAAGATAACACACATTTCTCACACTAAACACACCTCACTGTACGCTAATGCGGTCCCATAAATATCCAGAATTACCTAAACATTCCGCATGTATTATAAATATTATAAATCATTACGTTTGTAAGATCTAATGCCTTGAGACAAAGCTTTGATGAAGAATAATGTGCTCTAAAAACAACATTCAATTGGAATTTAAACCTGGAAATACAGAGAAATATTTCAGACTGACTTTTTTTATGTAGAAACAATTTTAACTCAGAAAGTTCTGAATTTTGAAGTAATAACAAAGAAATTGCAAGTAACATAATCAATTAAACATGAGGTTTTGAGGTAGAAAGATGAAAATTTTATTTTCTGAAATAGTATAAAGTGGATTTAAAAACCCATTTTTGCGATGTAAATAATGAAACAAAGATAAATCCTTTTAGAACTTTTGCAAAGTGACACATTTCAGCGAAAACAATACAAATAAAACCATAAAATGAGCAATCTTAATAAGTGTTCACCCTGTGTGTGTGTGTGTGTGTGTGTGTGTGTGTGTGTGTGTGTGTGTGTGTGTGTGTGTGTGTGTGTGTGTGGTGTGTGTGTTTGTGTGTGTGGTGTTTGTGTTCAGACTGAATTAATCATGTAAAACACACACATCTGTCCTCAAATAAACCTCAGATGTTCAGATATGGATTATCTTTGTTTCATTGTTTCATCTCAAAAATCTAAATCTTTTGCAACCTAAATCTGTACGTCGTTTGATTCTATAGAGTTTCCTATAGAGTTTCCACTTCAAAGCTCCTCTTTATTGCTGCAGATTATCACGCTTATGTCTCTTGGTTTATGGTTTAATCCGCAGCACAAGAGGAGGAGAGACTGCCGGAAGGTGCAGGAATAATTCTCTAGTATGTAGTGATGCTGTAATTCATGGCAAAAGTGAGGAACTATTCAATTATTTTCCACTCAAAATATTTTTTTGCATAATCAGAATCAGCTCTATCTAGCTCTTAATGTCTGTCTCTATGATTTCACATGCATGTATTCTTCCATTACAAGTTGATTGTACATAAACATTGAAGGCAGCAACTTTTTTTATTATATTATGAATCTTTTAAATTGCTTTAGCAACAAGTTACATTTGTTTTGTATATAAATATAAATTAAAGGTACAATATGCAGGATTTTTCGCCACCAGGGGTCGCTAACCTCTTACAATAACAAAGGCGTATATTGATGACGTATATTCTGCATTAAGCGTAATTATGGATGTTTTATGGATGAGTGAATACACTGATGTTTTTATCATGACTGTGGTGTGAAGCAGAAGCGATTGCTAGACGTACACCAGCGCCACACACACACACACACACACACACACACACACACACACACACACACACACACACACACACACCACACACACACACACCACACACACACACACACACCACACACAACACACAACGCCAGTCCCGCGGATATAAAGGAATAAGGACATTTCATTCTACCGAACGACACGCAAGTGCTGAATTAATACTCACACAGGTCAGTTTATTAGAGGAATGAAGCTTGAGGTAACCCAGCACTGTTTCACTCGCTCTAACAGTTACACTATCACACTAAACCATTTGAGTGTGTTGAATGTTGTTAGTTGGGTTGTTTGTTGAATGTGTTAGTTGGGTTGTTTGTTGAATGTTGTTAGTTGGTTGTTTGTTGGCTGATGAGACTAAGTAAGCTAGATCAACATTAGAATAACATACAGATCATATTCTAACATTTCCTCATGTTGAACTAAATACATTGATTAGTTTTATGTACATTTGCTCTCCTGTCTAATAAAGACATGAACACTCGCGTCTCTGTCAGTGGAAGTTAGTCGTGGACGTGGAGCTCTCGCATCTCGAAACATGTTGATCTTCGTTTTAGTCTCTTTCTGTCTCAAAGTCTGCTTGCCATGGTCCATAATGTTTGAACAAAACAACAACAGCGTGAGCGTCCTGCTAGGCATAACCCAGTTGTCCACATCTGTCGCCATGGTTACTATGGCAGTACGAGCGGAAACAATGGTGGAAACCGAGGCTAACGCGGATATGACGTCATTGACGGGCGACTCCTCACCGCTGCTCACACGCCCCGTTTCATTGGTTAAAATCACAATTTTCTCACGATTTACAAATAGTTGGAAACATTTGGGATATTGTAAGTAATCAACTAAACAAAATATATAACATTGGCCTAGTGGTTTTTGGATATTTTACTGCAAAAATCCTGCATATTTTACCTTTAAGCACAAGTCAACAAACAAAAGTTGTTACAGTAATATCATTAGAAATTCCAAACTTTTTTATCAGCAGTGGAAATTAAAGGAGTAGTTCACTTTTAAAAAAACTTTTGCTGATAATTTACTCTCCCCCATGTCATCCAAGATGTCTACGTCTTTCTTTCTTCAGTCGAAAAGAAATTAAGGTTTTTGATGAAAACATTCCAGGATTTTCTCCATATAATGGACTTCATTGGGAGCCAAACGGTTCAAGGTCCAAAGACAGTTTCAGTGCAGCTTCAAAGGGCTTTAACGACACCAGACGATGAATAAGGGTCATATCTAGGACCCTTCGAGTCATGACTAGAAAAAAGATTTTTTCATTTTGATGAACCAGTTCGAGCAGGAGAGTCACGAACATACATCACAGAACAGAGCAAGGCGAGCATTTGTGCTTAAAAAACTTAAACTTTTTTATTTATTTTTGAAATGAGTGATGGTTTGGCTAGATAAGACCCTTATCATCGTCTGGTGTCGTTAAAGCCCTTTGAAGCTGCACTGAAACTGTCATTGGACCTTGAACGTTGGTCCCATTGAAGTCCATTATATGGGAAAATCTGGAATGTTTTCATCAAAAACCTTAATTTCTTTTCCACTGAAGAAAGAAAGACGTGGACATCTTGGATGACATGGGGGTGAGTCAATTATCAGCAAAAGTTTTTTTAAAAGTGAACTACTCCTTTAAATCAGTTATTAATATAGAAAATGCGTTATAAAGAGAAATGAGCTATAGATGTAAAATACAAGAGTCAGCAGCGACAGCTCAATGTTTTACACTATGGACACATTGTTTGAAAAATACCAGCTGAGAAACACAAATTGTTCCCACTGAGAAAACACACACTTACATCACAGTCTGCAACCGTTTCACATTTACACTCATCTGGAACTTCTATAGTGGTTCTATAGAACTTCTTTACATTAATGCATTTGGCCGAAGCTTTTATCTAAAGCGACTTACATTGCATTTGAATGCACACATTTATATTCTTAAGGCCTGTTCACACCGGGACGAATTTCGCGTGCGATATTCGTCAACGTTTAACGCCTTGTGACTAAACAATGGGCGCCAATGTGAGTGTGCACACAGTAAGCTACAGGGCATCGTCTTTCAAAACATGACCTGCGTGAAAGAGAAACATTTTTTTATGAGTCATTATACCCAGCACTTTTGAAAATGCACTTCCGAATGCGTCTCTGTCCCCAGCACATCTCAAACCAAACTGACGGCCGTGGGGACATCATCACCAGGGCACAGGTGACACCGATGAACAATCAAGACTAACGAGGAGAACAAGGGGACGTGGTAAACAACACAAGACAACGCAAACACATAGCCCAAAACACAGGCCACAACATGAGAACAAATCCTGACACCTATCGCTTGGCCCTAATCCTCTTCCATATAAATCAGCTGTTTTCTATGTGAATGTATAGTAAAGTGTATTTATTCCTGTGATCAAAGCTGCATTTTCAGCATCAGTCTTCAGTGTCACATGATCCTTCAGAAATCACTATAATATGATGATCTGATGCTCAAGAAACTTGTAAAAAATGCAAAAAATGCAAGTGTTCATGTAAAACTTAATAACAAAATGAATGTTTATGGTGCAAAAAAAGTGGACTTAAAGCAAAGGATTAATGCTGGAAAGATGTGGAATGTGCCCTGTTTAATATCCTTATGTTACTCCAGGTTCTTGCCACGCCGGGACACGGTGCTTATCACAAGTTGCTTTTGTCACACAATCAACACCCTTTATATACTGTAGAACGGCGGCTGCATTATCACAATGCATACAGTGTTCTCAAAAACCTCAAACCACAGTAAGAGAAAAAGTATGGTTAATAATTATCGTGCTTCATGCTGGCGTACAGTAACACACACCCAGACCAGACCAAGATGAAAATAACAACAGATATAGATCCATATATGTGCATGCATGCAATATATCAGCATAATTATACATCATATTGCTTCACCACTAATGTTTGGTTCGCCCACTAACCTAAATGTGCACGCACTAACCCTTTATTTCAATCAAATGAATGTACTTGATAATGTTTTTTATTTCATATTTTGTATTTTTAGGGGATTTTATGGGACTAAATTATATTTACGCTGTATTTATAATCCATTTATTCACTTTTTAAGCATAGACCTGAAAATTAAAACCTGAAATTTCCAACTTAAAATGTAGCTATGTTTCCATCCACACGTTTTTATCCACATTAAGTGATATCGAATGAAAAATGGAAAACTCGATTGAATTTCATGAATATCGACTCAAATGAAATGCGTTCGGTTTCCATTTTCCATTCCAATCCATTGTGTTTAGCAAAACTTTGTTCGCGAATGTTGTGAGAAAATGAATGGAAACACCTTAAAATGTCTCAAATCAATTCAATATACCATTTGATCGCAAAACAGCATGTGACGTCATTACACACAGGTTATATTCGCTTTAAAGCTGTTGGATGGAAACACACTTTCACCAGCTTTATTCGCATTAGTGTTTTTACCGAACTTCAGATAATTCCATTGACAAGTGGATGGAAACATGGCTTGTGGTAAATCTTGAATGTTTTAAAGCAACAGATGAAGTTTGATCTCTTTTTAAATACGACACTTGGAAGATTATTGCTGAAATTGAGAAAAGTTTAAAAAAGTGAACTTTAAAAAAGTTACTTTTCTGTTATGGAAAATGTGCCAAAATACTATTTCCAATTTTTATGTGAAATATATATTTTCAAAAACATCTTCTACTCTAAAATTGTGAGAGAATCAAAGCCATAAATCTAAACAAGTTGTGTTCAAAATTTGAGCTTGATATCTAAAAATGTAGATGTTGTTCGTCTGCAGTACCAAACGCTTCCACTAGAGGAAACTCTTCTTTATTCATTTTCAATGCGCTCATTTTGATCGCGAGGAGCACAAGTGTGACTATTTTTTTTTTCCAGGACCATTTAACCTTTTTGAATCATATACATCATTTTATTTTTTGTGTTCACATAGCAAGTGCCAAAACCGTTACCAAGTTTCCGATGAAAAAATAAAAAAAACGTAAAAATGTTCTAATTTAGGGCCCGTCCACACGAAGACGCGTTTCGCTGTATACGTATACATTTTTTATCGTATTGGCGTTTCGTCCACACGGATCCGGCGTTTTGGGAGAGTGAAACCGCTATTTTTTGAAACCGGGTCCCAAAGTGGATAAATCTGAAAACGACACCCTTGCGGTTTCGTGTGGATGGCCAATCCGTATATTTTGTGAAACGATGATGTCATCACCCCACGTGTGGACTAGTCAGACAAGCTAAATCAGTTGCCATAACAGCAACAACAACTGCGACTACTTGCTTGAGTTCAGAAGCTACTGAGCCTCTTTTTTTATTTATTTATTTATTTATTTATTATTTATTTATTTATTTATTTATTTATTTATATTTAGGCCTACTTTAATGTTTTTTTATTTTATTTATTTATTTATTTATATTTCGTTCTTATGCTATGATGTTTGTATTTTGTCTGATTAAGGCATTTTGTATTTTGTAGGGATGGGCATGTCAAGCAAAAATAATATTCTTCGATCGCTGGGAATTATTTGATTATTATTAAAAAAACGCACCTCTGCCCCTCATGCTTACTGGTGACACGGCGTTTGCTCCGACATTAACTTTCTCTGTACTTTAGGCCTATATGTTGTAGCAATTAAAGAAAAGTTAGTTTCATATTTATGTTTAAATAATGTTATTTTTTCCATTTCATATGTTGATTAGGCCCTATATGAAAAGTGAACAGCGTAAGATGCGCAATATCGAGACACATCATTTTGACCACTTCATTAAGTTTTGTTTTGTATAAAGCCTTTCTTTAAAGTGAATTTCGTTTTGTAAAAATTGTATCTTAAATTTAATCAATGTTTCATTAACCAATTGCCTGGATTTAATAAATAAGAAGCAAATATAGCAGACAATAGCCTATAATCAGGATATGGAGGCGCTGACGCGATATAACTGGCATCGCACGAGAACTGGAGCTTGTCTCATAAATGAACATAAACTCAGAAATATATCTAAGCTTGAAATGTCTACTTTTAAACAAAACAATTCAAAACGAAAAGAAACAGACAACTCTAATAATCCGTATAAGTGTGCATTTCTCTCTATAGGCACCTTCACAACACTGAGGTGACGAGTCAGCATCGTCACACTAAACACTAGTTTATTAATAAACAATTAAAATGTCTCCTTGCTATATTTGACACATTCATAATGATTAGGCTATTTGCGGTTCTTTGTGGCAAGCTTTATGCGTCTGCTAACTAATCGACTATCGTGACTCCTCCCTATTTTGTACCATTTATAGTTTTTCATATTGTTAAATAAAGTTCTTGGTAAAAAAGAAAAGAAAAGAAGCTACTGTGCCTAATATTACTGTATATTATTGTATACAGCGCGCAAGGTTTATGTGCAAGTCTTCTTCTCTGTTTTTAGTGTATCTGTGTCAGAATTACAGTGCCTCGTACTGGTCTGGCATATATACTACACCGTTTTCAGTCGGTTTCAGTGGTTTCGTGTGTACGCAGATATTTCTTGAGACGACGCCGTGTTTACGGAATTTTTTTTTAGAACGAGGAAAAAAAAAGAACGGATAGGGAACGCACCGGCTTCGTGTGGACGTGGCCTTGGGCTAATTTAGAAGAATTTCTGTTAATGTTGGTTTTAGGTACCATCATGATAACGTGTGCATGCAGATTAATTTGAGAGCAAATAAAACCTTTATATTGATGCACTCATACAGCAATAATTATAATGATAATAATTTATTGTCATATAGCAAGTGCTACTGTATAACAAACTATTGTTTACATGTTAACAACTTAGCATGTTAGCAAACTAACTTGTTGAAGTTAGCTAAGTTTATACTAATAAAAGTGTTCACATTGAGTTGAGATTACATGAAAGTTTTAAGTTAAAAGTGTACTCAAACATTTCAAGTTAAGAACAATTAAAATGTATAAGTACAAAATAAAAATCTGCCAGTTCTGCTTAGTTAAACTTAAATTTTTTAAATGTTGTGTTCACATAGCAAGTGCCAAAAGTTTTCCGATAAAAAAAAAAACACTTAAAAATGTTTGGTCAAAAATGACATAAAAGAGAGTATCATGAGTGAAGTAAAACTGCAGCACTGATGCAATCATTAGCTGTATTATTGGTCATATTCATGCACATAAAATGCATAATTAAACAGATACTATCATTTACAGTGAGCTGTGTAAATATGATCCGTATCAGGAAATTCTCAGCAATCCAAACATGCACTCAGATTTACAGTGAACAAGCCTTCAACAGGAAGTGACACAAGGACCCGCTTTTGCTTTCCAAACACACACACATTTCCTTCCCAAGTTCATCATAAGACGAAGCCTCACGAGGGGAATTCACAGCGCTTTACTGAAGAAGTGAAACCCAGAAGATATATTTAGAGACAGAGATTTTCCCATTGCTAATGGGAAATACAACAACGCAAGGTGAATAATGGGCACTTTTCTTTAAAAGTGCATCATTATTAGCATTATTAGCATCATTTTAAGGCTTTATTATGGTGCGTTTTTGTTTCAGTTGCATGTGAAATTATCAATTTATATCGACAAATCAGAACATTCTCAATCAAAAGCGATTTTGCTATAGTTTTTATACAAGTTAATACAAAAATACAGCTGTCTGTTAGTTCACAGTGCAAGATTACTCTACAAGATTTTAGAAGAACTAACAAGATTTTAATAAAGTATTAGTAAATGTGAAAATTAAAATGAACATTTAAGTAATAAATGCTGTATATGTGGAGTTCATTTATGTTAACAATTGTAGTTAACTAATGTACTTACTGTAAAGTGTTACCGTTTTACTCAATAGTTTTTTACTGTGTAAAGCGAACGCTTGGGTCAAGAGATTTAACAATTACTTATGCTTTTTCGAATATTGTCTTTCATGCAGTGTGTAAAAGACCCTGGTGTGGTAAAAAAGGTAAACATTAATGGAAATATATTTCAGAGATATTTTACTCGTAAAAAATTCTAGGGGTACACTGTAAACTCTAATGTTGTCTTTACTTAAACAATCAAGTGCACTTGACTAAACAAACATATTTAGCATTTTGGCCCTGTCACTCAAAAATATAAGTTCAAATAACTTATTTACCTTCAAAATACATAAACTTAAGATTTTAAGTGCTGTGAGCTCAAAATCATGATTAATCCTTACAAAAGGTCATTTTCACAAATGTTGTTTTCTTTACTGAGAAATTATAATACATATGCGTTCTTCAAGTGCAAGGTGTCATTCTTATTTTACCAGAAAACAAATGGCTTTTATTATATTACAAGTATTGATCGTAATGGAAATTTAAAAAAAAAAATTTTTAAACCTGATAAATAACTTTAAACTTGATAAATAAACTTTAATACCCATATACAAGTGTTTTTATACTTAAATATACAAGTACACTTGAAATTAACACTAAGTTAAGTGAACTTTATTGTTTAAGTACATTAAATAATCGTCAAGTTTGGTGAACTAAACAATTTAAGTCAAGTCTACATAAGCACCAAGTTAAGTAAACTTAAAGGATTGGTTCACTTTAAAAAAGTTCACTTTCTTTCTTCAGTGGAAAAGAAATGAAGGTTTTTGATGAAAACATTCCAGGATTTTTCTCCATATAATGGACTTCAATGGGACCCAAACGGTTCAAGGTCCAAATGACAGTTTCAGTGCAGCTTCAAAGGGCTTTAAACGACACCAGACGATGAATAAGGGTCTTATCTATAGACAAACCATCACTCATTTCAAAAATAAATAAAAAAGTTTAAGTTTTATAAGCACAAATGCGCATTTGTGACGTTCGTTCGTGACCTTCGTTCGTGACCTTTTCAACGTAAAAATTTGCGTATTACGTGATGTCACAAACGCGCATTTGTGCTTATAAAACTTAATTTATTTTTGAAATGAGTGATGGTTTGGCTAGATAAGACCCTTATTCATCGTCTGGTGTCGTTTAAAGCCCTTTGAAGCTGCACTGAAACTGTCATTTGGACCTTGAACCGTTTGGGTCCCATTGAAGTCTATTACATGGAGAAAAATCCTGGATCATAAATATGCATGTTTTGGGAGACCCCATTACTCAATTATATTGAGGGAATGAGTTTACTCAAATCGATTGAGTTCAATCAACTTATTAGGGTTTTCAGTGTATAATTGTGGCCAACTTGTTTTGGAGAAAAACATTTATTTTATAATGTGATTAAGTCCCCTCTTTCAATTCTTTTACTTTAATGAAAGGTTACATTTTTGGCAATTTTTTGAATGAAAGATTAAAAGGATAAACGATGCAGATTTATTTTTTACAGACAGTTTTGATCATATTAACCAGGGGTGCCATTAATTCTGAGCACGGCTGTATATATATATATATATACAACTATATCAAAAAACATTATTGTGTAAATAAAAAGACAAAAATTGCACAATTTGTGATGTAACTCCTTAAAAAGACTATGTTGAAATCTGACAGCCCAAAAATGAACCACACTTTATATTCTTTTTATTATAAAGCAGAACAACACACAATTAGCACATTAAAATACAAAAATACTTGTGTGAATAATAAATGTAAATAGGAAAGTATTTGATCACAGATCTGGAATCCCTCCACAGTAACTCATATACAGAAGCACCCGAGGGAAACTAACCGACTCAATACGACACAGTTAAATAAGTAATATGTTCCTTTTATTTAAACATTTATTAAATAATCCCCCAGAAAGCAGCACTTTAGTCTTTAAGTGTTGGCCTGAATTGACCGCAGTGCTAATAGGATTTATCCGATCACGAGACGATCCAGGAAAAATCAAGGTCGACGATGATGAGAGAAACAAACACGGATCAAACGAGGACAGGGATTAGAAACAGCGAATAAATATTAATATTAATATTTCCGGCCCCAGAACGAGAGACCTTACCTGACATTTCAACCAGAATAAGTTGGCAAAACTCAAAAAATGTAAGATTTTTATTTTGTACTTACACATTTTAATTGTTCTTAACTTGAAATGTTTGAGTACACTAATTAAAGTTTCATGTAATCTCAACTCAATGTGAACACTTTTATTAGTATAAATTTAGCTAACTTCAACAAGTTAGTTTGCTATGCTAAGTTGCTAACATGTAAACAATAGTTTGTTATACAGTAGCACTTGCAATGACAATAAATTATTAGTCACATCACTAGTGTTATTGCTACCCAAAATACCCTAGTAACCACCAAGAATACCCTAGCAACACCATAGCAACCAGACAGAACACCCTAGCAACCACCTAGCAACACCATAGCAACCACCCAGAACACCCTAACAACCGCCTAGCAACCACCTGAACAGATGAATAAGCAAAATCTCAGCACCAGAATATCGTACAGACATGTTTGTTGGCTCGTCACGCCCTAGCAACCGAGTGGCGAGTTTTGCCACTGCCTATTATTATTGCTGTATGAGTGCAGCATTATAAAGGCTTTATTTGCTCTCAGATTAATCTGGATGCACACGTCATCATCCTAAAACCAATATTAATAAATTCTTGTAAATTAGCCTAAAAACACATTAATCACTACTAAATCACCCACTTAAAATTAATCTTGCACACAAAAAAACATTGTATTACACTTAATTTTAGCATTTACTCTCCTTTTCGAGTGCCATCAGCAAAGCATGCTGGGAAATAGACATCCCAGCCGTTTCAGTTACACTTAAGTTCGTCTAAATTAAAAGAAATAATTTCATAAAACTCAAAACAAAGAAACAGTTCAGTTTACTTAAAATACATCAGTTCTGTGAACTTGACAGAAAAAGAAAGTGCTAAATACTCATAAAAGTTACTAATTTAAGTTTATCCTACTCGAACCAGTTCATTATTTTGAGCGTTAGGGTTTACAGTGATTGCTGTACGTGATCTCATTATAGTAACATTCAGAATTAAAGATTGGGAGGTAATCCATGATTATACAGTCAAACTGAACATTATTCAGACACCAGACATCATTTTTGATATTTGTTCCACTAGTGTGTGATCAGGACACTATAGTTCATTTCTGTAAGTGAGGAGAGCAGAATAAAGTAAACTGTGACATATTATACACAAATATTCTTCATACAGTGTAAAATTTATACATATTTGGGCCCAAAAATGATTGGGTCACTTTGAGCTGATGATGTTTTTCTTTTTTTTTTTTCTTTAATAACTAAAGCTCTTTTTACACACAGACTGAACAACATGAAGCATTGCTGGGTCACTGGTTGGCTAACTGGTATTGTCTAATTGTGTAGTTAAATTTAACAGCTGACAGATATTCAACATAATTCATGTGTGAGAGTCTAACAGAAGGACGGACAAAACCTGTCAAATATCCACTGAGTTCTGCTCATATGCATTATATGAAATATAAATTTTTCACACGAGGTTATCGGAGTAAAGCATCATCGGTTTGACACTGAAATATAGTTTACATCAGCAAATATACAGGCTGATTATGGAAATGCACAATATCAGTTATCAGTCTGTATCTGTCAATATTGCATATTTTGGTTACACTTTAAAGTTACATTAAACACCTATATAAAACTATTATTGTTAGCAGCAATATGGCTTTATTCGAACATTTTAATATCGCTGACAGTATAAGATCACGTAAACAACTGGAGAGTTGATTTGTTTGGGAACTCTGTTCAAAAGAACTGATTCAGTGAAATGAGTCAGTGTGTTTAATGAGGAAGACACTCCGCAGCGTCCATTAATATTAACATTAATGTGTTATTTTTCTCCAAATTCTGTGTTATTGAGGGTCAGGGCACGTCGTCACAGGCTCTGGAGAGAAATCTCTGTAGTTATTCCAGGTAAAGGCTTATTCTCAGGGTCATTCCACTCTCACATACAGTCTGTGTTACAGGCAATCAACACTGTGTAGGTTAAGAAGAAAAGCAAAGAGCTGCAAATCTCTTCTGATCCCCTGCTTGACGCCGCAATCACTGAGTCTTCAATCCTGGGTCAAGACAGGACACAGAGCGTGAAAATGAAGAGTCTTTGGTCATATATATTATATTAAATGCACTTGCAACCACCCCAAGTACCTTAGCAACTGCATAGCAACACCTTAGTAACCACCCGTGTCACCCTAGCAACCGCATAGCAACACCATAGCAATCACTTGAAGAACTATAGCAACACCATAGCAGCCACCCTAGCAACACCTTCAACCTAGCAACACTCTAGAAACCATCCAGTATACCCTTGCAACCACTCATGCCACTCTAGCAACCGCATAGCAACACCCTAGCAACAACCCCAAGTACTCTAGCAACACCCTCAACCACCTAGAAACCATCCACTATAGCCGAGCAACCTCTTTGCAACCATTTATGCCCCTCTAGCAACACAATAGCAGCCACCCTAGGAACACGCTCAACCACCTAGCAACACTCTAGAAACCATCAAGTATACACTAGCAACCTCTTGGCAACCATTTATGCTCCTCTAGCAACACCATAGCAGCCACCCTAGGAACACGCTCAACCACCTAGCAACACTCGAGAAACCATCCAGTATACCCTAGCAACTAGGGGTGGGCGATATATCGTTTAGACGATAATATCCAAATTGTTGTCTGGACGATATGCAAAATTGGGATATCGAATATTTCATAATTTGTACAATCCAACCCCCCAAACATGAAAAGAGCGGAAGGAAGTTAAAGAGAAAACAAAAAACTAAGGCGGCCGCCTAAGCAACTCACGCCTGCCGCCTTAACTATACGTTGGCAAAAAAAATTATATGAGCGATAACCGCCGTGTTACTGTTTTGAGGACAACCAGCACGTCATTCGGGCATTAGCACTCCGGGTGTTAAAGGAAATCCTTAACAGGCAGCCGTTCGCAAGCGCAAGCGGCTCGTGACAGAACATAGACTGACTGAACGACACTTCAATTGAAGTTGAAAATCTCAAATGAAGATTGCTGAACTCCAGCTTACTTGTCTGTGTTTTCAGATCATCCGCGCTTCTTCAGCAGTGTAGAGAGCGCGCATGGTTGCTGATCTCCGGCAGTGTTTTTAATGTTGATGCAATGTTTACCGAATATCCACACACGATTTCAAACGTGACATTGATTTTATACAACAGTTAAAAAAACAAAACAAAAGGGTAACATTAAGTGATTTACTAAATTTAAAACAGTATACTCAGGCTTATTGCTCTATTTTGCAACGGAATCTGTGGCTTTGAACGAACCGTGAGATTCAATGAATGACTCGATAACTCGCACACATAAAGACAATGAGTTACCGCCACCTACTGGTGATTTTATTATAATATTTTTATTAATATTAAACGATTTTTAACATTGCCTATTTAGTGAACATTGTTTTTATTTAAGGAATTATTTATTTTTTAAAGGTATTACAAAGGTAAAAAATGAAATGGAAAAATTTATTAAAGGGGGCAAAATATTGTCTCTTAATGGAAAAGCTGTGCCTGCAGTCTAAGTGGAAGAGGGGTACGGCACTCTAAAACATTGGAGAACCACTGAACTAAGGAAAAGGGATATGTAGAATTGCACAAGTGCTACTGCTAAAGAGTGCAATGTCAATAATTTCTCATAATCTTAATTGAATTGGTCTAGAGAGAATAATTATTATTACATTTTCTCTACTAGATGTAAGACTCAAGTTTCAGTATTTGTCTTAATTTGTGTCAGGAGTTATGCAATACCCCCCGCCCCCCGCAAAAATATCGTCTGAATATCGATATCGAGATATTGAAAAAAAATATCGAGATATTCATTTTTGTCAATATCGCCCACCCCTACTAGCAACCACTCATGCCACTCTAGCAACCGCATAGCAACACCCTAGCAACCACCCCAAGTACTCTAGCAACACCCTCAACCACCTAGAAACCATCCACTATACCCTAGCAACTTCTTAGCAACCACTCATACCACCCTAGCAGCCGCATAGCAACACCCTAGCAACCAGACCAAGTCTAGTCTATCAACACCATAGTGATCACCCAGAAAACCCTGGCAACACCCTACCCCACCCTAGCAGCACCCTAGCTTGACCAAGTCAAGTCTATCAAAAGCATAGCGACCACCCAGAAAACCCTAGCAACACCCTAGCAACCATCCAGTATACCCTAGCAACCACTCATGCCACCCTAGCAACCGCATAATAACACCATACCCCACCCTAGAAGCACCCTAGCAACCAGACCAAGTCTAGTCTATCAACACAATAGCGACCACCCAGAAAACCCTAGCAACACCCTAGCAACCATCCAGTATACCCTAGCAACCAATCATGCCACCCTAGCAACCGCATAGTAACACCATATCCCATCCTAGAAGCACCCTAGCAACCAGACCAAGTCTAGTCTATCAACACCATAGCGACCACCCAGTAAACCCTAGCAACACCCTAGCAACCATCCAGTATACCCTAGCAACCACTCATGCCACCCTAGAAACCGCATAGTAACACCATACCCCATCCTAGAAGCACCCTAGCAACCAGACCAAGTCTAGTCTATCAACACCATAGCGACCACCCAGAAAACCCTAGCAACACCCTAGCAACCATCCAGTATACCCTAGCAACCAATCATGCCACCCTAGCAACCGCATAGTAACACCCTACCCCACCCTAGAAGCACCCTAGCAACCAGACCAAGTCTAGTCTATCAACACCATAGCGACCACCCAGAAAACCCTAGCAACCATCCAGTATACCCTAGCAACCACTCATGCCACCCTAGCAACCGCATAGCAACACCCTAGCAACCACGCCAGGTACTCTAACAACACCATAGCAGCGATCGAGAACACCCTAGCAACACCTTCAACCACCTAGTAACCATCCAGTATACCCTAGCAACCACTCATGCCACCCTAGCAACCACCTAGAAACACCCTGGCAACCAAGTGCCGAGTTTGCCACTGCAAGCACAGCTCAGAAGTTCTTCAGGAAATGTACAATCTTATTATTATTCTTCTGTACACCGTTTGTCCCAGACCCATCTCATCTCAGCTCTACATTACAGATGTAAGTGTGTGGACTCACTGCTGTGTTTACTCAGTTTGATCATCAGTGATGTGATTAGACGGGCTGTGCAGCTGCTGTGATCAAATGGGGCTATAGGGTTATTGTTCAGCTGGGTTACTCTCTCAGGTTTACATTAGCGGGTCTCTTCAGGATCACTGATGCACGAGACGCAGGGAAACACACTGCTCTCTTCATCTCCTGATCTGTGTGTGTGTGTGTGTGTGTGTGTGTGTGTGTGTGTGTGTGTGTGTGTGTGTGTGTGTGTGTGTGTGTGTGTAGGCATAGTTACATGCAACTAACCCTAACACTATAGTAAGTACATGTAGTTAATCAATTACTTACATGTATACACTGTAACAACTATGTGTATATAATCCATCATTCAGTTTACAAAATAGAGTTTCTTAAATGTTAAACTTAATTGAACTTTATACACGCATATCATTTAATTTGCAATTCTAAAATTAATTTAGCATTAGTTTGTAGAAAAGGCTTTTTATTTAAATGAACTGTTTGCTAATATATAATTCCTAAATATATTCCAGGTCACTTTTATTTGTAGTTTTTTCCGCTATTAAAGTAGATTCAGGCTCTTTTTTTTTTAGTAGAGTATCTATTACTGTATTGTATATACTGTGTGTGTGTGTGTGTGTGTGTGTGTGTGTGTGTGTGTGTGTGTGTGTGTGTGTGTGTGTGTGTGTGTGTGTGTGTGTGTGTGTGTGTGTGATACATGTATCCCCTGTGATCTTTATTCAATAATAACATATTTTTTAAAAGTAGTCAAACCCAAACCTCGTTTCTCGCTGCTGAACCGAATCACTAAGTACCGAACATGTCCGGTGTTCGGTTCACTGAGAAGTTGAACAGTGCTCGGAACCGCATACTACTCGTAATACTTTTATCATATCTTTCTATAGCATAGTTAGTTATATGTAATAGTTAGTTAGTATATCAATAGTTAGTTAGTATGCGGTTCCGAATCCAGCACGAGACAACAGTTGACTCTAGAACACAAGAAGCGATTCACTGAAACGATCCAAGATTAGACGCTTTGCTTCTGCGTAACGCGCCACTCCAGCAACTCATATGATTCGTGTGTAGTTTAACGAGTGTCAAGGAAACAGAGCACAGCAGAAAAGCTTCTTTATATATAATTACCAGCTGAAAACAGCCCAACCCAGATGTGTTTGGAGAACTCACCCAGAATGGCAGCGCGCGGCCGCATAAGTGCTCCATTGCGCTGATGTTGTGGACCTCTTCCTAGCGCCGAGAGGATGTGGCTGCTTTTCTCTCTTCTTCTCGCATGAAACTAAAACACACGGTCATGGACGACACACACTGCACCGACGGACAGCCAGATGATGTGTGTGTGCGTGTGTGTGTGTGTGGCCGGTCCCGACCCTCCTCCTCCCCCCGTCCAGAACCGAGAGTGCATTAGAGACAGTCAGTCTGTCACTGTCACGGCACGAGACTCCGCCCACTTTCTTTCTGCACGCATGTTGCACGCGCGCGCGCGCTTGCGAGCAAAAAAAGACGCACGTAAAAAATAATAATTAAAAAAGTCGGGTCTTTATTACTTGAACGGGGAAGGGCAAAATAAATTGTATTAAAGTAAAAAAAAGTATTAAATAAAATTACAGGGCACGTGGAAACGCGAGAAGAGAAAAACGTAGAGAAAAGCAGTGTAAAAAATAAATAAATAAATAAAAACAAGATTAAACTTAACAAATACTTTTGAAACCGAAAAAAAAAAATTTAATGATTACATTATATTAAAATTGATTAAAATAAATAAATACAATTTTATTTAAATAAAAATAATTAAAATAAATAAATGCATTAAATGAAAAAATAAAATAGCATTTAAAAAGTGAAAACAATAATTAAATAAAATTACATTAACAAAATAATTTTGAACAAATAAAATTCAAATGAAAATAAATTAATACATTATATTAAAATAAATTGATTTAATATAAAATATTAACTAAAACATAAATTTAAAAATAGATTTAACTAACAAATAATTTTAATAATAAAAGATCAAAAATAATTATAAATATTTAAAATAATACATTTATTTAATTCAATAATAAATACACGATTAAATAATAAATGAATAGATTATATTTAAATACATTGAAATTAATTATTTAAAATAAGGTGAAACTAAGTAACTACTAAAATTAAATACATAGATTAAAATAAAAAAGAGAAATGTGATTTAAATTAACTAAATAAAATAGTACATGAGTAGAAAAATATGCAATGATGTAACAAAACAATTTGTAAATATTGTATTGCACAACAAATTTACAATATACATTTTCCACAGTAATTGGGTTTTATAGCTGAAAATATGTCCTTTTATTATAGAAGCATTTTTTTTAAATGTTAGGACGGTCCCTCATGACTATCTGTCATATTTGATGGGTTTATAATTTTAGCAGATTAATCCAAACCTTTCACATGCTAAAAAAAAATGGACAGTTTTCTTAAGGACATTCACAAAATTAGTTTTATTTTCAATATTTTGTCCCCAAAATGATGCTTAGGTCAGAAACACACACACAAACGAATTTTCCAAGACTATAGAGACTCGATGAGTTAACATGAGCAAATGATGCACAAGACTTCCATATTAATGCATTCAATAATGCTATTAAATTAGACCTTATTGTACAGTGAAACCATATCTTTGACCATCCCGATGTATGTGTGTGTTACAATGCTTGCATACATCGCAGGAAAACACACACACACACACACACACACACACACACACCACACACACACACACACACAACACACACACACACACACACACACACACCAACATATATTTGCATTATTATGTATGCCCCAAAGGAAGATATTTACAAGACCTTTATTTACATTCATGCAAATTGTTGTCAGGTACAACCATCATATTCATATTGTTGCTGGCACGAATCTGTGTGTGTGTGTGTGTGTGTGTGTGTGTGTGTGTGTGTGTGTGTGTGTGTGTGTGTGTTGTGGTGTGTGTGTGTGTGTGTGTGTGTGTGTGTGTGTGTGTGTGTGTGTGTGTGTGTGTGTGTGAGATTGCGACTCACTGTGACTCAGCTTGAGTGTTTATAATGTTTAATATGTTGTGTTTCTTGAACTAAAGTGATGTTTCTTTTCTTTCGGGTGTCGTGCGCCCTCTGGTGTTTAAAAGAGACTCGGAATGATGTAAAACATGATTTTTACTTTGTTTAACCTTAAAAAGAATATCTAGAGAGTAAAAACAGAGATTGTGTCTGTTTGTTAGACACAACATACGGAGAGAATTGTTTTACACTGACAAAAAATAAAGCTGAGATAACCCAATATTTAACACATGTAAATAAACACTGGGGTTTTCAGACTGGGTCCGCAGAAAAGTAAAGCAGTGTAATTCTTTTTAAATTAATAAAAGATGAATCTAACAAAATACATACATTTTAATAAAATAAAAAAATGTAAAAATAAAAATAATGAGTTAATACATTACATAAAAGTAAATGTATTAAAATAAATAAATAAAAATGTATTTAAATAAATAAAATAAAGGTGTTTTAGGTGTTAACTAAAAACATAAATGGTTATTTAAATATTTATTTAAATTAAAAACATAAATTAAATAAAAAATAAGATTAAACTAACAAAATAAATACATTTGAATGAAATAAAAAAGTATTCAAATAAATAACAAATTAATACATCGTATTAAAGTAAATGTATTAAAATAAACAAATAAAATTTCATTTAAATAAATAAATAAAATTGTATTTAAATAAATAAAATTGTATTTAAATAAATAAAAATGTTATTAAATTGTGTTAATACATTTTATTAAATAAAACTGATTTAAATAAAATCTTATTAAACTAAAAACATAAATAATAAATAAATAAATGCAATTATTTAAATAATAATTAATAAAATAAAAGTAATACATTCAATTAAAATAAATTAATAAACTAATACATGTATATTTAAATAAATCGAATTAATTTGTTAAACTAAAAACATAAATAAAAATAAAGATTGAACCAATAAAATAAATAAATTTGAATAAAAAAAAAAAACCTAACCCTATCAAGATAAACAGTAAGACAGCTGACTCAAAGCGAAGTGTAGTTTCTCAGTTTGAGCACTAGATGGCGCGCATGTTCACGCGCTGATAACTAGCTAGTAACGGCTTTCATAGTAACATGGTCGCTCTATATTTACCAATATATGATCGATCCTACTTTACACAAACAGAAAGCAGTTCATTGTTAATCTGGTTTAAACTCACTCTTAGTCAGTAGTTTTCTTGCTTCTTGTAACGATCTGAGGACTTCAATGTTTGTTTAGTTCCCTGTAACGTTAGTTTTGTTTTGTTTGACTTAACGTTACGTTTGTTTGACTCTTCGCGGGATTTCTCCTACGTAACTTATAGATTTTTGATCGTCATTTTTAGACAAAAAGGTAAGTCGGATCGTCTGAAAAGATAAAGCACGCTAAATCAGAACAGTCTGAAGATCTTGTCTGAGTTTGGTAGATGTAGCTGCTAACTTGAGCCAAAGAGGAGTAGAATCGAGAATTCAGAAGAAGAAGAAAAAGCTTTTTCAAGCCAAAAATAATAGAAAACTGATTTTTTTTTTCTGAAATTACAGGCCGTCCATCATGAGTGATGTGGTGTGGTGTGAGGTGTTGTCTCAATACACACTAAAAATCCTACCTAGACATCATGAGTGTGGGCATCACAGGCGCGCGCAACATTTTCCCCGGGAACGCGCCCGTGATGCCCACATGTGCTGCCTACGTAGCCCGAGGATCAGATGTGTGTGTTTGAGGAGCAGAACTACAGACACACACCGCAGAAACTCACTCAGTGTTGATCCGAAGAGTGAAGAGTTCACATCGCCTCTGGAATACTGTTGGCCGGTTCATATGATGCGCGCGCAGCTCGGCTGGGAACGTCACTCTAACGGACCCGTTAACTAGACGACAGCTGATGACGGGCACGATGATCGGGCACGACCGGAGATTACCGGGTTTACCGGCCAGCGCCTCCCGTAGGAGACTCTCACGGCTCGGGAGGAAACTCAGCAATGGATCCGTGCAGTGAGTTCACTTAAAAAGTTATTAAATGACTGATTTGTCATTCATAAGCTATAACCTTTGATATATATATATATATATATATATCAAAGCAAAGCAATACTCTAAAAAATGCTGGGTTGTTTTAACTCAATTTTGGGTAAAATATGGACAATGGACATAAAATATGGAAATATGGAACATTTTTTTATTTAGAGTGTGATTTTAGGTCTCTTACAAACTTTTATGAAAGTCACACACGTGTAAACATTTTATACCTTACTTCTGATTATTTCAAAAATGCCTTTTACACTTGTTCCAGTACCAGACTTTCAATATTTAAAATGGAAAAAAAAAAAGTATTTTTTCAAAAGCTATGCTCTAAATAAAGTGCGAAACATGAATCATTTATTGTGTTAAAATTATTGATATAATTATGAATATTACACAAATCACAACCACACCATAGTTGCTGCTTAATATCCTCCACAATAAAATATTTTGATCTGGGGGAAAAAAAGTTTGTTCATAACTTTGAAAAAAGTCAGTAAAGAACTTTAGACTATTAGCCGTTTAATGCATGAGAATATTTTATTGTGCATCATTTCTAGTCAAGTTGTTTAAAATGTTATTTCCACCTCATCATAAACCACATTCAATATTGAGATGGAAATGACACTGTAGTGGAAAGGATTTCTCATGATTTGTTCTTCATAAACTGTTGGACATTGTTATTAAAAAAGTGATCATGTGGAATTTAAGTATGTTTTAAGTTAGTTAGTTAGTTTAACTTTATTCTGTTTGTCATAGAGCAGAAATGTGTCTGGTATAATATCATACATAAATATGAATAAATGTAACAGAATTATACTACATACATTTTCAAGTATCCCACAATAATATTACAAAGCTTACTCAGAACAATCAATTACAATATCGCCATGACACCAACTATTCCCTTGGAACAAATAAAAAATAGTGAGGTTTGAGATTTTATTTATGGCCCAAAAGATGAAGAAACACTGACGCAATGAAAAGCAGCTTTTGTGCCACTGTTACTGAAATACAGGATTTAGACAAATCCTCAAAGTATTATAAAAGTGTTTAGAGGAACTACGCATTTGCACATTAGTGATGGACAGCCAGAATAAAGGGAGAGTTCACCCAGAAATTAAAATTAGCCCATGATTTACTCACCCTCATCCTAGATGTATATGACATTATTCTTTCAGATGAACACAATCAGAGTTATATTAAAAAATGTTCTGGCTCTTCCAAGCTTTATAATGGCAGTGAATGCCCGTTTCTGTTTTGAAGTCCATAATAGTGCATCTATCCATCATAAAAGTGCATCTGTCCATCATAAAAGTGCATCTATCCATCATAAAAGTGCATCTGACCGTCATAAAAGTGCTTCTGTCCATCATAAAAGTCCATCCTGTCCGTCATAAAAGTGCATCTGTCCATCATAAAAGTGCATCTGTCCATCATAAAAGTGCATCTGTCCATCATAAAAGTGCATCTGTCCGTCATAAAAGTGCATCTGTCCATCATAAAAGTGCATCTGTCCATCATAAAAGTGCATCTGTCCATCATAAAAGTGCATCTGTCCGTCATTAAAAGTGCATCTGTCCATCATAAAAGTGCATCTTCCATCATAAAAGTGCATCTGTCCATCATAAAAGTGCATCTGTCCATCATAAAAGTGCATCTGTACCGTCATAAAAGTGCATCTGTCCTCATAAAAGTCATCCTGTCCATCATAAAAGTGCATCTGTCCATCATAAAAGTGCATCTGTCCATCATAAAAGTGCATCTGTCCATCATAAAAGTGCATCTGTCCTCATAAAAGTGCATCTGTCCATCATAAAAGTGCATCTGTCCATCATAAAAGTGCATCTGTCCATCATAAAAGTGCATCTGTCCTCATAAAAGTGCATCTGTCCTCATAAAAGTGTTGCATCATGGATCGTCATAAAAGTGCATCTGTCCATCATAAAAGTGCATCTGTCGATGCCATCATAAAAGTGCATCTGCCTCATAAAAGTGCATCTGTCCATCATAAAAGTGCACTGCCATCATAAAAGTGCATCTGTCCATCATAAAAGTGCATCTGTCCTCATAAAAGTGCATCTGTCCATCATAAAAGTGCATCTGTCCATCATAAAAGTGCATCTGTCCATCATAAAAGTGCATCTGTCCATCATAAAAGTGCATCCGTCCTCATAAAAGTGCATCTGTCCATCATAAAAGTGCATCTGTCCATCATAAAGTGCATCGTCTCTGTCATCTGTCCATCATAAAAGTGCATCTGTCCATCATAAAAGTGCATCGTCCTCATAAAAGTGCATCTGTCATCATAAAAGTGCATCGTCCATCATAAAAGTGCATCTTGTCCATCATTAAAAAGTGCATCTGTCCATCATAAAAGTGCATCGTCCGTCATAAAAGTGCATCTGTCCATCATAAAAGTGCATCTGTCCATCATAAAAGTGCATCTGTCCATCATAAAAGTGCATCTGTCCATCATAAAGTGCATCCGTCCATCATAAAAGTGCATCCGTCCATCATAAAAGTGCATTCTGTCCATCATAAAAGTGCATCGTCCATCATAAAAGTGCCATCTGTCCATCATAAAAGTGCATCTGTCCATCATAAAAGTGCATCTGTCCATCATAAAAGTGCATCTGTCCATCATAAAAGTGCATCTGTCCATCATAAAAGTGCATCGTCCATCATAAATTATAAAAGTGCATCTGTCCATCATAAAAGTGCATCCTGTCCGTCATAAAAGTGCATCTGTCCATCATAATAAAGTGCATCTGTCCATCATAAAGTGCATCTGTCCATCATAAAAGTGCATCTGTCCGTCATAAAAGTGCATCTGTCCATCATAAAAGTGCATCTGTCCATCATAAAAGTGCATCTGTCCATCATAAAAGTGCATCCGTCCGTCATAAAAGTGCCATCCGTCCGTCATAAAAGTGCATCTGTCCATCATAAAAGTGCATCTGTCCATCATAAAAGTGCGCATCTGTCCATCATAAAAGTGCATCTGTCCATCATAAAAGTGCATCTCCATCATAAAAGTGCCCGTCCATCATAAAAGTGCATTTGTCCATCATAAAAGTGCATCTGTCCATCATAAAAGTGCCATCTGTCCATCATAAAAGTGCATCTGTCCATCATAAAAGTGCATCTGTCCATCATAAAAGTGCATCTGTCCATCATAAAAGTGCATCTGTCCATCATAAAAGTGCATCTGTCCATCATAAAAGTGCATCCGTCTCATCATTAAAGTGATCCGTCCATCATAAAAGTGCATCTGTCCATCATAAAAGTGCATCTGTCCATCATAAAAGTGCATCTGTCCATCATAAAGTGCATCCGTCCATCATAAAAGTGCATCTGTCCATCATAAAAGTGCATCTGTCCATCATAAAAGTGCATCTGTCCATCATAAAAGTGCATCTGTCCATCATAAAAGTCATCTGTCCATCATAAAAGTGCATCTGTCATACATGTCATATAAAGTGCATCTGTCCATCATAAAAGTGCATCTGTCCATCATAAAAGTGCATCTGTCCATCATAAAAGTGCATCTGTCCATCATAAAAGTGCATCTGTCCATCATAAAAGTGCATCCGTCCATCATTAAAGTGCATCCGTCCATCATAAAAGTGCATCTGTCCATCATAAAAGTGCATCTGTCCATCATAAAAGTGCATTGTCCATCATAAAAGTGCATCCGTCCATCATAAAAGTGCATCTGTCCAGTCATAAAAGTGCATCTGTCCGTCATAATGATAAAGTGCATCTGTCCGATCATAAAAAGATAAGTCATCTGTCCATCATAAAAGTGCATCTGTCCATCATAAAAGTGCATCTGTCCATCATAAAAGTGCATCTGTCCATCATAAAAGTGCATCCGTCCATCATAAAAGTGCATCCGTCCATCATAAAAGTGCATCTGTCCTCATCATAAAAGTGCATCTGTCCGTCATAAAAGTGCATCTGTCCGTCATAAAAGTGCATCTGTCCATCATAAAAGTGCATCTGTCCATCATAAAAGTGCATCTGTCCATCATTTTAAAAAGTGCATCTGTCCATCATAAAAGTGCATCTGTCCATCATAAAAGTGCATCTGTCCGTCATAAAAAGTGCATCTGTCCGTCATAAAAGTGCATCTGTCCGTCATAAAAGTGCATCTGTCGTCATTTATAAAAGTGCATCTGTCCATCATAAAAGTGCATCTGTCCGTCATAAAAGTGCATCTGTCCATCATAAAAGTGCATCTGTCCATCATAAAAGTGCATCTGTCCGTCATAAAAGTGCATCTGTCCTCATAAAAGTGCATCTGTCCGTCATAAAAGTGCATCTGTCCATCATAAAAGTGCATCTGTCCATCATAAAAGTGCATCTGTCCATCATAAAAGTGCATCTGTCCGTCATAAAAGTGCATCTGTCCGTCATAAAAGTGCATCTGTCCATCATAAAAGTGCATCTGTCCATCATAAAAGTGCATCTGTCGTCATAAAAGTGCATCTATAATCATGGGGTAATGTTGATGTTAGTGTGAACTGTGTGTGTAAAGCAGGTTTTCCTGGAGTTGATGGTGTGCTTCCCTCCTCCAGGTCGAGCTCCTCCAGCGGCACGGGCAGATCCACGGAGAGCGTCGGGATCCGGCAACCGGCCAAGAACAAGATCCGGCGGCAGCGTCTGTCGGTGTTCGGCCGCGGCCCTCGGAGAGACTCGGCTGAGGTCACGGACGACCCCTCGGAGCTGTCCAATCAGGTGTCGGCTCCAGGCATCCTGAAGATCTTCGGCACGGAGATTTGCGAAGGAGCGAATTACAAGAGCGTTCTGGCCACGACACACTCCAGTGCCAAAGAGCTGGTGAAGGAGGCTCTCGCCAGGTGAGCGCAGAACCCTGAGCTTATACAGCAGTCAGAACCCAGATCCGGGCCACACGCACTCTAAAAAACACTGGGTTAAAGGGTAATTCCGGTATTTAGCACTTTGAGTCTATTTTCTAGTGTGTTTTGGATGAGCTAGAGTGGTGGACACAGAAATGTTGACGATGGGTCCTGTCTCGACTTTTTGACTCTTTTAGAATCGCCTCTGAGCGCTTCAGAGTGGCTGTCTATGGGCATGCACAAACATGTGCTTAAAACAACCCAACGTTCGTTTTCAAAACTGTGACACTCAGCGAGTGGTTAGTGGTGTTCGTTGATGTTCCAAAACAAGTAGCGTAGCGAAATACAGTTTCTGTCGTGTTTTATTTGCCATTTTGTAAAATCACATGATGTCTATTAGAGGACTCAGTGCTGGTTGATATTACTGCGCTAGCGGAAACGGGGTCTGTTTATTAGGGCTGTTTTCGACTAAGGATTTTCATAGTCGAATCTGATTCGTTAGATTTTGCCGTAGTCGACTGATAGTCGATCCTTTTTTTTTTTTTTTTTTTTTTTTTAGATAGCAGCTTGATTTTTTCCATTCAAACAAAAGAGCTAAAAATATTAAAAGAAAAACATGGTTTGTAACAAATACCTTTTATTCATCTAAAGCCAGATGAATAATTTTACATATTATAGGTTTCGTTGAATAAGCGCAAGAGATGGAGAGAGCGAGCGAGAGACCTTGCGTGTGTGTGCAGCATTAATTACACGCGCGCACAGAGAGGAGAGCGCGAGAGACCTTGCGTGTGTGTGCTAGAGAGTAGGCTACTCATTAATATGCACACGTCTCCCCAAAAATTATACTAATATAGGGTTTATGTCTGTATTGACAAAAGAGTGGTAGAACTGTTTGTTTGTAAAGTTAACAAGCCTTACCCGTTTCAAATGAGCCATGTTGGTTGTCGTCGTGTGATATGAAAGAAGCTGCTGGCACAACTTGCACTTAACTTTCAAATTCTTTGGGTCATCTTTAACCTTCTCGAAATACTCCCACACTTTTGATGACTTTTTAGAAGCCATTGTGAGCCAATAAATCCGTAAATGTTAACAAATGTGGTCCAGACGTTACAGGCATGTAGTGTGCTTGCTGCTGCTTGGTTGCATACCGCGCGCGGCGCGCCTATTTTGAAATAACGAACTTGAGCGCGCAAAAGACGCGATATGTGAACACACCCCCTACTATTCGACTATGAGGTTCATAGTCGAATCAGACCTCTCCGAATCGAATCGTCGAATCCTCGACTATTAGAAGTCAGCCCTACTGTTTATATTTGGTTGTAGGTTCTCCGTCTATCAGAAGGCTAGCGTGAGCAGAGCAAATGTGCTCCCGGAGTACCGAAATAAACAAACAAAAAATCCTTACATCCAAAATGGATTGCGGTCTATGCGCTCGACACCGTGTTCCGTACAGCGTCCTTGTACGGCAAAGTGGTTGTCGCCATCTAGTAGTCGGGAGTGTGCTAACGCTTCAGACTCAAATATCGAGTTGAAGTTTATACGCGGTTGTGAGGTATCTGAAAAAATAGTTCCACTATAGCAAATAACACGATTGAAATCATACATTGCGCCGATATATTTGTTTTTAATCATCCACAAACACCACTAACCACTCGGTGAGTGTCACAGTTTTGAAAACGAACGTTGGGTTGTTTTAAGCACATGTTTGTGCATGCCCATAGACAAAGAGTCAAAAAGTCGAGACAGGACCCATCGTTTCCACCACTCTAGTTCATCCAAAACACACTAGAAAATAGACTCAAAGTGCTAAATACCGGAATTATCCTTTAAAAAACAACCCAATATTGAAAATATAGGACAGAGCACATGTTAGGATAATTTCACCCAGTAAAATGGGTTGTTTATTTAACCCAGCATAATGGGTTGATTAATTTTTGATACTAGCTTTTTCCTTTCTTTTTTACTTCATTCATAAATTAATGTTTACAGATTAACTTAAATCTTCTAAACTTTACAAAAAATATAAAAATACTCCACACAAACTGGTTTGCATGTTCATTCCTTTATTTTTTTTTATCATATTTTACAGTATATTTTATATGGTTTTGAATTATTATTGCATACTTTTAAGCTAATTTAACAAATATTAGAAGTAAAAATGAAACATTTTTGTCACGTTTCCACCGTAACGGCACTACATAACCTGTCTATAAAACAATCAGTGCACAGATCTGAGAACATATTATATCTTTACAAGCATTTATATTCTGTATGTTTTTTTTAAATAAAATCATGCATTTTTAAATAAAATAAAATCATCCGTCACGCGAAAAGACCAAAGCCCACGATAAATAACTCAACCCCTGGGTTGTTATATTTGACCCAGGATCTGGGTTACACAAAAACTACCCAAACACTGAAAAAAGAACCCAATATTTTTCCAGTATGTGGATTCTACACCAGATGTGGGCCGGATCTAGCCTGGCTGGGCCATCCTACGCACTTCCGCTCAATTTCATTTTCCTTCAGTACTACGTCTGGGATTGTGCTGTATATTCTTAGGTTTCCAGAAATCAATTTTTTGTAGGACCAATCAGCGAACAGAGGGAGTGGCTGAGAACGATGACGTCGATGTAGTGCGTCAGTTTGAGTTGGAGCGGAGAAAGACGTGAGAAAAGCTATTCGGTCCGTCGTTGCAAAACTGCCGAATATACGAAGTTAAAGCCGGAGCAAGAACAATGTTTGCTAAGTTCTGTTGGTGGCCATGATGTTGTGGTCCTCCTCCCCACGGGGTTCGAGAAAAGTTTGATTTTCCAGCTCACTCCGCTAGTGGTGAATGAGTTCTTTTTTTTGCAGTCTATGGTTCGCACGACCACACGTTAGCGATTGGCTATGGCAGATCCTGAGTGACTCTGGGCAGATCCAATAGTTTTGAACTTTAACAGAGAACCCGCCTACAAGGAAGTAACCGTTTCTCAATGGAGCGAGGCCAGACTCTCTGTACACATGAAATGTATGAGAGTCTGGTAGAACCAGGCTAGGCCGGACCGGATCTGGGCCGACACTGTGTTGCTGTCATAGACTGTAAAAAATATGGACAAAGCGTCTGTGACGTCACCCATAGACTTTCTGAAGAACGGTTTTGAGGTGTTTATGGGGGGTATGGGCGGCGCCATCTTGGAAAATCTTTTCAGAAAGGATACAGAGGTGGTGTGATGTGTTGGGTCAGATTAGGGTGACCAGATGTCCCGAAAAATTCAGGACAGTCCCGAAATCTAAGCTGTTGTCCCGAATCCGACCCTAATTGTCCCGAAAATTATACTAAAGCAAAATCTTGTAGTTATTTTCTGATAAAATATTAAAAACTGTCCGTGGAGGTTGAGTCGTCCCCGCCGGACATAATACAAAGATGTAGGCGCGAATTTAGATATACATTGATAAGCTTGGTTGCTGTCTGCGAAGCTAAAGACTAAGTAAATTATTCTGCAGTAATATTGATTTGACTGCACTCACTCTATTGGATGAGAGTAATAATTCTATTGTCTTCTGTAGAGTTGCTTAACTAAATTAAACCGGTTTCATAATCAATAAACTTTACACAGTTATTGAACTGATGATGACACTATTTTCATAATATGCATAATTTGAATTTGTCTTATATTTGATTTCTGTTTGTTACAGTGAAGATGCTTTGAAACAATTTCTATTGTATAAGCATTATAGAAATAAAGGTGACTTGACATATTTAGCTTCATATGAAATATGAATAACTGATAATATTAAAGTCCTCATGAAGTTGCGCTGGTCTTTTACTCTCTATATTTGTCGTATATCGAGTGAAACGCTTCTGGAACAAGAATTAAATGTGGGCGGAGCTTGATTGTACCTGTGGGCGGAGCTTGATTGTGTCTGTGGGCGGGCTTGATTATGTCTGTGGGGCGGAGGCTTGATTGTGTCTGTGGGCGGGGCTTGATTGTGTCTGTGGGCGGGCTTGATTGTGTCTGTGGGCGGGGCTTGGTTGTGTCTGTGGGCGGGGCTTGGTTGTGTCTGTAGACGGGCTTGTGTCTGTGGGAGGGGCTTGGTTGTGTATGTGGGCGGGGGCTTGGTGTTGTGTATGTGGGCGTGGCTTGGTTGTGTCTGTGGGCGGGGCTTGGTGGGACTCATAAATTTTGGGGCATCTCGCCCGGGGGGCGGGGTTACGTCCTGCGTCACATCTCTCATGCGGGTTCTTGTCGACCAGGGTCAGCGCGCACACAGGCAGGCACAGAACTAGCTAGCGAACCTAGGTCTAAACCTAACCCTAACCCTAACCTAATCCTAACCCTACCCGCCCCCCGGGCGAGATGCCCCAAAATTTATGAATCTCGGGGCTTGGTTGTGTCTGTGGGCGGGGCTTGATTGTGTCTGTGGGGAACTGATTGGATGGTGGTGGTTTGCTATTGGCTGATCTCATGTGAGTGACAGGTTATAGCCCCGCCCACATCATCAGAGAAGAGAAGAGATGCTGCAAGAGGAACTTATTCTGATTCAAGATTATTAACACAATAATGATGTGCACACATAAATAATTCTACAAAATTCAATTTGATTCTGGTGACTTAAATGTATAGCTGTTGCTGTTATGAACAAACCACCAGAAGGTTTTCTGAAGCTTTTGAAAACAGCCTTTGTGCACATTAGTTAAAATTAAACTGCATGTGAAGGTTCATACCAAAAGTCTCGATTGGTTTGGAGAAGTTGGAAATTCAAGGCGACATTAATTCTAATTGGTGAACACAAGCCAACCTGGATGAAAACTGCGTCGCACAGATGACTCCTCTGTTCTTCCTAATTCTACAACAAGTGTGTAAATGCTGGTTTTTCCAGATCTTAATGCTGTTTATGTTTTTTAACTCGATTATACTATTCAACAAGGATGCATTTAATTGATCAAAGTGACTTTAATAAACATTTATAATGTCTAGACTAATTCATATTCTATAACACAATGTGTTATTAACTATTAATCTCAAAGAACTCCTGATTATCAATAAACATGTTTCACAGTTTTTCCACAGATAATTGAATCTGTTTTCAAACTACTATATATACTAATTACTTAAATCGGATTTGCTTTATGACTCAAATCTAACATACTTATAGTGATTTCTGTAATCGCGAATTCTGCTACAATCTGAATGACTGATGTTACCATTGACTTGATTTCAAATTCAACTTAATATCTGCAATTTCTGACTTTATATCTCAGCAATTCTGACTTTATATCTCACAATTCTGACTTTATATCTCGCAATTCTGACTTATATCTCACAATTCTGACTTTATATCTCCAATTCTGACTTTATATCTCGCAATTCTGACTTTAATCTCGCAATTCTGACTTTATATCTCACAATTCTGACTTTATTCTCGCAATTCTGACTTTATATCTCGACAATTCTGACTTTATAATCTCACAATTCTGACTTTATATCTCACAATTCTGACTTTATATCTCGCAATTCTGACTTTATATCTCACAATTCTGACTTTATATCTCACAATTCTGACTTTATATCTCACAATTCTGACTTTATATCTCACAATTCTGACTTTATATCACAATTCTGACTTTATATCTCGCAATTCTGACTTTATTGATTTCTCACAATTCTGACTTTATATCTCACAATTCTGACTTTATATCTCAATTCTGACTTTATATCTCCAATTCTGACTTTATATCTCACAATTCTGACTTTATATCTCGCAATTCTGACTTATATCTCACAATCTGACTTTATATCTCACAATTCTGACTTTATATCTCACAATTCTGACTTTATATCTCACAATTCTGACTTAACTCCAATTCTGACTTTATATCTCGCAATTCTGACTTTATATCTCACAATTCTGACTTTATATCTCCAATTCTGACTTTATATCTCACAATTCTGACTTTATATCTCACAATTCTGACTTTATATCTCACAATTCTGACTTTATATCTCACAATTCTGACTTTATATCTCACAATTCTGACTTTATATCTCGCAATTCTGACTTTATATCTCACAATTCTGACTTTATATCTCCAATTCTGACTTTATATCTCAGCAATTCTGACTTTATATCTCACAATTCTGACTTTATATCTCACAATTCTGACTTTATATCTCACATCGATTATTCCTGACTTTATATCTCACAATTCTGACTTTATATCTCGCAATTCTGACTTTATATCTCACAATTCTGACTTTATATCTCACAATTCTGACTTTATATCTCGCAATTCTGACTTTTATCTCACAATTCTGACTTTATATCTCACAATTCTGACTTTATATCTCACAATTCTGACTTTATATCTCGCAATTCTGACTTTATATCTCGCAATTCTGACTTTATATCCCAATTCTGACTTTATATCTCACAATTCTGACTTTATATCTCACAATTCTGACTTTATATCTCACAATTCTGACTTTATATCTCACAATTCTGACTTTATTCTCACAATTCTGACTTTATATCTCCAATTCTGACTTTATATCTCACAATTCTGACTTTATATCTCACAATTCTGACTTTATATCTCGCAATATCTGACTTTATTCTCACAATTCTGACTTTATTTCTCACAATTCTGACTTTATATCTCACAATTCTGACTTTATATCTCACAATTCTGACTTTATATTCTCCAATTCTGACTTTATATCTCGCAATTCTGACTTTATATCTCACAATTCTGACTTTATACACACAATTCTGACTTTATAACACACAATTCTGACTTTATATCTCCAATTCTGACTTTATATCTCGCAATTCTGACTTTATATACCAATTCTGACTTTATATCTCACAATTCTGACTTTATATCTCACAATTCTGACTTTATAACACACAATTCTGACTTTATATCTCACAATTCTGACTTTATATCTCACAATTCTGACTTTATAATCTCACAATTCTGACTTTATATCTCGCAATTCTGACTTTATATCTCACAATTCTGACTTTATATCTCGCAATTCTGACTTTATATCTCGCAATTCTGACTTTATATCTCGCAATTCTGACTTTATAACACACAATTCTGACTTTATAACCACAATTCTGACTTTATTTCTCGCAATTCTGACTTTATATCTCGCAATTCTGACTTTATATCTCACAATTCTGACTTTATACACACATCTGACTAATCTCCTGACTTTATATAACACACAATTCTGACTTTATATCTCAGCAATTCTGACTTTATTCTCGCAATTCTGACTTATATCCCAATTGACTTTATATCTCACAATTCTGACTTTATATCTCGCAATTCTGACTTTATATCTCACAATTCTGACTTTATATCTCACAATTCTGACTTTATATCACACAATTCTGACTTTATATCTCACAATTCTGACTTTATATCTCACAATTCTGACTTTATATCTCCACAAATTACTGACTTTATATCTCGCAATTCTGACTTTATATCTCACAATTCTGACTTTATATCTCACAATTCTGACTTTATATCTCGCAATTCTGACTTTATATCTCACAATTCTGACTTTATATCTCACAATTCTGACTTTTATTGAATCTTCCACAATTCTGACTTTATATCTCCAATTCTGACTTTATATCTCGCAATTCTGACTTTATATCTCCAATTCTGACTTTATATCTCATCACAATCCTCTGACTTTATATCTCCAATTCTGACTTTATATCTCACAATTCTGACTTTATATCTCCAATTTGACTTTATATCTCGCAATTCTGACTTTATATCTCACAATTCTGACTTATATCTCGCAATTCTGACTTTATATCTCACAATTCTGACTTTATATCTCACAATTCTGACTTTATATCTCGCAATTCTGACTTTATATCTCGCAATTCTGACTTTATATCTCGACAATTCTGACTTTATATCTCACAATTCTGACTTTATATCTCCAATTCTGACTTTATATCTCACAATTCTGACTTTATATCTCCAATTCATTTGACTTTTATTATTCTCACAATTCTGACTTTATATCTCGCAATTCTGACTTTATATCTCACAATTCTGACTTTATATCTCGCAATTTGACTTTATATCTCACAATTCTGACTTTATATCTCACAATTCTGACTTTATATCTCGCAATTCTGACTTTATATCTCACAATTCTGACTTTATTCTCACAATTTGACTTTATATCTCACAATTCTGACTTTATATCTCACAATTCTGACTTTATATCTCACAATTCTGACTTTATATCTCACAATTCTGACTTTATATCTCACAATTCTGACTTTATATCTCACAATTCTGACTTTATATCTCACAATTCTGACTTTAATATCTCACAATTCTGACTTTATATCTCACAATTCTGACTTATCTCACAATTTGACTTTATATCTCACAATTCTGACTTTATATCTCGCAATTCGACTTTATATCTCACAATTCTGACTTTATATCTCACAATTCTGACTTTATATCTCGCAATTCTGACTTTATATCTCACAATTCTGACTTTATATCTCACAATTCTGACTTTATATCTCCACATTCTGACTTATATCTCGCAATTCTGACTTTATATCTCACATTCTGACTTTATATCTCGCAAATTCTGACTTTATATCTCACAATTCTGACTTTATATCTCACAATTCTGACTTTATATCTCGCAATTCTGACTTTATATCTCACTAATTCTGAACTTTTATTCTCACAATTCTGACTTTATATCTCACAATTGACTTTATATCTCACAATTCTGATTTTATACTCGCAATTCTGACTTTATATCTCACAATTCTGACTTATATCTCCATCTATCATGACATTTATTATCCACAATTCTGACTTTATATCTCGCAATTCTGACTATTAATACACACAATTCTGACTTTATATCTCACAATTCTGACTTTATATCTCGCAATTCTGACTTTATATCTCGCAATTCTGACTTTATAAACACACAATTCTGACTTTATAATCTCGCAAATTCTGACTTTATATCTCACAATTCTGACTTTATATCTCGCAATTATGACTTTATTTCTCACAATTCTGACTTTATATCTCACAATTCTGACTTTATATCTCACAATTCTGACTTTATATCTCACAATTCTGACTTTATATCTCACAATTCTGACTTTATATCTCGCAATTCTGACTTTATATCTCGCAATTCTAACTTTATATCTCACAATTCTACTTTATATCTCACAATTCTAACTTTATATCTCACAATTCTGACTTTATATCTCACAATTCTGACTTTATATCTCACAATTCTGACTTTATATCTCACAATTCTGACTTTATATCTCACAATTCTGACTTTATATCTCACAATTCTGACTTTATATCTCGCAATTCTGACTTATATCTCGCAATTCTAACTTTATATCTCACAATTCTGACTTATAATCTCCACAATTATCTAACTTATATCTCACAATTCTGACTTTATATCTCACAATTCTGACTTTATATCTCACAATTCTGACTTATATCTCACAATTCTGACTTTATATCTCACAATTCTGACTTTATATCTCGCAATTCTGACTTTATATCTCACAATTCTAACTTTATATCTCACAATTCTGACTTTATATCTCACAATACTGACTTTTATATCTCACAATTCTGACTTTATATCTCACAATTCTGACTTTATATCTCACAATTCTGACTTTATATCTCACAATTCTGACTTTATAACACACAATTCTGACTTTATATCTCACAATTCTGACTTTATATCTCACAATTCTGACTTTATATCTCACAATTCTGACTTTATATACACACAATTCTAACTTTATATCTCACAATTCTGACTTTATATCTCGCAATTCTGACTTTATATCACACAATTCTGACTTTATAACACACAATTCTGACTTTATATCTCGCAATTCTGACTTTATATCTCGCAATTCTGACTTTATATCTCACAATTCTGACTTTATATCTCGCAATTCTGACTTTATATCTCACAATTCTGACTTTATATCTCACAATTCTGACTTTATAATCTCGCAATTCTGACTTTATATCTCGCAATTCTGACTTTATATCTCACAATTCTGACTTTATATCTCGCAATTCTGACTTTATAACACACAATTCTGACTTTATATCTCGCAATTCTGACTTTATATCTCACAATTCTGACTTTATATCTCACAATTCTGACTTATATCTCGCAATTCTGACTTTATATCTCGCAATTCTGACTTTATATCTCGCAATTCTGACTTTATATCTCGCAATTCTGACTTTATATCTCGCAATTCTGACTTTATATCTCGCAATTCTGACTTTATATCTCGCAATTCTGACTTTATATCTCACAATTCTGACTTTATAACTCACAATTCTGACTTTATATCTCACAATTCTGACTTTATATCTCACAATTCTGACTTTATATCTCGCAATTCTGACTTTATATCTCGCAATTCTGACTTTATATCTCGCAATTCTGACTTTATATCTCGCAATTCTGACTTTATATCTCGCAATTCTGACTTTATATCTCGCAATTCTGACTTTATATCTCGCAATTCTGACTTTATATCTCACAATTCTGACTTTATAACTCACAATTCTGACTTTATATCTCACAATTCTGACTTTATATCTCACAATTCTGACTTTATATCTCGCAATTCTGACTTTATATCTCGCAATTCTGACTATATCTCGCAATTGAATTGCGAGATTTAAACTTGCAATTGTGTGATAAAAAGTTGCAAATATCTATTAAATTAATTTATTCTGTGGTGGAAAGCTTTCATAGAAAACATTAGTTTCACATTAGAATAATATTTCACTGTTTTTACTGTATTTGTGATCATATAAACACAGCCTTTGTGAGCAGAAAAGTCTCTTTCAAACACTAAAAACCCTGAAGTAGTGTATGTATATATATCCTATCCTATATAAATCATTTGTATCTACAGCGATCAGATTGTATAATGATCAAGCACACCGCAAGCTACTTGATAATATTATAAATTTTTTACCATTAAAAGTTGGATTGTGATCATAATTTCTGCAGTATTGTCATTTCTTTTTTGTGTTTATGTGTTGTGTTTTTATGATTTTAGAGAATATGTTGTGACAAGGGCGTGTAATGAATGACCACATGAATTTCCCCT
>CM070830.1:1050706-1140706 GCA_036326025.1 Chrosomus eos | reverse complement strand
CTTACATCAGGTACCACAGAGCCTGCCAGAAAGCTTGCCTGTGACAAGATGGCCGCCGGTGATGATGATAGAGACTCCGCCATAAGACATCTAGCCTTTATTATGGATATCTATGTGTACAACGACATCAACCAGCAGAGCTAACCGAACAAAATGGATGAAAAACTAAGTTTTAGTATGAATTATGAAACAAATTTTCTGAGAAATCAGTTACAAGTAAACTGTGCTGTTGATTCTGTATCATAGCAAAAAATCGTCTCAACTGAAAAAACACTGTGCTGCCAGAACGCTCTCAAGCGCCACAGCGTCTAACGTTTACAGCTGGATAAAAACGCTTTGGTGGACAGACACACGGCCTTACAGTGTTTTACAGTCGCTAGGACACATTTCTCAATACTTAGATCACTTTTTCTTCACTCTTCACACAGTTCTCCACACCAGCTTTCAGCTCGGCACTGCAGTTACTGTCATTTCACTTTCAAAATGCAGACTTTTGTTTTTGTAATCAGGCTCTCAAAAAATAAATAGAAAAATATGATTAAGATTTATCGGTTTTTGGCTTTCAAATATGAAGAATTATCGATATCGGCCAAAATGTTCATATCGGTGAATTCTTTAGTGTAATGAACGACTTTTATAGTGCCTTTTCATTCTTTATGAAACATAAAAGCTTCGGTTCTCATTGTAACGGCATGAAAAAGTCAAATTTTCTCCTTTTGTGTTTTAAAGCAACACCAAGTAGCTTTTCCTCTTCGGTCGCCCTACTGGTTGGAAACGAAATTGTCCATTGCCGCTGTCGTAAATAATTTAGCCTACCGTCGCACGCACGCTCGCTGTTTACCCAGCACCGGCTTTAGAATGAACGATGTCCACAGACAAGGTAGAGTATGTTACATGATTTCATGAAAGGATGATGTATTGTGACATCAGAAACGAAGAAAATCGAAATAATGACTATTGTAGCGCTTGACGTAAAGCAGTCGAATTTTGTAGTTCTTTTTGTGGTGGGTTCTACCCGAACCCCGAAGTTACATAGTGCCAGTAAAAGCGACACAGACCCCGTCAGGCGATGGCAGACGAGTCATTAAACTTATTTTAAGTCGATGTACCATCACAAGGGTCTTGGAAATATATTATGAAGGTTGAAAAACTACTTAGTGTTACTTTAAAATGGATTTGAGCTACAATAGGGTCAGTGAATGAAAAATGCAGTAAAATGCAAGATTAATCACGCTATAAAATGTTGTTGTGTATCTTTTATATCTTAATACAGAAAAAGGCGAAAGAACTTGCAACGTTGCAGATGAAAATGTAAGAACAGGAACTTGTTTCTCATCAATTCATAACCAGAGGAATTAAAATTTAATATCTCAGGCACAGCTTACGTTAAACCCAGATTTCCCTGTCTCTTGTGACCCAAGCAGAGGTGATTCAGAAGCAGAAGACCGGCTGATCCGGGGTCTGGAGCCGCTGGTCCTGTGGATGGCCAACTCCATCGAGATCCTTCACTTCATCCACCGGGATCTTCCTCGTCTTCTGCAGGGCGTCTCTCAGGAGGAGGAGGAAGAGGAGGAGGACTGCATCGGTACAGCTCAATCAAACACGCTCTTATGTGAATAATGTGATGTGTCTGTTAGGTGACACACAAACACAGACACACACACACCACACACACACACACACCACCACAAAACAATGCAGAAAGACAATGTTGAAAGGCTATTATTAAAGTTTAAAAGTGTAATTCAGGGAAAATGTTTCATTGAGACATCAGTAGCTGTATTAATATCAGTAATGCTGGCCTTCATTCATAAAAATATCCCATTAAACAAGTATTAAACTGTGTTTATGTTGTTTCTACGTTAACTGTGAAATTATTACATTGTAAAATATATAAAAAACATATAAACATGTTTTTAATCCTGATTAAATCACAGAAAATTATTTTTTTTCATCGATTGACAGCACTAGAATAATGTGATGTGTCGGTTCAGATTCAGATTTGTGTGTTTCTGATGTATTTTAGCGGTTCTGGAGCTCCGGCTTTCATCGGTGCGGCCGGCCAGTGAAGAGGCCATGACGGTTCTGGAGGAGGTTCTGATGTTCACCTTCCAGCAGTGTGTCTATTATCTCACCAAGGTCAGACATCTTTATACTTAAACAGTTCAACCTAAAGTGATTATTCTGTTATTCAAAATCAAATTCCTCCTGTGGTGAAAATCCAGCTTCTAATGTTGTTTATGTGTCTATGTGGTGTTTTTAATATGCTTTAATAACACAAATCATGTGTAACTTCATAAGTCGACGGCATTGCTGAGTATTTTCTGCTTAAAACTGCAGTGAACCAAAGACAGTCTTAAAAACACGCTTTGAAATCGCTGGTGTTTCTGACGTCACAAACTACCTTGTAACCAATCAGATCAACGTGTGATCGTCAACCAGTGGATCTCTGAGTGAGTGAGTGGAGGCGGGGCTCATTTGCATATTCATAGAACCGCAAATACTAAATGAGGCAAGGGTGTCGAGTTACATTCAAGATATTTTAAGGCATGAAGACATTTTTTTAGAGGAAAAAACATTTAAATATGTCATTTTGGTGATCAAATATGAGTTTTAAGGGATACAATTATTGACTACAGGGGCACTTTAAGCAGACTAGATGATTTGAGTCAGAATTTGATTAAATATTATAAGGTAAATTTAAAAAGAAGACTTAACATGTGCAGATGAATTGTTTACATTCAGATCTACGATATGCGTTTATAAAATAGATACGGTGAGTTGTAATTTCATGCAGATTTGAGTGGATTCTGTCCTTAATGTCAATGCAGTGAAAATAGGGTCACCATCTTCCATTAAACCACAAAGGCTTTTGTTACATATAATCAGCTCGATGATATTACAGATTGTACGTTAGAACAATAATCAGACTCTATCTTCAGGCAAAAGAGCACTGTAAGCGTGTCTCAGTGTGGCCGTCTGTGATGAATAACTCATTATCAGGAAGTCAGGTTAGAAAGCCTAGAAAAACACTGGCCTTGTGAATGTGGTTGAGCGCAGAATCGATCTCAAACGCTTCCAGATGTCTTGCTTGCATGTGACCTCGATGAACCTTCTTGGCTTGTGGATATGAATGAATCTACTGTATAATACATGTGTGAGATCTTCATATCTATTTCAGGAGTGGTCTCAGACTTTTAGACCTCCACTGTATTCAGATTATCACAGAAGTACCGAGATAAAAGTTCAGATATAAACACTGATATTAGTGATAGAAATAGAGTTAATCACCTTTTGAAAGTAACTTTACACTTCTAATAAAGATTGTATCAGTTATATCGTTACACCAGTAGGTGGCGACAAGTGACTGTTAAAAATGTGTCATTGAATCATTCTTTCAAGAGATTCGTTCAAAAACGCTGATTCATCCAGTAATGAAACAAATGAAGGATTTATGAGTGAGTCATTGAATAATTCACACAAGATATTCGTTCAAAAACACTGATTCATCCAGTAATGAAACAAGTGGAGTATTTATGAGTGAGTCATTGAATCATTCATTCAAGATATTCATTCAAAAACGCTGATTCATCCAGTAATGAAACAAGTGAAGTCTTTATGAGTGATTCATTGAATCATTCATTTAAGAGATTCGTTCAAAAACACTGATTCATCCAGTAATGAAACAAGTGGAGTATTTATGAGTGAGTCATTGAATCATTCATTCAAGAGATTCGTTCAAAAACACTGATTCATCCAGTAATGAAACAAGTGGAGTATTTATGAGTGAGTCATTGAATCATTCATTCAAGAGATTCGTTCAAAAACGCTGATTCATCCAGTAATGAAACAAGTTAAATCTTTATTAAGTGAGTCATTGAATAATTCACTCAACCCGATTTAAAAATAAAAAATAGTAAAAAATAAATAGTAAAATATTGCTCTTCATCGGAATTAATTTATCGTATTTTTATATCGTTTTAATTTTAATTGTATTTAAAGTTATGTGTTTTGACATTTTTATTTAATAGGCTATAGGGGAGCGCGGGGTTAAATGTAACACAGACCTTTTACATAGTTAGTCAGGATCAAGCGGGGTGTTTCCGCTCTTCTTCTCTCGCTGCCAGAAGATGCTCTCCCGCGAATTTGTGGAAAGTTTTGATAAGATTTCGTGAAGATACTGGACAAAGAGTGTTTTGACACCATGCAAGTACATTTTTTCATCATAGGTTTTTTTCAGTTTCTGAGTGGGGTGTGTACGTCACCAAAGCTAACTTTATTTGACATTAATCACTGTCTTGTTGGCTAAAACATAGCACCGTTTTGAAACATGTCAGCAACTCATAGCAGCTGTTAGCTAGGCTTACAATATGTTTTACCCAGCGGGGTTAGTGTAGCACAGTGTTAAAACTAAGCCACCAAGTGTACAATGATAATCAAATGAAAACAGGAGCCACACAACATTTCAGGCTCGAGTATTTATTTATATATTTAAATTTGTTGGACTTTTTAAGAATTAAGCCTGTTTTTAATGCAATAAACCTTTAAAATTTATTTTAAGCTCGTTTTTTATTATTATTACTGTTATTATTATTAATACTAATAATTTTACATGCAGCTGCCACACACATATATGTAATTCAATTGCAATTACAATATTTGATGATTTTATTTATTTATTGCAGAACTGAGCAGCCCTTTCCTATATCTCTATCCATGATATTGATCCATAATAGAAGGATGATTGGATGAGGGATGGGTGTATGGATATCTATATGTATATAGAGATGCACAAACAATATCAAACTATACAGATAAAATAGTACTGAATGATGTGTGTTACTCACAAGTGTTACAACTAACCCCTCTGTCTGTTACAGTTAACCCAGCATATGGGGTAAGTTTTAACATTTGCACTTCTGTCACTTTCAGTGCAACTGTACGGAAATGGAAGGTCCTAGAAAAAACTTTTAAGTGTTCATTTGTAGCAGAGATGTTTATGTTGCTTGTGTAAAAAAAAAAGATGAATCTAACTTAATTATTTTTTTAATAATTGAGCCAAAACCAAAATGTGTTAGGTTGTGCCCCGCTGTCCCCTATCTATACAACTTAGTTTAGTACATCAATTTACACTATATGAAAGTGAAAATAAGTGTTGCCTTGGCTACTATAGCTGAAAAAATATAAGTTTTTTTAAAAAAATTTATTTATTTTGTTTCAACTAACAATTTTTTTTAATGGTTTTAGTTTTAGCTTACTATTAGAACCTTCTCATGACTGTTGGCAGATTTATAGTCAAATCCGTTAGAATCTGTTGGTTTCAGAGGCAGTTTTTGTGAGCAACTGAAATGGACAGAGTGTTATCAGAGTTTCTCTTCCGTCTCGCGAGGCGAGTGCTGTCGCTGATAACTCTCTTCCACTGAGGGGAATTATAGAGTTCAGCATTTCTTCTGCTGAATGAGTCTGTGCTCTTATTTTGGATCAGTTTGTGCAAATATAAGCAGGAAACAGAGATAAACACAAGTTGGTTTGATATGATGTGCTTTTTTTATTCAGTCAGCTCCATCTCCAACTATATATATATTAGTTAACAACACTTAAGTATTTTAAAGTCTCCTTGTACTCAATAATTTTATCCCTTAAAACTCATCTTTGTCACCAAACTGACACATTTAAATGTTTTTTCATCTTCATGCCTTAAAATATCTTGAATGTAACTCGACACCCTTGCCTCATTTAGTATGCATGGTTCTATGCATATGCAAATGAGCCCCGCCTCCACTCACTCACTCACTCACTCAGAGATCCACTGGTTGACGATCACACGTTGATCTGATTGGTTAAAGTAGTTTGTGACGTCAGAAACACCAGCGATTTCAGTGTTTTTGAGACTGTCTTTGGTTCACTGCAGTTTTAAGCAGAAAATACTCAGCAATGCGTCGACTTATGAACTTACACATGATTTGTGTTATTAAAGCATATTAAAAACACCACATATAAACAACATTAAAAGCTGGATTTTCACCACAGCGGGACTTTAAAGAAATTCATATGTTGACCCAATTCGATATTTATCTGCAAAACTAGATACAATACTATACAAAAGCGTTGGGGTCAGTAAGATTTTTTTTTTTTATGTTTAAGAAAGTAATACTTTTTTATTCAGCAAGGACACATTAAATTGCTCAAAAAGTGATAGACATTTATAATGTAACAAAATTATGTGGTTTTGTGGATTGTGCATCAAGGAATCCTGAAAAATAAAATGTATCACACAAATCTAAATCTAAAACTGTTTTTAACACTGATAATAATCATAAATGTTTCTTGAGCATCAGATCATCATATTATAGTGATTTCTGAAGGATCATGTGACACTGAAGACTGGAGTAATGATGATAAATTCAGCTTTGATCACAGGAATAACTGTATATTCACATCTTAAATTTTAATAATTTTTCACAGTTTTTACTGTATTTTTGATCAAATAAATGCTGCCTCAGTGAGCAATGTAAAAGTCTTACCGACCCCAAACTTTTAAATGATAGTGTACATATATAAACCATTTGACCCAAAGCCCTAAAATAATGAAACGCATCCTCGGTTATATTTTACAAGCTCGTTTCTCACAGACTCTCCTTCAATGTTCAGACGTAAAAACCCGGATTTAGGATTAATTTGTATTCTGCATGGGAAAATCCTCTAACGTCTCGCCCTTTAGGAAATTATAATTCATCTTTGTTTCCAAGAGACTCTTTGAATGGCTGTGATTTGATTTAGTGCAATACAACGTCCAACGGTTTGTGCTTTTCTGTGGAAACACAAAATTAGGTTTATTGGAATGTGAACCGTATTTCTGGCCAACAAAAACCTTGAGATATTAATGCAAACATATTCATTTTCTCATGTTTCACACCAAGACGTTTTTTTGAATATTAAACGCCAAACCCCATAACGATGGCAATCACAGCAACATTTGTATTTATTTAGTAAATTAACTTTATCCTCGACTCATTTCTATTCATTATAAAGATAATCACATTTAGCATGCATATAAAGTAAACCAAAAAGTTAGTCGTGGGAATTTTCCTTGAGGACATTTTGATTCTGAGAAATGTTTTTATTGATGTGTTTTTATATTGAGAGTGGAAATGATTAAACTGTGGTTTGCATGAAGCATCCACTCCTCTGTAAATGACATTTTATACTTTAAAAGCTTGGCAAAACCTCCTTTCCTATGCGCACACAGTGCCAGCGCTGCATTATGAGGTCAATATTTTCAATAGGAAAATTGAATCAAAAACAAACACGACGGGTTGGAAAGCAAACTGATGTTTTACGACTACAATAACAGGCTCTGTTTTCTCTGCTGAAGTTGTGAGTGATTGTATCTCGCTGAGAAGGAAACAGCTGCTCGGCGGCTTAAACTAATAAAAGCACGTTTTGTTGGTGATTCCCAGTTATGGACACAAAATATTCACTTTGTATTCAGTCTGAAGAGTTAACGTTAGACAAGTCATCCTCATTTATATAGCGCTTTAACAATGTAGATTGTTTCGAAGCAGCTTTACAGAGATAAACATATCATTTAATGTAACAGAGTTTGGTTTTATAGCGGTTCTTGAATAATGTTGTTTCCAGGTAAAGTTAGTTTTGATTGATTCACTTCCGTCGTTATTAAATTAGGGGCGATAAGACGACACCGTTCTCTCTATACAGACTTTAAACCGAACCTGTGATAAACGCTGATGGCGTTCACATGCGCATTAAAGGAGTAGTTCACTTTTCTCCCCCATGTCATCCAAGATGTCCATGTCTTTCTTTCTTCAGTGGAAAAGAAATGAAGGTTTTTGATGAAAACATTCCAGGATTTTTCTCCATATAATGGACTTCAATGGGACCCAAACGGTTCAAGGTCCAAATGACAGTTTCAGTGCAGCTTCAAAGGGCTTTAAACGACACCAGACGATGAATAAGGGTCTAATCTAGCCAAACCATCGCTCATTTCAAAAATAAATAAAGTTTAAGTTTTATAAGCACTAATGCTCGCCTTGCTCTGTTCTGTGATGACTCGGTTCTGTGATGCGCGTTCGTGACGTCACGTAATACGCAATTATGTTGAAAAGGTCTCACAGAACAGTGACGAGGAAAAAGATGGAAGAAAAATGCATAAAAATGCTTAGAAGTTATGTTAAATATTACATTTAAATTCAAATACATTTAATTATTTATGTTTATATGCCATTGTTTAAACTATTATTTAAAAATTAGGGTTTTTAAACAATTAGATAGAAATGGGCCGTTCACATCAGGGATGATAACTATTATTACGATTTAACGATTTAGTTTTATAAATCTTTCTAAATGTAAAGGAATATCAGTCCATTTAGTTGGAGTCATTCACAAACATCACAAACTAGCTTGTAACCAATCAGATCAACGTGTGATCGTCAACCAGTGGATCTCTGAGTGAGTGAGTGAGTGGAGGCGGGGCTCATTTGCATATTCAAAGAACAGCGCATACTAAATGAAGCAAGGGTGTCGAGTTACATTCAAGATATTTTAAGGCAATTAAATAGAGGAAAAAACATTTAAATATGTCATTTTGGTGATCAAAGATGAGTTTTTTCTACTTTTATTAATTTGTTAATATAAATATGAATGTAGGCTAATTATCAGTGCACTAAGGTTTAATAAAGGTAATTCGTTTACATTTTTTCCCATCCGGCCCTCAATCTAAAATGAGTTTGACAACAACATGAGTAAACAATGACATAATTTTCATTTTAAAGTGAACTAATCCTTATAATATATGTGAAATGACAATATCACCATTGAGAACTTGTACACGCTAAAAAATACGGGGTTATTTTGAAACCCAAATGCTGGGTTGAGCATTTTGACTATATTGCTGGGTTATTTTCTCCGTAATCAGCTGACACTAATCTCCAGCATTTAGGTTTGTTTTGGAAACTTTGACCCTGCGCTTACCTCTTCGCTCGCTTTTGTCCTCACACTGTTCAAATAAATAAATAAAACAACCCAGCAAATGGGTTAATGTATAAAACCCAACCTGCGGGGGCAAAATAACCCAGCATGTATTCTGCCTTTTACCTAGCGCTGGGTTGCCAAATAACCCAAATTGGGTTGTTTTTAACCCAGCATTTCTTTGAGTGTAGAGGTGAACCTCAGTTTCAGTTCCCAGATTTAAAGGAGAAGCATGTTTGGTTGCAAGCCTCACTTTTTCCACTTTTTCCCTTTATGGTTTTGGATGAATACTTTCTAAACTATCTGCCAAGCGTACAGCGACTGCCAAGTGTGTGTGTGTGTGTGTGTGTGTGTGTGTGTGTGTGTGTGTGTGTGTGTGTGTGTTGTGTGTCTACATGTGTGCTGGATTCAGCTGTCTGTCTGCACTACATTACTCTGAACAAAACCAGCATTGTGTTTCTGTGATGTGTGCCTCATACTGGACTCTTTCAGGGATTCTCTAACTCTATATCTCCCACCGCCAGCTGGAGATCAACATGCTTATTGCTGGAGGATGAAGTGCTGAGAGAAACAGAGATGAAAAATATTAACAAATAATATATATGTGCAAAGAATACTTGCAGCCACACTATTTCAGTGTACTTCAAGTGTGTTAATGATTAGTTCACTTGAAGTGTGCTATTCATTTTGTACTAGTTTTAATTTAACCTTAAGTGTATTTTTGTGTGCAACTTCAAGTTTACTTTAATGCCTGTGTAGGGACTAATTACATGCACTCTAAAAAATGTTGGGTTGTTTTAACCCAATATTGGGTAAAATATGGACAAACCGAAACATTGGGTTAAAAATGTCATTTAAAAATGTAACCTAACGGCTGGGTTTGTTCATATTTGACCCAAATTTGGGTTGAAAGAACCCAGCATTTTTAGAGTGTGCTTTATTAGTGATATTAAAGTGTACTTAATTTGTGTTACAAGTACATTCCATTGTGTTCATTCATTATGAGTGTCTTTGAAGCAATATGTATATGCTATTGTATACAATAATGTTTTTTTTAAAGTATACTTTCAATGCATTGTTACAATGATCATTTCCAGCACACACTTAAAAATATACCTAAAATGCAAAAAAAATTCACTTTTAAAAAATAAACAGAATTTTCACTTCAAATATATTTTTAGAAAATATACTAAAGTACCATTATTTTAAAGTGTGTTAAAAGTTGCATTGTGAAAATAGGTAAAAGCATGATTCTGATATACTTTTAATATATTTAAAGATAGTGACACATTTTATTAGTATATCTGGAATGTACTATTGAAAAAGGGAATATATTTTAAATATAATAAAGCTTCGTTTTTTCTCTAGATCAGACAATCAGCATCTCTATTAGAGTCGTTTAGTGTCGTGAAGGGTTAGCGGGAAGGAAAGAAAGAAAGCTTGTGTTTCGGTCAGTGACCCTGAACCTCTGATGATGATGATGATGATGAGGATGAAGAAGCGTAATTTTATCTCAGACAGTGAGATCATGTTTAACTCGGAGAGAGCTTGTGTTTGTTGGGTTGCAGGAAGTTCTGTTGCCTTCTTTTCTGATAAGAACTATGGATTATCTTGTCTTTAAAGTCGTCATGAAGTTGCGCTGGTCTTTTACTCTCTATTGTGTCATATATCGAGTGAAACGCTTCTGGAACAAGAACACATGTGGGTGTGGCTTGATAGTGTCTGTGGGCGGGACTTGATTGTGTCTGTGGGCGGGCTTGATTGTGTCTGTGGCGGGACTTGATTGTGTCTGTGGGCGGGACTTGATTGTGTCTGTGGGCGGGACTTGATTGTGTCTGTGGGCGGGACTTGATTGTGTCTGTGGGCGGGACTTGATTGTGTCTGTGGGCGGGCTTGGACTTATTGTGTCTGTGGGCGGGGCTTGATTGTGTCTGTGGGGGCGGGACTTGATTGTGTCTGTGGGCGGGGCTTGATTGTGTCTGTGGGCGGGACTTGATTGTGTCTGTGGGCGGGACTTGATTAGTGTCTGTGGCGGGCTTGATTGTGTCTGTGGGCGGACTTGATTGTGTCTGTGGGCGGGACTTGATTGTGTCTGTGGGTGGGGCTTGATTGTATCTGTGGGCGGCTGATTGTGTCTGCGGGCGGGGCTTGATTGTGTTTGTGGGCGGAGCTTGATTGTGTCTGTGGGCGGGGTTTGATTGTGTCTGTGGGGAACTGATTGGATGGTTGTGGTTTGCTATTGGCTGATCTCATGTGAGTGACAGGTTATAGCCCGCCCACATCATCAGAAAAGAGAAGAGATGCTGGAAGAGGAACTGATTCTGATTCAAGATTATTAACACTATAATGATGTGCATCATTATTGCTTCAAAAAATGTTTGAAGATAAAAAAAAATTAATAGTAATTCAAATGTATTTAAATAATTTTTTAACAATAAAAATAATTCCAAACTAGCTTTGCAGAGGTGGACAAAAATTAAATTAAATTAAATTAAAATTCATAATAATAAATACAATTAAAAATATATATATACATATTAATAATAATAAAAAATGACAAAAAATATATAAATTAATTAAAATTAAATTAAAAAATATATATATATATATATATATATATATATATATATATATATATATATATATATATATATATATATAAATAATAATAATAATAATAATAAATAAAAAAAAATGCATTTTTTTAGATTAATACCTTTGATGTCCACCTTGACATCAACAGGTGTTTGTGTGTCCATCATTATTCAGATCTAGTGTTTTTATCTCAGTGTGTCTGTGTAACGCTAACTGTGTGTGTGTGTGTGTGCGTGTGTGTGTGTGTGTGTGTGTGTGTGTGTGTGTGTGTGTGTTACTGTGTGTGTGTGTCAGATGCTGTACCCGCTGCTGCCGGGCTTTCTGGACAGTGATGCGTTCTCCGCGAGCGGGACGCTGAATGTTCCCGAGGACATCAGACGAGTCCTGCACATCTGCACACACACACTGCGTTTACTCCGAGACTTCCAGGTGCATCCGCAGATCCTGCAGCAACTCTTCTCCTACATCTTCTTCTTCATCAACGCTCTGCTGTTCAACCTGCTGATGGAGAGAGGTGAGGCGGGAGTGTGTCCCAAACGTCATCACTGATCCCTATATAGTGGACGGCAGGGCTATTCAATTGACTAGGGATCGACCGATATTTTCTTGAGCCGACACTGCTTTTGCTCCCTCAATTTACTTCATAAAAACGACACAATGATGATAACAAATGTTACAAGTCTTAAAAGGCTGAAAACGAAAAGGCTGTATTACACACATTTAATGGCAGGTACAAAGGCATCGCGATCCTCCCGTACATGAGGGATTACTCTTTCATAGCGTCACAAAATAAAGTAAGAAACAAAAGTATAACAAGAAGGTAAAGCACGCTTATACTGTGGTTCTCATCTCACAGTTCAACAACATCATCACAAATAAATGACGTGATTATTCTCTTGAAGAGCACACCGCACAATAATGGGATGCATGTAAATACACAGTTTCGTACGCACTGTCTGTGTGGTGTGTGTGTGTGTGTGTGTGTTGTGTGTGTGTGTGTGTGTGTGTGTGTGTGTGTGTGTGTGTGTGTGTGTGTTGTGTGTGTGTGTGTGTGTGTGTGTGTGTGTGTGTGTGTGTGTGTGTGTGTGTGTGTGTGTGTGTGTGTGTGTGTGTGCATAGGCGCCGATACTGTGGGTGCTCCGGGGCTCAAGCACCCACGGAAAATACCGAGCACCCACATGTGCCAGACTGCCAGTAGGCTACATTCATTTAAAATTAAACTTTGCAATTGCTACTATATGGAGCATCTGTCACAATGTGTAACGACACTCACACAACAGGTTTGGATCCAAGTGCAGTGATATTTAATGGGGTAATTCAAAATCGTAGTCGCCAGGCAAAGGTTCAAAATAGACTGTAAAAAATATGGACAAAGCGTCTGTGGCGTCACCCATAGACTTTCTGAAGAACGGTTTTGAAGCCGTTTATGGGGGGTATGGGCGGCGCCATCTTTGAAAATCTTGGGAAAGCCTAACCCCGCCCACCTTCTGGCCAATCCATATATGGGTAAAAGGGCGGGCTTTGTGTGAGACTGAGCCAGCCGGTGGATGCGCCTCTTCAGCCAATCAGCCTCAGCTCTCTGTAACATTACTATTGCGAGTGTACACAAATATAAGTAAACACTTTGCAGATTGAATGTCCTGTATGAACAAAATGACGGAGTATGTTTTTATGTTTCCACACTTCGATCGTGTCTGCGTCTCTCTCTCTCTCTCTCACACACACACACACACACACACACACACACACACACACACACACACACACACACACCACACCACACACACACACACAGAGAGAGAGTTCGATCGCACCACTCTCTGAGGCGATTTAATGCTAACTGTTGCAGTGCCACTGCCCACAAACATTGATGCTAAATACAAATACTGCTAACTACGTGAAATAGTAGTGGAATTTCACTTACCGGAAAAAATGGAGCGAAGTAACTTACTCCTACAGTGTCGGTTAGTGCAGTTTATAGCAGAGCAACCCATTTTATGTACGATATTTCAATACAAATGTTCAGAAAGGATACAGAGGTGGTGTGATGTGTTGGGTCAGATCATGGCCGAGACGTCACATTTCAAGAATTCCACTCGGCGCAGCTCGTTATCAGCTGTCAATCAAGCTGTCAATCAAAGTTAACCACGCCCTTATTTGTCATACATTTTATATCTAAATACGATCTAAACTAACGAGTTAGAAAAAAATTCACCCCCCTCACAGTTGTCAGGCAATCTATGGACATTTGCTCCCTTTTGGGACCGGCCCCTAGCGGATTTTCGATGTATTGCAGTTTTTCACACTTCCGGGTAGGCTTCATTTATCAGATTGGAATGTTGCCGCTTGGTCTGAATCCACTTTTGCTAGTTTAACGACAGGAAAAATGGTCGACGCTCCCGGCGCATGTTGTGTAAGCGGCCGCTAAGTTAATAACTAATGATCTTTGCAACGGAAGTGAATCAATCAAAAACTAACTTTATCTGGACAATAACTTTATTCTAGATCTGCTGTAAAGCCTAAACACTCTCTGTTACTGTAATCTCCTATTATTACTGTAAAGCTGCTTTGAAACAGTCTTTATTGTTAAAAGCGCTGTATAAATGAAGGTGTCTTGACTTGATGTTCAGCGATGCTTCTGCTCATGTGTCAGGGTCAGGCGGGGCGTTTTTCCACTGGTCCCGTGGGATCCAGATCAGGGCTAATCTGGACCTGCTGATGGACTGGGCTCACAGTGCCGGACTCGGGGATCTGGCTCACGGTTATCTTCTCAAGATCTCCTCCGCTGTCAATCTACTGGCCACACCGAAAGAGAACCTCTTACAGGTGCTTGTTCTGTTCATTGATTATATTCATGCAGAAAATATGATTTTACCTTCATCCTTCCTGTAACAAATCCTTCCCTCATGGGTCAAAATGACCCAAAACCTCTCTCTCTCTCTCTCTCTCTCTCTCTCTCTCTCTCTCTCTCTCTCTCTCTCTCTCTCTCTCTCTCTCTCTCTCTCTCTCTCTATAATATTATAATATATATATATATATATTTCAGTATAGTTATTTATTATGTCATAAGTTATTTATTTCATTTTGATAATATATTTGGAGATTTTTTTGTTATTTTTTATTTTATTTACCTTTACATTACTAGATTTAGTAATTTAAGCACATTCCTCTCATTTTTTCAACTTGTTCAAACATAAAATAATACTAATCTTGTGTGTCTTTGCCGACCTCTTGTGGAAAAAAAATAATATAACATGATATTTCATGACTCTAGATGGCCTTATAGCTCTATATGGAGTAAATGAGCTGGGTCCTGGGGTCTTAGACCCCTCTGATAAACACTACATTTTTACATTTAAAAAAAAAAATCTGGGTCAAAATCCGAGGGAAGGATGAATGTTAACCTTAAATATTGCATTATGCGTAAAAGGAAGGAAGCTTGTTTGCATTCCCGTCTTATTACAGAAGCATTCCTCTTTCATCACGATCTCGCGTTAGTATGTTCCTCAGGAATAATTAACAGGAAGCATTACTCATTAAAGGATAAAGCTTTGTGAGCACAAAGATTCTTTCATGGCATTAGATAAAGACTCGTCTGCGTCTGACACGTAACCCATGATCTCGTCCTGCTACACGCAATAGAAACTATAGTGAGCTGCATTAATGTGAGAGACGTTTTTTTTAAATAATAAATGAATACGTTATATTAAAATAAATTGATTAAATAGCTAGAAATGTATTTAAATAAAAATAAATAAATTATAAATTAATACACCAAATAAAAAAAATTATTAAAATAAATGAAATGCATTTTATTTAGCTAAAAACAAATAAAAATAAAATTACTTTTAAAATTACAAATTAATTTGAAACAAATAAAAAATAACTAAAATAAATAAATAACAAATGAATACATTATATTAAAATAAATTAAATAAAATCAACAAATACAACTTTATTTAAATAAAAATAAATATTGTACATAAAAAAAATAAAAAAATAAATTAATACTTTATTTAAATAAAATAAATTTTATTAAACTCAAAACATAAATTAAATAAAAAATAAGATTAAAATAAATACATTTCAATAAAAACAAATTAAAATATATGTATAAATACAATTTTATTTAAATACAAATAAATTAATTCAATGATTAAAATAAATAAAAAATAAATGAATACATTATATTTAAAGTAAATAAATACATTTAATTTAAATAAAATAAGATGAAACTAAGTAACTACTAAAATTTTATCATTCTTCAGAATCTTCACACATTATGGAAATGTTACTTTTGAAGGTTTTCTGAAGCAAGGTTAAAACATTATTTGTTGTCATCAGGGTGGAAAACACTCGATCTTTATGACTATCAGGCCATAAGGTGAACTAGGAAAAAGTGTCGTTCCCACATCAGGGCACTACTTTTTAAATGCATTTTTGTATTGACAACTAATGCACAGACATCTTGGACTCATGTTTACATGTCGTTCCAAAAAAGCTGCCATTTATTAGTCTAGCGTGAAGCCGCATCACTGATGATCAAAATATGATTATGTGACATTACAAGATTACACATGGAGAATTTGTATTTTCTCGCCCAAAAACAATTTTTATTGTGATGAAAAGAATTTAGTGCCCCATATATGAGAACGGGATTAAACGTAAAACGGCTTCACCTTAAGGCCTAAATCATGTGTCATTAAAGCGGTGTGTGTGTGTGTGTGTGTGTGTGTGTGTGTGTGTGTGTAGATGTGCTGGAAGACTCTGCGGATGGAGTTCAGGAGTCTAAACGCGGCTCAGCTTCATCACATGATGAGAGAGTATGAGCCTCGACACTCGTGTGCCGATACATGGACTCCTTCCAGTGACGAGACTCTAACGACCGGTGCCACACACACGCACGCACGCAGCACACACACACGCACGCACACACGCAGCACACACACACACACATGCACATACACACACGCACGAACGCAAGCACACACACACACACACACACACTCACACTCTCACACACGCACACTCACACACACACTGGTATTGCTCATTGTTAGTTTATGTCAGTTAATGCATTAACTAATGAACCTTATTGTACAGTGTTAGCGTAGTATTTTCTTATATACTGTACTATTTGTAACATCCTCTTCTTTTTTGTGAATAATAAATGTAATGTTTGTGTGTTTGCAGCCGATATCCTGGAGAGTTTCGACGATCATCCGCCGCTCGTTCTTCCAGCTGATGGTTTCACACTCGATCTCAAGAGACCAATCAGTGACAGCGGTCTAATTACACAACTACATCACTTCCTGCGCATTATCAGGAACATCACTGACCCAGAATCCCCAGAGCCACCTCAAGTACGCCTCCTTTATCGTTTAGATTTAGCTCTAAAATATTATAATGTAACAAAATATTAATATTGATTGTATTTCACTAATTAGGTTCTTTAATATATAACATTTTTAAAATAAATTGTGTGTGGTTTTAGAATTTGTATTTATTAATATGTCTATATATTTTTCATATTATTTTATTTCAGTTTTAAATTAAATGATAAATTATAATATATATACACACCTAAAGGATTATTAGGAACACCTGTTCAATTTCTCATTAATGCAATTATCTAATCAACCAATCAGATGGCAGTTGCTTCAATGCATTTAGGGTGTGGTCCTGGTCAAGACAATCTCCTGAACTCCAAACTGAATGTCAGAATGGGAAAGAAAGGTGATTTAAGCAATTTTGAGTGTGGCATGGTTGTTGGTGCCAGACGGGCCGGTCTGAGTATTTCACAATCTGCTCAGTTACTGGGATTTTCACGCACAACCATTTCTAGGGTTTACAAAGAATGGTGTGAAAAGGGAAAAACATCCAGTATCGGCAGTCCTGTGGGCGAAAATGCCTTGTTGATGCTAGAGGTCAGAGGAGAATGGGCCGACTGATTCAAGCTGATAGAAGAGCAATTTTGACTGAAATAACCACTCGTTACAACCCAGGTATGCAGCAAAGCATTTGTGAAGCCACAACACGCACAACCTTGAGGCGGATGGGCTACAACAGCAGAAGACCCCACCGGGTACCACTCATCTCCACTAAAAATAGGAAAAAGAGGCTACAATTTGCAAGAGCTCACCAAAATGTTGCCTGGTCTGATGAGTCTCGATTTCTGTTGAGACATTCAGATGGTAGAGTCAGAATTTGGCGTAAACAGAATGAGAACATGGATCCATCATGCCTTGTTACCACTGTGCAGGCTGGTGGTGGTGGTGTAATGGTGTGGGGGATGTTTTCTTGGCACACTTTAGGCCCCTTAGTGCCAATTGGGCATGTTTAAATGCCACGGCCTACCTGAGCATTGTTTCTGACCATGTCCATCCCTTTATGGCCACCATGTACCCATCCTCTGATGGCTACTTCCAGCAGGATAATGCACCATGTCACAAAGCTCGAATCATTTCAAATTGGTTTCTTGAACATGACAACGAGTTCACTGTACTAAAATGGCCCCCACAGCACCAGATCTCAACCCAATAGGTCATCTTTGGGATGTGGTGGAACAGGAGCTTCGTGCCCTGGATGTGCATCCCACAAATCTCCATCAACTGCAAGATGCTATCCTATCAATATGGGCCAACATTTCTAAAGAATGCTTTCAACACCTTGTTGAATCAATGCCACGTAGAATTAAGGCAGTTCTGAAGGCGAAAGGGGGTCAAACACAGTATTAGTATGGTGTTCCTAATAATCCTTTAGGTGAGTGTATATTATTATTAAAACTGTTTGTGCTCCTCCAGCTGGTGTCTGCAGTGCCGATGGAGGCCAAGCTCATCAAACTGGAGGTTCACCCAAAAGCTCGTCTGGAGGTCGGTGAGGAGTGTGTGTTTCCTCGTGCGATCGACTCAGTATCGCGTGAAACGCTTTTAACCACGAAACTGCAGGATTTGGAGCTTCAGGATAAAGCCGTGTCCCGCATCAGTGTGTCGGGTTTACTGACGCCACCGAACACACCGCCACACCTGGAGCTTCAGACGCATGGGGGAGGTGCGACACTCTCTCACACACACACACCCGCCACACCTGGAGCTCAGAGACCCCAAGCTTCAGACGCACGGGGGAGGTGCGCAACACGTACACTCTCTCACACACACACACACACACACACACACACACACATACACACACCAAACATTATTCAGACGCACGGGGGAGGTGCGCGACACTACAGACACACCTAACATTATTCACACACCGGATAGCATTTGTGATATTTGTTTACTAGGACACTATAGTTCATTTATGTAAGTGAGGATCATAGTTGTCAACATTCGCTTTTCAAAATCCGGAAGATTTGTGCGGGGACCGTTCGGGGGAGGGGTGGGATAATCGCTTTAAGGTTAAAAGAACACTCCACCGTTTTTTCATATTAAACTATGTTATTCCCTTAACTAAGACGAGTTGATAGATTCTTCTCTCGTCTCAGTGCGTGCGCTCAATCGCTCTGGCGCGCGGTGACACTTTGAACTATAATGTATGGCGGAATAGCACTTGAGAGCACTTGGGGCAGTAATATCATCACTCCTGGATCATTCAGGATCACTCCAGGATCATTCAGGATCACTCCAGGATCATTCAGGATCACAACTGGATCATTCAGAATCATTCAGGATCATTCAGGATCACTCCAGGATCATTCAGGATCATTCAGGATCACTCCAGGATCATTCAGGATCACAACTGGATCATTCAGGATCACTCCAGGATCATTCAGGATCACAACTGGATCATTCAGGATCATTCAGGATCACTCCAGGATCATTCAGAATCATTCAGGATCATTCAGGATCACTCCAGGATCATTCAGGATCACTCCAGGATCATTCAGGATCACTCCAGGATCATTCAGGATCACTCCAGGATCATTCAGGATCACTCCAGGATCATTCAGGATCACTCCAGGATCATTCAGGATCACTCCAGGATCATTCAGTCTCTTGCGCCTCCACGACCACGCAGCTTCTCAGTTATTTTATTATACTTTTGTTTAACATATGAATGTAAAGTTGTTAGCCTGCTAGCTTATGACAGAGACACTTTATTAGAAATTCGAGACTCAACGATCAATCGCCCCATTTCGGAGTATTTTCATATTGACCCACTGGTTGCATTGCCAGATGAATACCCATATTCCAACTCAGCGGCGAGACCAAGGAAAAGACGCAACAAACGGACAAGAAGACGCAGAGCCGGGATACTTGTGAGACTGACACCATGTCCTAACTACACGCGACGCGATAAAATTCCAGTGACAGCAAGTGTATCTGTCCACACTAGACGCGACGCGACTGTGAGACGCCACACGTCAATCAAAAAATCACAGCCATTCACGGTAGAGATCCACTTGTCCGTGCGACACTTCAGTCGCGCCTCACTCCACTTTATTCCTATGGGTGACGTCACACGACTTTAATGCGCCCGCAAAGCATTCCGGGAAGGCGGCGCTTCATTTGGAAAATTGTCTCGCGTCCAAAAGCTGGCCGATGCCCAGCTTTATGCAAATGAATCCGCCAAACGCGACGAGTCTATCCAATAGAAGTAGAGCATATGGAGATGGGGGAAGTCTCTCGCAGGTCCTCTGTTCTAGACTGGTCGCTGGCTCAAAACCACGCTTAGAGCAGTAAACTTGAGGAACGCCCATCTAAGTACAAATGTGGGGAGGCGTTGCGACACCACGCGACTGTCGTGTCGGACAAGTGGATCTCTACCGTCAGAACAGCGTGTGTATTCAATGCTTCAGCTTTACTTCTCCAGACGGAATCCTTTTTCCTGATGTCTTTGTGGGATTTATCGTAGAGAATTGCTCGCTTCCATCCAATGAGATCTCTGTGTGGGCGGATCTGTCAGCCGTGACGTCGCAGAAATAGGAACCATTTCTAAATTAGAAACTTTGCGTGTCGCCGTCGCGTTTGGTTAGGACCAAAAACTCTGATTAACATGGAAAAGATACCTTTTATCGCGTGTCGCGGCGTCGCGTCGCGTGTAGTTAGGACACGGTGTTAGGCGGCGAGTAACCCGACCTCCACTCCCCAGTATACCGCTGGCAAACGTTCAGTCTCTGGATAATAAGCTGAGTGAACTTTGGGCTAGAACATCCTTTCAACATGAGACAAGACTGTAATGTTATTTGCCTAACAGAAACCTGGCTATCACCGAGCGTGCCCGATCACGCAGTTGCCCCCCATGTCTTCTCCGTGTTTCGAGCGAACAGATCAGCTGACCTCTCGGGGAAGAAGAAAGGCGGTGGAGTCTGTTTCTTTACCAACAATGCGTGGTGTAAGCCGGACTGTATACATCCCATAAAGCAGTTTTGCTCACCTGACGTGGAATACTTAATGCTGCTGTGTAGACCATTCTGGCTGCCGAGGGAGTTTACGGCCGTCGTTTTAACAGCAGTCTATATTCCGCCACAGGCAAACACGGAGAGCGCACTGAGAGAACTGTATAACTCCGTCGCCAATGTTGAAGATAAATATCCGGAGGCAGCTTCCACACTGCTGGGAGATTTTAACCAAGCTTCTTTGAGGTACTGGGTACTGCCGAAATATCTGCAGCATATTCATTTTAAAACTCGCGGCAGTAAAACTTTAGATCATTGCTATTCTCCCGTCCGCAATGCTTACAAATCCCTCCTCCGGCAATCGTTCGGGAAGTCAGACCACGCCTCTATTCTGCTGCTGCCGGCCTATAAGCATAAGTTAAAGGTGCAGTGTGTAGCTTTTTGGCGACATCTAGCGGTTCGTTTGCGAGTTTACACTAAGGGCTCAGCCCACTGCTCACCCCTCCCTTTCGAAGAAGCTACGGTGGCTAAAACGGGACAAACATCGTCGTAGTGAGCCAGAGTAAAACAAGCCACAGCTAACATGGAGTACCACAGTCCATTATAAACCACATCATGGATAAAGTTTACAAAGCCATAGTCAGGTGAGGATCAAGGGTCTTAATACATAATATAATAATATTGGTCTGAGCTGTCGACACGACAGATCTCGTAACAGTTGTTGTAAATAATAGTAATCAGCTGATTGTCTCAAGAACGTAACCAGCACATTCTCCCACATAGCAAACCCATAATACAGCGAGGGAGTAGAACCACATGAAACTATGCAACTATAGATTTTTTCTAACAGGGTAGTAAAAGTTTAGCTGGCTAATATGAGCTGTTACTGTGGCTGAGCTGGTTAAAGCCTTGTTTATACTCGACGCGTCCGCATGAGCCCAAAGGTGCGTGCGGCAAAAATGATGTGATTGTAATAACAGCACGCGTGCCTCCGCATCCCAATAGACACCACTTATTACACACAATAGCCTTTTTTCTCTGATTTTGGAAACTCGATCGACTTAAAATGCTTCCAAGATCGACGGGTTGGTGATTCCTGTAACTGTTTTCCGGTCAATGACAAGAGTAGCCCACTAATCAGCTGTCTCACGAACGTAACCAGCACATTTATCCCCACATAGCAAACCCATAACACAGCGAGGGTGAAGAATTAAGTTACATGAAACAATCCAACTACACATTTACACCACTGACAAGGGAAAACACTCACGGTGTTTATGACTAGCTTCTTCTAGCTTTCTGCGGCTTCTCTTTCAAAGTAGTGACGAAACGCGCTCTGTAACGTATTTTGTTCGCTGTCGGCTACGGTAGAAATATGACGTCATAATATGGCGGCCTTCATAGAAGGGGATTCCCGCGCTTATGTAGATATAAATGCCTAATTCTAAGGTAATAAAAACATTACGGTTTATTAAGTAAGTTCTTTATACACAACTGAACACATAGTTATGGATGTCATATTGCATTTCTGTAAATAAATAGTCAAAAATGTTACACACTGCACCTTTAAAGCAGACAGCGCCCACCATGAGGTCAATCCCCCGTTGGTCCGACCAATCGGATGCTGAGCTCCAGGACTGTTTTGAGACTGTGGATTGGGAGGTGTTTTGGGAGGCGACTGCTGATATTCATGAATATGCCGACGTGGTGATGTGTTTTATACTGAAGTGTTTTGAAGACATTGTCCCTATGCAATCAGTCCGTGTCTTTCCCAATCAAAAAGCATGGCTTGATCATGGCTCTGTAAGACTAGCCCTCATTGCAAGAGACAAAGCCTTTTCTTCTGGGAACTTTGTGTCGATTCAGTCTTGAAGCGCATCACATAAATGAACCGAAACTAAACATACAGTCAAACCAAAAAATATTCAGACACCAGATGTCATTTTTTATATTCTTTTTTACTAGTGTGTGCAGGACACTAAAGATCATCCATGTAAGTGAGGAGAGTAAAATAAAGTAAACTGCGACATATTATAACCAAAAATACTTCATACAGCGACTATCAGTAAAATTGATTTCGATTTGGGAGCAAAAATGATTCCGAGACTTTGAGCTGATGATGTTTTACTGAAGTGTTTTTTCTTTAATAACTAATGCTTGTTTTACACACAGACTGAACAACATGAAGCATTGTGGGTAACTGGTTGAGCTAAACTGGTATTATCTAATTGTGTAGTTAAATTTACAGCTGACAGATATTCAACATAATTCATGTGTGAGAGTCTAACAGAAGGACGGACAAAACCTGTCAAATATCCACTGAGTTCTGCTCATATTTAATTACCATTTTATAAACTATAGCGGATAAACTGTGATGATGTGAGAAATGTTGAAGGAGTCTGAATATATTTTGGTTTGACTGTATTTGCATAATCGTTATGCATGTAAGCCTTATGGAAACAGAATTTTTGAAACATAAAAGCGTGTGTGTGTGTGTGTGTAGATGCGAGTGAAGAGTGTGAGAATAGAGATGAAGAAGAGGATGTGTTTGTGCTGGAGCTGCAGAGATCAGCGTGTGCTTTGGGTCTGATGTTGGTCGACGGACAGGTGAGTGGATCCCTGGGAAATTTGAAATCATTGTGTTAATAATCTTGAATCAGAATAAGTTCCTCTTGCAGCATCTCTTCTCTGATGATGTGGGCGGGGCTATAACGCCCGCAATCAAGACCCGCCCACAGACACAATTAAGCCTCCACCCACAGACACAATCAAGACCCGCCCACAATCAAGACCCGCCCACAGACACAATTAAGCCTCCGCCCACAGACACAATCAAGACCCACCCACAATCAAGACCCGCCCACAGACACAATTAAGCCTCCACCCACAGACACAATCAAGACCCGCCCACAATCAAGACCCGCCCACAGACACAATTAAGCCTCCGCCCACAGACACAATCAAGACCCGCCCACAGACACAATCAAGCTCCGCCCACAGACACAATCAAGACCCTCCCACAGACACAATCAAGACCCGCCCACAGACGCAATCAAGCTCCGCCCACAGACACAATCAAGACCCTCCCACAGACACAATCAAGACCCGCCCACAGACACAATCAAGACCCGCCCACAGACACAATCAAGACCCGCCCACAGACACAATCAAGCTCCGCCCACAGACACAATCAAGACCCGCCCACAATCAAGACCTGCCCACAGACACAATCAAGCTCCGCCCACAGACACAATCAAGACCCGCCCACAGACACAATCAAGCCTCCGCCCACAGACACAATCAAGCTCCGCCCACAGACACAATCAAGCCCCGCCCACATGTGTTCTTGTTCCAGAAGCGTTTCACTCGATATACGACACAATAGAGAGTAAAAGACCAGCGCAACTTCATGACGACTTTAATATTATCAGTTATTCATATTTCATATGAACCTAAATATGTCGTCACCTTTATTACTATAGTGCTTATACAATAGAAATTGTATCAAAGCATCTTTACTGTAACAAACAGAAATCAAATATAAGACAATATTATGAAAATAGTGTCATCAGTTCAATAATATTTAGACAATATTTATAATTTTTTCAGTGTTTTTTCAGTGTTTGGGTAATTTTTGTGCAACCCAGCTCCTGGTTCAGACGTAACAACTCAGTGTTTGGGTAGTTTTTGTGTAACACACATCCTAGGTGATATAACAACCCCCAGGGGTTGAGTCATTTATTGCGGGCTTTGGTCTTTTCGCGTGATGGAAACGCCTGATGCCTTGAATGAAATTTTATGATTTTATTAAAAAAACATACCGAATATAAATGCTTACTTATAAAGTTCAAATAATATTATGTTCTCAGAACTGTGCACTGGTTGTTTATAGACAGATTATGGAGCGTCTGAAGTTATATCTTAAGCCTTAAGAAGAGAAGAGATGAAGAGGGAGGGGAAGTTAAGAGATGCATTTAAAACAATAAAGAGGTGCACTGATAAATTATTATATTAAACACTGCAATATAAAAAAAAGACAGAAGACTTTAAGACATAAGTAATTTTGTTCAATTTTGTTCTAATATGCAAAAAACAAAGTATTTGAATGATATTCATTTAGGGACTTTTCTCAGCATGTATTTGTGATTAATTAATAATAATTAGTTGGAATATAATGAAGTTACTTTGATTACAATAAATCCTTAATCCTTTCTATAACAAACAGAATATTATTAATGGAATATTATAGTTTCCTTACAGCTCAATAGCAACACCATGTGGTCAAAGATGGAATATTGTTAGTTCTGTGATTATTTACACACTGCATAAAAATAAGTTTTTCTTGTTTTCCAGCACAAACATTTTAACATTCATAAATCAAGATACATTTACTGGAGAAACAAAATGACTGAATATATTAAGTCTGGTTTTATGAAAAATATGTCATAATGAAGTGAGTTTGTGCTTAAAACAAGAACTAATATCTGCTAATGGAGTCAAAAAATAATCTTAATTCAAAGGGAAAACTAGATGATTTGATTATTTGGACTCCATTGGCAGATATTTGCTCTTATTTTAAGCTCAAACTCACTTCATTATGACACATTTTTAATTTAATATCTTCAGTCATTTTGCTTCTCCAGTAAATGTTTCTTGATTTTATGAATGTTGATATTTGTGCTGGAAAACAAAATAAAAATACTAAGCAAAAAAAAACAAACACATATTTTTTGCAGTGCAACATCGCATTGAACTTATTAAGAAACAAAGACTGTTTGTTGGAATAAAAGTGTTGATGTGTTTCATTCAGAATCATATATTAGAATAAACAGAATAAAACATTTGAAAAGATAATTGCGACTTTTTATCTCACAATTCGCAATTGCGGGAAATAAACTCGCAACTCTGACTTTATTTCTTGCAATTGCGACTTTATATCATGCAATTCTGACTTTATAACTTCCAATTGCATATTATAGAGTCAGAATTGCGAGATTTTTTTAAAAAAAAAATTATGTTTATTGGCTTTTGTTTGTTTGAAGATAATGAGAAACACATTACAGGACATCCAGAACAACACTAAACCATAAAATAAAATATACATTTTTGATATATCATAGCCTGACATTCTGCTATTTTACCAGAGCTATCTTTTGTTTTGCTGGATTACACGAACTGAGTTAAATATTGGACATGTCCAATACAGAAGAGTTGGGTAGTTCTAAATATGCAATTCTGGGAAAAATTCTGCGTTTATATCTTGCAATTGCGAATTGTGAGATAAAAAGTCGCAATTATCTTTTTTCTTTTTTATTCTGTGGCGGAAACAAGCTTCCATAGAATCAAGAATACTGGAATAACAATTATTATTTTTACGCAGGAAACACCGTTTCCCGTCAGTGGGATTTACATCCGATCGGTTCTCCCGGATTCTCCGGCTGCTTTATCCCACAGACTGAGAGAAGGCGATCGGATCCTCGCTGTGAACGGACTGAGTCTGGCGGGACTCGACTATCAGACGTGAGCAGGGTTACAGCACATCTGAGCTCATTATTATAATATCAAATAACAGATTTAACATTTCTTCTTCTCTTCTTGCAGTTCCCTGGAGCTCATTCAGATGTCAGGAGACAAACCTCGGCTTCTGGTTGCCAGATCTCACAGCGCTACATAAGAAACACGCACAACACTTTCTGCGTAACCCTAAATAGAGGATCTGCTGTGTGGCAAGCCTTTTTAACCTTTATTCATTTCCAGGATATGAATGCTTGATATCTGTAATTGTATTTTCACTAAATGTCACCATAGGCTGCCATTCAAAATCAATTGTTGATATTAAGAATTTTTTTTTTTTTTCTTTTTGATATCAATAATTAAATTGTCACTAGTCTAAATGTCTTGATATCAACAATTGAATTGCTACTATTAAAAATGTTCATTTTTAATATCTGAAAAAGTATTTCTGATATCAATATTATTTCAGATATCTAAAATGGCTTTCTTACTAATAATAATCACATTTATGATAATCAAAATTAGCATTGTCACTAGTGAAAATTTAATTATTTATATCAAAAATGAACATTGTTACTAGTGAAAATTTAATTATTTATATCAAAAATGAACATTGTTACTAGTAGCAATTCAATTGTTGATATCAAGAATAGACATTTACACTAGTGACGATTGACTTCTTGATATCAAAAATAAAGGTTTTTACTAGTAAGAATTGTATTTCTGAGACGTGAAATTGGAATTTCAACTATAAGAAATAAATTCTTAATATCAACAATTGATTTTGAATGGCAGCCTATGGTGACATTTCACTAGTGAAAATAATATTACAGATATCAAGAATTATAGATTTTACTATTGCAATTCAATTGTTAATATCAATAATTATCATTTTAACTAGTAAAAATTGAATTGTTGAAATCAAGGATTCATATCCTGGAAATTAATAAAAGTTAAACTGGCTTGCCATATCTATTGTGCCCTTTTGTTTTTGTTTTCCTGCTTGAATGTTGATTATTTTCTTCATATTCTCCATTGTTGCGGCTCCTCTCTTCCCAGTCTGTCAGTAACGCTCCGTTTACTTCCTGTCTCTATGAAGCCCCTCCTCCGGAAAAGCACACTGTGCTCTGATTGGTCGGCTGGAGCAGTGTGTTGTGATTGGTCGAGCGCTTCGAGTGTGTTTAGGAAATGTCCCGCCCCTTTCCATAACCGCCAGTTTAACACACTACTCACTAACTCACCCAGGCCCCGCCCCTATGCATATGCTTTTATATATACAGGTCCCTTTTTATTATCATCTCAATTGTGTAATCTTTGCATTTTGATTGAATTTTGTTATTACAAATATGTGAATGATTAGAATAATTAATGTACATGTGCCTTCAGAACTGACTGCATCTTAATTTATTGCATGATGTATGAAATAAATGATTGTCTGCTTAGTTTTAGTTTGAGTATTTAAACTGCTATATTATGTCTCTCGTGCCAAATTTATACGGCTTTTTATTACATGCATAAAATGTCCATAAATAAAACATAAAAAATGCATTTTTAGCCTTTTTTAAGTCTATATGCTCACAAAAAGTCTGGGTATCAATAACTTTATATTGGTGAAACTTCATGGTTTGAGACACTGGACCACCTGGGTTATTTTAGAAATTATAGTATCTAGAATACTTTATGCTTCACTGTAGCAAATACAGTCAAACTGAAATATATTCAGACTCCTTCAACATTATCACAGTTTATTCGCTATAGTTTATAAAATGGTGATTAAATATGAGCAGAACTCAGTGGATATTTGACAGGTTTTGTCCGTCCTTCTGTTAGACTCTCACACATGAATTATGTTGAATATCTGTCAGCTGTTAAATTTAACTACACAATTAGATAATACCAGTTTAGCTCAACCAGTGACCCAGCAATGCTTCATGTTGTTCAGTCTGTGTGTAAAAAGAGCATTAGTTATTAAAGAAAAACATCATCAGCTCAAAGTGACCCAATCATTTTGCTCACAAATTTGTATAAATTTTACACTGTATGAAGAATATCTGGGTATAATATGTCACTGTTTACTTTATTCTGCTCTCCTCACTTACATAAATTAACTATAGTGTCCTGATCACACTAGTGGAACAAATATCAAAATGATATCTGGTGTCTGAATAATGTTCAGTTTGACTGTAGATTTGCACTGGGTTAGAAAACAACTGTTTGCACACTCGCAGGGAATCAAGAGCATGTTGAACTTATGCACTTATTGCGAAAGAGATCTGTAGATTATTACACGAAGTTTCAGGAATTCAGGGACAACGTCACGCGGGATGCGTGAGATCTCGCGGTATTACAGGATCTACATCAGCTCTCAGCTGTAACTTGTGGTTATCATTCTTCGTTTGCTTGACAAAATGACAGAGGCAGAACTGTACTCGGTTTATAAAGGTTTGTACGTGCCGACGCATTTACACCCTCCTGAAAGCCTGAAATACTGTGAGGAGTTCACTTTCCGTCCAGATGACATTCTGATCGTCACTTATCCCAAATCTGGTGAGTTTGCAGAGGTTTACTTTATTTTTTTATTTTTGTTTTATGCATTAACAAGAACATTAACATAATATTCTGTACACTTACAGAGAATCGCAGTTGTATGTATTCATGTCGCATTCATAATAGCATTAAAGAAACAACTAAAAAGGGGGGGGGGGGGGGGGGACTACATAGTGGATCATTTACAAGAAATTACCAAGAGAAAAGGATGGAGTTTTATCATTCAATGGTGCAGATTACTGTAAAAACAAATAAAAGAATGAGGTGAAAATTAAGTTTGCTGCAAAGTTCTTATATAATTCTCACAAGTTCCTCTGTAGGCAATCATTTTATCCCTTAAACCTCATCTTTGATCACCGAACTGACATATTTAAACATTTTTTCAGCTTCATGTCTTAAAATATCTTGAATGTAACTCGACACCCTTTCCTCATTTAGTATGCGCGGCTTTATGAATATGCAAATGAGACCCGCCTCCACTCACTCACTCACTCAGAGATCCACTGGTTGACGATCACACGTTGATCTGATTGGTTACAAGGTAGTTTGTGACGTCAGAAACACCAGCGATTTCAAAGCGTGTTTTTGAGACTGTCTTTCACTGCAGTTTTAAGCAGAAAATACTCAGCAATGCCGTCGACTTATGAATTTACACATGATTTGATTTTATTAAAGCATATTAAAAACACCACATAGACACATAAACAACATTAAAAGCGGACTTTAAATACATGACATACAAGATTGAGTGTAAATGACATTAAAGTATATTTCAGTTTATCATAAATGTGGTGTGCATTATGCAGTATTCAGTAAGACATGATAAAGACGTACTTCAGTCCTACTAAGTATATTTTTGAAGCATGTTATTCCTGTACTTCTTTTCAAAAGTAGCCTATTATTTGCTTGCAGAAAATTTAGTTATACTTGCAAGCTAAATTTAATTTTTGTGAAAAGTGTGTCAATGTCATATAAAATTCAATGATGAATAAACAAAAGAAAACATCTAGTTTTAAATGCATGTGTGATTAGTATGCTAATACTCATTGTTGGTTGCAAATGATTTTGAAATACATGTGTCAATGTGTCAGAGTAAACTCCGCATCATGTCACTGACCCGTGGTTTGCTCAATGTTCTCAGGCACCACATGGATGCAGGAGGTCGTGCCCTTGATAGTGAGCGAGGGCGATCTGACGCCGGTGCTGACGGTGCCGAACTGGGACCGAGTGCCGTGGCTGGAGGAACACCGGGCGATGCTGCTCAGTTTACACCAGAGACCGTCTCCTCGCATCTTCGCCACTCACTTCCATCACACCATGATGAACGAGTCTTACTTCAAAATAAAGCCCAGGGTAACAACAACGTTCAGGTGCACTTCATAAATCATGATGTCATCATCTTCTGCATGCTGTGCTCTGTGCTTCAGGTTCTGTATGTCATGCGTAACCCGAAAGACGTGTTCACGTCCTCGTATCACTACTATGGGATGGCCTCATACCTGGTGAACCCGGGAACGCAAGACGAGTTCATGGAGAAGTTCCTCGATGGAAACAGTAGGATTTCAGCCTCGATATATGACTATGAATATCTTAAAGTGTAAAAACTGGTCTAGATTTGATGTTCTGTTCAGTCCTCATGTAATTTGACTGGATAGATTTATAATGGCCACTTAATATGTCCTAATATTGTAAATTTGCAGTCTTTATTCCTCTTTCTGCTGTATTACAAGTGTGATTTCTTTTCTCCACAGTCATGTTTGGTTCCTGGTTTGATCATGTGAAAGGTTGGCTTAATGCTGAAGAACAAGAATCCATACTGTACGTTTTCTATGAGGAGATGATCTCTGTAAGTATCTTCTTCATGTTACGAATAGGTTTAAAGCAGGAGAACAGAGGCAATGATCTAAATGCAGCCGTCTTTTATTAAAGTCCCCCTGTAGTCAATAATTGTATGCCTTAAAACTCATCTTTGATCACCAAAATGACATATTTAAACTTTTTTTTTCCTTTAAAATATCTTGAATGTAACTCGACACCGTTGCCTCATTTAATATACGCGGTTCTATGAATATGCAAATGAGCCCCGCCTCCACTCACTCACTCACTCAGAGATCCACTGGTTGACGATCACACGTTGATCTGATTGGTTACAAGGTAGTTTGTGACGTCAGAAACACCAGCGATTTCAGTGTTTTTGAGAGTAGGGTATTCCTGCACAACCGGAGGCTGCAGTTTTAGGACCGCAGTTTCAGGACCGCAGTTTCAGGACCCTAGTTTTCTGTGACAGCGCCACCTACAACTAGACCACCAAAAACACTAATTTAACCCCTTTCTTGGCAAAGATCACAGACGGCCCCAGATTATTGTTGTTCAACAATCATTAACGTTACTCGTTAAAACATCAGACTCTTACTTATTTGATCTGGACAATCTGAGCATCATTAGAAAAATTATTTTATACATTTCTAATTTCTTAATTTATAACAGGAGTGCAAAATTATTAATCTGTAACGTTCGTTATTTTGAATAGAAATCATCACTCATAAAGCATGTCATTCACGTCTTTACCGGTTTATTTGTGTTCACACATACAAATACAGCATCCGCCAGGGCTCTTAGTCCAATGGTGCACATGTTTGGAGAAATAATGATTTTCATGTTCCACTAAATTATGCGATCTGAAGCTCAAACAGCGAACACAGCGAGATGGATCTGTGTCTCCTCTTCCTGATTTGCCTCAGTTATGATATCATCTCAGCGCTGTCTTATTCGCTATAGAGCTGTCAATCATCTCACGTGGTTGAACGTGACAATAATCCTGCCCCTTCTGCATGACGCGCTCCTGTGTACACTTCCTCATTCTGACCTCCGTGATAACAAAGCTAAGAGACATCTCTTCACCTGAAACAAGAAGCTAAATGCACGATTTCGAGTAACTTATATGTGGTTTGTGTGTGATTTTCGTGTGATTTTGAATATTTTCATATGAATAAAGAATGTTAACAGTATTGCTAAGCAAGGTGTAGCCATTAGCTGCATATAAAATTCTAAATATAACATATTTCAACATCTTTTTTTGACTTAAAACCATTTTAAACCGCAACCGGAATATGATACAAATACTCGATGGTGGTTTAAAGTGAGCTTTAAGTAAAAGTGTAATATCAATCTTTTAAATTGTGTCATGTAGCTTGATGCTACTTGCTCTAATCCACCTGCTGCAGGAGCTTTTCTATTCCATAATTTTATTTGTTAATATATATATATAGGCTATATATTTTTTTTTCTATTTTTTTTTTCTAAGAAGACTTAATCTTATCTTAATAGCCTACTATGTAGCCTACAATCTAAACCACCTGGATCCTAGAACTGCGGTCCTGAAACTGCAGCCGCCGCTATTTCATCCAGTTCGGTAGGTGGCGCTGTCACAAAAAAATAGGGTCCTGAAACTGCGGTCCTAAAACTGGGGTCCTAAAACTGCAGCCTCCGGTTGTGCAGGAACATACTATTGGTTTTTGAGACTGTCTTTGGTTCACTGCAGTTTTAAGCAGAAAATACTCAGCAATGCCGTCGACTTATGAATTTACACATGATTTGTCTTAAAGCAGATTAAAAACACCACATAGACACATAAACAACATTAAAAACTTTAACCAAAAACTCAAACACTCAAAAAGAACAGACAAACTGAACTAAAGAGTGGAGTATAAATGCACAGGATAACAAGAAACAGGTGAACAACGTAATCAGTAACCATAGCAACCAAACAGATGCTGATCAGAAACCGACGCTGCGTCTGAAATAAAATACTCTGTTACTATATAGCATATGAAAAACTGCACGCCAAAGTGTCTATTGTATGCACACTTCAGATTCTCGCTAGAAAAAGTCGCTCATCCGGGATAATCTGTCAATAATAATAATAATAATACTGTTTTTCGCGTGCTATATTGTAGGGAAGTATGCGATGTCAGATGCCGCTTAAAGGGGGAATAAAATACATTTTGACTTAAAAGTCCTCAGAGCAGAAGATAAACGTGGCACTTCACTGCAGGATTGAATATGCAGGTCGAGTTTATTAGTTTATTTTTATTACACCTGTCAGAGTTCATGGATCTCTGTAATCTTGAGATAACATCAGTCAAGCCGGATCAGGACGAGTAACTCCAGAGCGAGACTTGTGATCGCAACACCTTTAATCTTATTATTTATCATTCCCAGGTGAGTGGGTGAAGTAAGTGGAAAACATGGATGACTTGGTCAGTTTTCGCTTAAGCTCATAAAACACTAAAAATTTCTGCAGTTTCTATAATCGAGAAAATGTATTGTTTACAATTCTTTTCATATTTATGTAAAAATGTGAAGGCAAATAAAGCAGATTTCAGTCAAAGGTGTGAGCAGCTTCGGGCTTCTAAAACACTCTAGAATAAACGTTTATTAGCCACTCAGTTTATTAGGGATCAGCAGCTGTAAAATTGGCAAGTTGTCCAAGGTCTTTTTCAAGGTCTCTCTGACGCAATCTCTGCTTTCTCGTGTCCTTGAACCTCATTGAACTTGATCGAAATATCCAAAGTAGGTTAAAGTTCTTCCACATGTCCGCTTTTCCCATATCTCAGAAAAGAGTATAGAACAAAGAAATACTATTATTCACATTTGGAGTGGATTTTCATTCTGTTTTTGATACTGTAAAATACTGATATCCTTGTGAAAATGCATCATGATTTCCAACATGTGATCTTTCAAATCTTCGCTCAGGATTTGAAAGGATCCGTGGAGAAAATCGCACAGTTTCTTGGGAAATCTCTGAGTCCGGACGTGACGGAGAAGATCGCCGAACACTGCGTTTTCAAGAACATGAAGCAAAATAAAATGTCCAATCTTTCTCTGGTTCCAGAGGAATACATGAACCAGAAGAAATCAGAATTCCTGAGGAAAGGTACAGTAACAGATCAATTCTGCTTAAAATCATTGGCAGAAGTGGTGAAAAAAGTGACAATACACACTCTTTCATGCTTTAAAACTTGCAAAAGCACCAAAAATAGTGTTATAAAAGTGTGTGTGAAGTCATTTTTGGGTGAATTATCCAAAGCGTTTCACTTGATTATTATTTGACTGTAAGAGTTACTGTAATCTTGTCTTGTTTTATTGATCAGGAATCGCAGGCGACTGGAAGAATCATTTCACCGAGGCTCAAGAGAAGCGATTTGATGCTGTATACAAAGACAAAATGAAAGATGTGAACTTCAAATTTCCATGGGACTGAAAAACTGCATCTGTTTAAATCTGCTTTTAATAACACAGACAGGCCTTTAACAGACATTTCTCAGATCATTGTTTTTAAAATAAAAGACAATTAAAAATGAACAATAATGATTGTTATTTGTGTGACATTTCCATTTTATGTGAATTTTGTGATTAAAAATATGCTTTTTAATTTATTGCATAATGTATGAAATAAATGGTTGGCTTAGTTTTATTTGTTCATCTCTCAATCATCATTGTATTGCATTGCATTGTATGTTTTAAAACTACAGAGCATAAACCTAAGAATTTAAACATCATCTTACTATTGGTAGATATTGATTTTTATATGTATGTATTTTATGTCAGTATCTGCTGTACTGTTATAAAGATCTCATTGATTTGCATTACAAGCATCAGAACTTGATCACTTTATTTGTCCATTTAAATATCAGAATCTGCAGTATTTTTGTTAAGTTTGAGTCACTGAATGAAAATGATCTTTTTCCCCTCCATATTCTCACTATTTCAGCCATAAAAGCCTGATGCATTAAAACATAAACCACATTTGCAAACTTGTTTTTGGTACTTGGATATTATCTCAGTATCCATACTTTCACTTAAAGGTGCAGTGTGTAGTTTTTAGTGGCATCTAGTGTTGTGGTTTGCGAATTGCAAACAGCCTGTCACTCAAGGCTTACCCCTCCCTTTGCAAACACGAATGAGAAGCTACGGTGGCCTACGTAAGATAAAAGATGTCGTCGTCTGAGACAGAACCACATGAAACTATCCAACTACATATTTTTTCTAACGAGGTAGTAAAAGTTTAGCTGGCTAATTTGAGCTGTTTTACGGTCAATATTACTAATCAGCTGATTGTGTCACGAACGTAACCAGCTCATTTATCCCCACATAGCAAAGCCATAACACAGCGAGGGAGAAGAATTAAGTTGTATGAAACAATCCAACCACATATTTTACACCACTGACCAGGGAAAAGTCACTTCTCACGGTGTCTATAACTAGCTTCTAGCTAATGCTAATATTATCAAACAACAGTTTTCATTTGCATCGCTAAAGTTTGAATAAGTTACGTGCACTGCAAAAAAAAATGCTTTTCTTACGTAGTATTTTTGTCTTGTTTCCAGTCCAAATATATACAAATTCTTAAATTAAGATGCATTTACTAGAAGAGTAAAATGACATAAGATATTATGTCCTGTTTTCTGGGGAAATAAAAATTAAGTGAGTTGATGCTTAAAAAAAAGCAAAATTATCTGCCAATGGGGTCAGAAAAATAATCTTAATTTAAACAGAAACAATATTATTTTTCTCACCCCATTGGAAGATAATGTCACAGGTCGGGAGGGTTGACTGGGTCTACCCCCTCCCTTTAGAGAGTACCACTGAGGAGCAGACCAGAAACCAAGCAGACAAGGGGAGTAAAAATTGAACAGACTTTATTGACTTAAAAGAATTTGTAAATCCTAATTAAAAAACTTCTCCTTCCTCCTCAGTATCCAGTGGCTGCAGGGGACATCGACTGGACAGCAGGTGAGTACTCGGTACCGTCAAGGGTAGTGGAGGGACCGCGGAGGGGAGACAGAGAAGTGGTTGTCTCGTGCAGACGCTGGTTGCCTCAGCGCAGTGTTGGACACAAGTTTCCTCGGGAAAATTGCTGGGTGTGGAAGCCGCCATTGAAGTCTGCTGGATCAGAGTGATCGTCTGTGGGAAATCTGCTGGAGTGAGTTACCGATTGAACCTGCACTGCGAGGAGAGAGAGAGAGAGATAAGTGAATTGATTTCATCTTACGAACATTCAGACAGTTTGAAGAGGATGCAGTGAGTGTGAATCTGACTGTTGGAGGAGCTATGTGTTTCAGAGTGTGTTGAGGAGGAACAGAAGATTAAACATTCCTCCGTGGACTATTTAGTTCCGTTGCTGGTTCGTCACCTTGTGACATACTCCCCCGCCAATCCGTTCTAGTCCCGAGAACGGGCTCCGCTCACCCAGTCTCCGTACCTCACCGGGGGTTGACCTCGGTTCTCCCTCTGGGACCATCTCGGCGGAGACTCGGGCCTCACCGGTCCCGGTGCTAGGCCTAAACCCCTGGGGACCACTCCCCATCCTACCAGTAACGGTGCTGGCGCTGCCACGACCGGGGGTGCTTCTCCGGGATTCGGGTAACTCGGGCAAGGGCGAATCAGATTCCGGTGGAGCACACGCTCCGGGCCCGCACTCCCTTTGGGCCTGATAGCATACACGGGTTGATCTGGGCGTGGTTGTCGTAAGACCACATAGGGCCGAGGCTCCCACCGATCACTCAGCTTACCCTTCCCTTGGCGACGATTATCCCTCACCAAGATTCTCTCTCCTGGGAGCAGTGGGGCTTCTCGAGCCGTTCGGTCATACAGCCTCTTACTCTTTACCCCCGCTTGGTTAATCCGGTCCGAGACCTGGCCATACGCCCAGTGAAGTCGCTGGTGATGCCTCATCACCCAGTCTGACAAGCTCCCTTCCTCCGATTGGGTAGCAGCCCCCACCACTAAGTCGGCTGGTAGCCGCACGTGCCTTCCAAACATTAGATATGTTGGAGCATACCCAGTGGTGCTATGCACGCTGTTGTTATATGCTTGGATCAGAGCCGGAAGTGCATCCGCCCAATGGCCCTGTTGGTCCATCTCCAACGTTCCCAATAGGCTCAGCAATGTTTGGTTAAACCTCTCGCATCCTCCATTCCCTTGGGGATGGTACGGTGTCGTATGGGCCTTCTTACCCCCGTACAGTTGGCATAACTCATGGACCACCCTGGACTTGAAGCTTGGCCCCTGGTCTGAGTGGAATATTTAAGGGCACCCAAAGGCTGAATCACAGCCCTCCACAGTGCATTCGCGGTGGTGATAGCAGTTTGGTCCAAGGTGGGAATGGCCCAGGCGTATTTGGTGAATAGGTCTGTCACCACCAAGATGTTCTGAATACGGTCCACTGGCCTTCCCAGCGTCAGATGGTCCATAGCGACCATGTGCATCGGAGCGTTTGCCTGAATCGGGACCAATGGGGCTTGTGTCTCCTTCCTGGTCTTAAACAGGGTGCACCGTGGGCATCCTTGAAGGTAGGACTTGGTAATCCTCTCCATCCCAGGCCAATAGAACTGTCGTCGTAATAGCGAGATCGTCTTCTCCAGGCCCTGATGGCCCAACTGTGTGTGATAGGCCTGTAGCAGGGACTGATGTTGCCCCTTCGGAACTACTATTTGCCAGATCTTCTCGCCCAGGTTAGGGTCCTGGATGGAACGACAGAGCACCCCCTCCCTCAAGGCCAACCTCTCCCGTTGTCCTAACAACCCTCGGACTGCCTGAGTCTGAGCCCGGCGTTCTCTGGCCTCTGGCCATCTCCCAGTCTGGACCCACTCTTGTACCGTCCGCAACCCTTCGTCCTCCGCTTGTCTCGACCTCCAACGCTGTGAGTCCTGAATGAACCGCTGGTAATATCCGACGAAGCCCAGGAAAGATCTGACCTGTTGCACAGTCTTCGGCGCCTCCCACCATTGTACCGCCGACACCTTCTCTGGGTCCACAGCGATCCCAGCTGCACTCACAACATGGCCCAGAAACTTCACCTCTTTCCGGAAAAGCTGACACTTGTCTGGTTGCAGTTTTAGCCCGTACTTGTCCAGGGCGTGGAAAGCTTGCTCCAGGTGTTGGAGGTGGGACTCAAAGTCCGGCGAGTAGACGATGACATCATCGAGGTAGACCAGCGTGGTTTCCGTCAACTGACCCCCCAGACACCGCTGCATAAGCCGCTGGAACGTAGCCGGGGCGTTGCAAAGGCCAAACGCATTCCGTTCCCACTCATATAGTCCGAAAGGGGTCAAGAAGGCCGTCTTCTCCCTGTCCCGCTCGTCCACCTACACCTGCCAATACCCACTGGCCAAGTCGAGAGTAGAATACCATGCAGACTGTGTAAGACTGGTAAGTGAGTCTTCTACTCGGGGCAAGGAGAAAGCATCCCGCTTAGTCACCAGGTTCAGCTTACGGTAATCCACACAGAATCTCCAGGAACCATTCTTCTTGCGTACCAGCACGATAGGGGCCGCCCAAGGGCTACTACTTTCCCGGATAATCCCCTTGTCCAGCATCCCCCGCAGGAGGGTGCGAACCTCGGAATATAGGGTAAGTGGTACTGGTCGATAGCGCTCTCTACTCGGGGCGGCGTCTCCGGTCGGAATCTGGTGTTTGACAATGTCCGTCCGACCATATTCCTCGTCATGGGTTGAAAACAAGTGCTGCCATCTGACCAGGAGATCCTGGAGCCGCCCAGTCTGTTCCTCTCCCAGTCCTTCACCACGTAGGGATCCTCCCTGAAGGTGGCTTGGCAACTCCTCTCCCTCACTACCCACCGGCGGCCCAGTTCGGGTCAGGGCGACTTCCACTACGGAGGGGCTTACCCGGCTAAACTGTACTTCACCCGGCTCTCTCACTTGCTGCGGACACACCGCGGTAACTCGGACCAGACACTGATGATGATGCAACAGGACAGGGAAAGCATTCGTGTTCCGTTCCTTCACAGAAATCCTCCCTCGCCGCGCCGTGGCTAGCCCCCGAGCCACCTCTAGTTTCGGACCGTCTAGATGGGGTTCCACCAATACCCACTCTCCAGGGCCACGGAATTGCGGGGGGAGCCTGGCCCAAACTACAGCCTCACTCTGAGCGGGAATGGACAACGCGTATCGGCAAGCCGTCCTCCCAATGCCCTCTCGATCTCCTCGCGTCTCGGCCAGGTGAACCCGCCGACAATCGGCCTTAAACCGGTCCCACTCTTGGCTTCCCGAGGTCGAAGCTGTCTGCTTGGGTCCACTTCGGAACAGTTCCTCCCAACATTCTGCTATTACATTCATGCCCAACAATGCGTGATGGGTTCCTAGGCAGGCATCACGAACGATCACCACCCCCTTCTGGGGGACAACAACTCCGTGAATCTTCAGGTCAGTCACCAGGTATCCCACGTATGGGATGTCCAGACAGTTGGCTCCCAGTAACGTCAATCAGGGGGCTTCTGAGGTGGGACAGTCCTGGCCCTTAAATAGTTCTCGTGCCAGGCTCTCTGAAAACAGCGTAACTTGTGACCCAGTGTCTAGAAGGCACTGTACTTCCAAGCCGTTAACCTGGGCCACTACTATGGGGCAATGCCCCACCAAGCATTCTCTGGACTTTGTAAGCAATAGGGGGTCTACCACGGGAGTTCTGGTCACTTGACCCACAGTGGCCGGCAACTCTAAAAACCCCCCCGTGATGCCCGGCGGGAGCGGCACTGGCGGAGGTAGTGTCCCGGCTCTCCACACCCATGACAAATGGGACCTCCCTGTTCGTCCCACTGGAACCGTGGCCTCACCGGCATAGCTGGGCGTTGCTCTGGGAATCAGCTCCCCGCTGAATATGTCCGCTCTCGAGGCAATGGACTGGGACGTTCACGCCGGAGTTCTTCCCTGAAGGAATTGGATAGCTCGGCCAGCTGTTCCCGGACGTCCTTTTTCAACTCCTCTCGCAACGCACGTCTCCAATCCGCTTCAACCGGGGTTGGGGGGGTCGACGGGTGCACTCGCCGCCATGCACATTGAGGGCTCTATGCTCTCCATGTTGTCCCGTTCCAAGGCCAAAGCCTCTTGTCTTAGATCGTCAAAGGACAAGTCTGGGTTCCGGCGGACTTGTATTCGCAGGCTTTGGCGTACGGGGCCTTCTCGTAGCCCCAAGAGGAATTGGTCTCGTAGCAAACCCTCTTCACCCCCTAGACCATGGTCTTGCCTTCCTCTTAGCCTAGCGAACTGCTCTCTCAGTTGTAGCGTGAATGCCCGGATGGTCTGTCGCTGCCCTTGCTTGCAGTTAAAGAACTGTGTTCGTAGAACGGCTACGGGAGTGGCATCGCCGTATTGCTCCGAAAGGAAGTCAAAGATAGCTTGAGCCGTGGTACGGGTCGTTTCTGGTGCTGCTCGCACTTCGCCCTCAATGCTTCTCCTTCCAAGGAATTTAAGAGAAACTGCACTTCCTGGGGGGCATTCAGACCTTGGAGCCCGGCTAGGTATTTGACCTGGGCCCTCCACGTCGACAGATTCGTCTCCGAGCCCGGACCTTTATACTTCTGGGCCCACGGGGCTCCCACGAATATGGGTAGGGCCTGTCTTCGTGCCCCCGGTGCCTCTTCATCTGCCATAGCGGCTTCTGGTGGCTCAACTCAAATGGTATCCTGCCGACTACGCCAATAATCTGTCACAGGTCGGGAGGGTCGACTGGGTCTACCCCCTCCCTTTAGAAAGTACCACTGAGGAGCAGACCAGAAACCAAGCAGACAAGGGGAGTAAAAATTGAACAGACGTAAAAGAATTTGTAAATCCTAATTAAAAAACTTCTCCTTCCTCCTCAGTATCCAGTGGCTGCAGGGGACGTCGACTGGACAGCAGGTGAGTACTCGGTACCGTCAACCCTTCTCTGACTCTTCAGATGTCAAAGGCTCTCGGCTGTGGAGGGGACGTGGATGGGGCAGCAGGTAAGTGCTCTGAGCACGGTTGACCCTTCTCAGGCTCTCAGTTGAATTGACTCTTCTCGATCTCTCAGGTGCAGAAGGTTTAACGCCTGTGAAGAGGGCCTCGCCTGGACAGCAAGTGAGTGCCCCAAGTACAGTGGACTCTTCCTAATACGTCGAGTGCAGAAAGCTTATGGCTGCGAAGGGGCGTCGACTGGACAGCAAGTAGGTACTCTGGTCCGGGTAGTTCTTCCCAGTATAGCAGGTACAGAGGCTTACGGCTGTGGAAAGGCATCGAATAGACAGCAAGTGAGTATCTCGAATACGGTTGGTTCTTCCCTGTGTAGTAGGTGCAGAAAGCTTGCAGCTGTGAAGGGGCGTCGACTGGATAGCAAGTACTCCAAGTACGATTGGTTCCTCCCGGTATAGCAGATACAGAAAGCTTACGGCAGGGAAAGGGGCGTCGACTGGACAGCAAGTGGGCACTCCAAGTACAGTGGGTTCTTCCCAATACAACAGGTAACAGAAGGTTTCGGAGGGCTGGCGAGAATGCGGACTGGGTGGGCAGATGGGCAAGTCCGGAACATCGACCAGCTCCTAAAGTCAGCAGGCCTTAGAGGTAACTCTCCGAACAGCAGATAACTGGATTTCCTCCGTTCTCCAGGCAGCATCAATGATGAATCAGCACACAGCAGACTTTAAATGTACAACACTCAGAACAACAGATACCTGGGTTTCCTCTGCTCTCCACAACCAGTGATGATGAAACAGAATGCAGCGGGCTTCAGATGGGGAACGCTCAGAACAGCAGATAACTGGATTTCCTCCGTTCTCCAGAAACAGCATCAATGATGAATCAGAACACAGTAGGCTTTGAATGTACCGCACTCAGAACAACAGATACCTGGGTTTCCTCCGCTCTCCACAACAGTGATGATGAAACAGAATGCACTCAATCTCTTCCTCAGAACTCCAAACTGTAACACAAGGCAAGGCCGATGGGCACGTGAGAGAATTCGGTACGGTAAGCATGTAGTAACTTCACTTCAACCACACACGGTGGGGCACAGCATCAACACACGTCACTCTCAACCACTCTGTGAAATTTTAAGGCCACAGCCCACCTCCTTGTTCTGAACAGCGGGGACAGTAAGACGGAGAATTTATAGCGACCTCAATCATGCATCACAACAGCTGTCTTCTCATTCCGGTGTCTGGACTCCTTTTCCTATATCATTTCTCTTCATATATAATATCTTGGTGTATAAATCACATGCAATACGGCCAGTAAAAGGTTTGTACTTATCTTCACCCAGGTAAGGGGACTTGATAATTTCGAGATGACTTCTCCTCGGTCTCTCTGTTATACACCACCCAGTTCTTCGTAGTAGATTCCTTTCCGCGGGTCGATCTCACTAGTCGATTTGTCCCATAGAAAACTCTCAGCCCACCTCGACGGAACAAAGTCAGGACACAACAACAGCCTAACACCGCACACCTTGGTCTACCAAAGCTTTGCTTTTATCAGCCTTTAGAAGCGGCGTGTCCCAATCATTACACAGTCGCTTAATGCGCCGCACCTGCTGTCACTTTGCCATCAGCGGCTGTTGTTACCATAGCAGCGACGCATTCAAGGCTGGCTGGGTGTTTGGTCGAAACAGCTCCGGGTGGAAACATCCCTCCGTGGACTATTTAGTTCCGTTGCTGGTTCGTCACCTTGTGACAATAATTTTGCTTTTTTTAAACAAAAACTCACTTCATTTTTATTTATTTCCCCAGAATATAAGACTTAAAGGGATAGTTCACCCAAAAATGAAAATTAAGTCATTAATTACTCACCCTCATGCTGTTCCAACCCCGTAAGACCTTCGTTCATCTTCGGAACACAAATTAAGATATTTTTGATTAAATCTGAGAGCTGGGTCACTCCTCCATAGGCTTCCTAAGGGAGTGAAACTTGACGGCCCAGAAAGTCATTGAAGACAATGTTTAAATATTTAATGTGCCTACAGTGGCTAGATCTTAAGTTTATCGAGCTACGAGAATACTTTTTGAGCGCAAAAAAACAAACTAAAATAGCGACTTTATTCAAGTATTCTCTTTGGGCCTGGAGATTTCACGTAGTGTTATTGCGCAACGCTTCAGGTTGAACGTCACACACACACACACACACATGACCAGCGTCGGCCAATAGTGAGCCTCCGTGTGACGTATAACACAGAAGCGCTGCACTGTTACACTACGTCAACAGCTTAGAAGAATGACACGGAAGAGAAGAGATGGTTGAATAAAGTCGTTATTTTAGGGTTTTACATAACGGTTCATTATGCAATGTCTTTATACACCACTGAAAACATAGTTATGTATCTTATATTGCATTTCTGTCAATAGATCTTCAGAAATATTACACACTGCACCTTTACATATAATTTCAGTGCACTTTTTACACCTCTGATTAGGTGTATAAGCTTTGAGCTTCACTGCGGCTAATAAACAACTACAGAAAGAAAATCATTTTCAGTAAGTGTCAAGAACATTAAGTCTTACACACTAAAATAAACAGTGATGACATGCATTTGCTTCCAAACTCTTGCAAAAAAGCCCCGTTTATCATGATTACATGCCGTCCAGTGACTCGCCATCAGGAACAACATCTATATGGCAAGCCGTTTTGACGTTTATTCATTTCCAGGATATGACTTCTTCATATCAACATGTCAGTTTTCACTATTTAAAATGTTTTTTTACTTGATATCAACAATAACGATATCACTCAAAAAATATGAATACTTGATGTCAAGAATTAAGTAGTAAAAATTTTTATTTCTACGACTCTATGACATCATCACTCGTAGACTACGAGTGATGATGTCATTGTTGATATCAATAATTACAATTTTTACTAGTGGAAATGTAATTCCTTATATAAAAAATTGCCATTGTTACTAGTAAAAATCCAATTTCTGATATCAATAATTAAATTTTAACTAGAATTTTTATTTATTTCTGCGAGTCATGACATCACTGTTGATATCAAGAATTAACATTTTTACTAGTGGAAATGTAATTCCTAATATCAAACATCGCCATTGTTACTAGTAAAAATCCAATTTCTGATATCAAGAATTAAATTTTAACTAGAATTTTTATTTATTTCTGCGAGTCATGACATCACTGTTGATATCAAGAATTAACATTTTTACTAGTGGAAATGTAATTCCTAATATCAAAAATCGCCATTGTTACTATTAAAAATCCAATTTCTGATATCAAGAATTAAATTTTAACTAGTAAATAATTCTTATTTCTGCGAATGATGACGTCATTGCTGTTATCAATAATTAAACATTTTTACTAGCAGAAATGTAATTCCTAATATCAAAAATCGCCATGCTAATAGTAAAAATTCCAATTTCTGATATCAAGGATTAAATTATAACTAGAAAAAAAATCATATTTCTGTGAGTGATGGCAACATTATTTTATATCAATAATTAAACATTTTTACTAGTAGAAATGTAATTCCTAATATCAAAAATTGCCATTGCTAATAGTAAAAATCCAATTTCTGATATCAATATTTACATTTTAACTAGAATTTGTATTTATTTCTTCGAGTCATGACATCACTGTTGATATCAAGAATTAACATTTTTAGTGGAAATGCCTAATATAAAAAATTGTCATTGTTACTAGTAAAAATCCAATTTCTGATATCAATAATTAAATTTTAACTAGTAAAAAATTCTTATTTCTGCGAGTGATGACGTCATTGCTGTTAACAAGAATTAACAGTTTTATTAGTGGAAAATTAATTCCTAATATCAAAAATTGCCATTGTTACTAGTAAAAATCCCAAATTTCTGATATCAATAATTACATTTTGACTAGTGAAAATTCATTATTATGTGAGTGATAGTGACATTATTTATACCAATAATTTAAACATTTTACTAGTAGAAAAGTAATTCCTAAAATCAAAAATTTACATTGCTAATAGTAAAAATCCCAATTTCTGATATCAAGAATTAAATTTTAACTAGAAAAAAAATCGTATTCCTGTGAGTGAAGGCGACATTATTTATATCAATAATTAAACATTTTACTAGTAGAAATGTAATTCCTAATATCAAAAATTGCTTATAGTAAAAATCCCAATTTCTGATATCAAGAAAAAAATATCAAGAAAATCACATTTTTACTAGTAAATTTTAACTAGAAAAAAAAATTGTATTTCTGTGAATGATGGCGACATTATTTCTATCAATAATTTTATTCTATTTTTTATTTATTTTATTTCTGCGTGTGGTAGTGTCAAGAAAATCACATTTTTACTAGTGGAAATGTAATATCAAAAATCGCCATTGATACTAGTAAAAATCCAATTTCTGATATCAAGAATTATTAACTAGAGAAAATTTAATTGTTAATATGAAAAATCCATATCCTGAGAATGAATAAAAGTAAAGGCGGCTTCGGCTTGCCATACTCAGAGAGTTGCGACACACTTTGATCTCGGCCGCCGCGCGGTCACGTGGTTCATGGAGCTCTGCATAGTTCCAAACAAATCGCGTTGCCAATGATGAATGATTTTTAAAGCGGGCAGACGGCTGCAGCTATATTTGCAGCAATTATCGGTAAATATTGACGTATAATGTACATTGATTATTACGTTGACACTTAAATGACTTGCATATAATATAATTTCTTTCTGGGGAGTAGCAGAAACACAGCATTACGTTTTTGTGTTTATTTAGGAAGGAAATGGGGTAGAATACAGCAACTGACATTTGCAGCAAATTTCTGTAAATGGAGAGTGTGGTCAATTTGAAATTAAACTGGAGATATGGTTACTGAGTGGAATAATTCATAACATTAACGTTACTGTTAACGGAATTAATTTCAGTAGGCTATACATTTACATACTGTAGCTACACAGTTTTTAACTAGAAAAAAAATTTTTTCTAGTTAAAAAATTTTAACTAGAAAAAAAATTGTATTTCTGTGAATGATGGCGACATTATTTCTATCAATAATTTTATTCTATTTTTTATTTATTTTATTTCTGCGTGTGGTAGTGTCAAGAAAATCACATTTTTACTAGTGGAAATGTAATATCAAAAATCGCCATTGATACTAGTAAAAATCCAATTTCTGATATCAAGAATTATTAACTAGAGAAAATTTAATTGTTAATATGAAAAATCCATATCCTGAGAATGAATAAAAGTAAAGGCGGCTTCGGCTTGCCATACTCAGAGAGTTGCGACACACTTTACCAGAACCAGGAAGTATGACCATATTAGCCCGGTTCTGTCAACACTGCATTGGCTGCCTATTAAACATCGTATAAATTTTAAAATATTGCTGATTACTTACAAAGCACTAAATGGTTTAGCTCCCCAGTACTTGAGCGAGCTCTTAACGCATTATAGTCCTTCACGTCTATTGCGATCTCAAAATTCTGGCCAGTTGACAATACCTAAAATATCAAAATCGACTGCTGGTGGTAGATCCTTTTCCTATTTAGCACCAAAACTTTGGAACAATCTTCCTAACACGGTCCGGGAAGCAGATACAGTCTGTCAGTTTAAATCTAGACTAAAAACACATCTCTTTGGCTTAGCATACACATAACACATTATAGATTTCTATAATTCAATGTTAGGCTGCATAGATTAGATCAGCCGGAACCGGGAACACTTCCCATAATTCCTGATGTACTTTGTACATCATAAGAAGGATGGCGTCTACGCTAATATTAGTCTCTCTGTTTATCCCGAGGTTTACCGCAGACCGCCGGATCCAGGGCATATCCAGATCTGATGAAGGACCATCACATGGACACGTCGACACGCATTATCAGGGCTGTGAAGGTCCATGGACACCTCACCACTCATCTCCTCACCGGCCGGATGACCCAACCCAACCAGATGAACTGGATAATATCGTGAAAGTTCTGATCCCATCTGACTCCTGGCATTATGCTGCCTAACTCATAATCATACACTGTTCATTCGTTGGCCAAAGGAGGACTGGCCCCCCGACTGAGCCTGGGTTCTCCCAAGGTTTTTTTCTCCATTCTGTCACCTGATGGAGTTTTGGTTCCTTGCCACTGTTGCCTTCGCCTTTTGGCTTGCTTAGTTGGGGACATTTAATTTTCAATTGAACAATACTATTACAACATTGTTTTCCTGTTATCTCTGTAAAGCTGCTTTGAAACAATTTGTATTGTAAAAAGCGCTATATAAATAAAGGTGACTTGACTTGACTTGACAGTACATCGTATGTATGTAACTTATTTGTGTGTGTTCTGATGAATGGTTTATATATATATATATATATATATATAATATATATATATATATATATATATATATATATATATATATATATATATATATATATATATATATATATATATATATATATCAGTGGTGGGCCGTCAGGGCCAGCAAGGCCTTCTCTGCTGGCCTAAACACTTATCAAAATCACTGTCTTGCACTTTAATATATTTTTTCCTTGAATGAGTATTAAATTATTCCCAATAGTTCATTCTCTTAATTTCATAGGTTTTCTCTTGGTCGTGCTGCTTCCAGTAGTGTGTTTTTATGTTAGAGCTTTTATCCAATCATATTTCAGCCATCATGCGTTGCCATGGCCAAATAAATCTGCCGGGAGGCCTTCAGAATCGACACTGCAGGCGTCTGTAGCTTAAAATGAATGGCATGAAACTGTTGCTTTAACCAATCAGATAATCAGTCAGATTTAATCAGCCAATCAGATTTCGCTTTGACTGCAGCGGGGCCATCTAGCAGGCTTATAATAACGTCTGCATTTTCTCGTTCTTTGATTGGATGCTCAGAGCGTGTACTATTACTGGTAGTGTCCGCATCTGTAGCGAACTGCGTAAGCTAATATTCCTGTAGATTTAATAGTTTTTCAACCCACAAATTAATGTTTCTTTCCCTCCTCGACCCCCAGCAGGTTCAAACCTACCGGAAAAAATCCCTTATTCAGCCTGAGCTTAACGCAGAGTCACAGAGCTCTATTCGATGTGTCCGGGTAAAAACAGACTAATGTAAGTTAGCTATGCCACGAATGATTTTGAAGGCAAAAGTCCCGTGATCTCATTGATTTCGTTAAAAACTCTGTGTGAGAGCATGGTTTCAGCTGTACACATCGTCGTGTTTTGCGGTGACTGTGTTCACTGCTTCTGTCGAGCAGACACTAAAAAAGCGAAGTACAACTTATGCTAGAAATATGACGGGACAGACACGGAACTGAAACGAAGTTAGATAACCTGTACAACTGTAATTAAAGTCTTCTTGAGGAAAGAAATAAGGATGGATTTTGTGTAAAACATAAGCAGTAGTTCGGAACGCAAGAACCACTGTACACAAACGCACCAGCCGAACTCACGCGCTCGTTTCTCTCTACCGGCCTTTCCCGAACTCACCGCATTAACCCTATAACTGCCGGTGCAAAATAAAAACAGAAGGCCTAGGTGTGAAATGCACGGCCCGCCACTGATATATAATATATATATATATATATATATATATATATATATATATATATATATATATAATATATAAAATATATATATAATATATATAATATATATATATATATATATATGCTCATATATGCATACTCTACCAGCCAAAAGTTTTGGATAAGTAGGCTAAGATTTTTTTAAAATGTTTTTAAAATAAGTCATCTCTTCTGATCACCAAGGATGCAATTTATTTGATTAAAAAATATATATATTTTTTTAAACAAGACAATTATAAATAACTATTTTCTAGTGTCATATGATCCTTCACAAATCATTCTAATATGTGACCCTGGATGACAAAACCGTCTTATGGGACATTTTTTTGAAATTGAGATTTATACATCACATGGAAGCTGAATAAATAAGCTTTCCATTGATGTATGGTTTGTTAGGATAGGACAATATTTGGCATAGAGATACAACTATTTAAAAATATGGAATCTGAGGGTGCAGCAAAATCGAAACATTGAGAAAATCTCCTTTAAAGTTGTGCATTTATGTTCATGATTGTGCTGCATTCACTCACAAAAACAAATGTTTTATACATTTACGGTACGAAATTTACAAAATATCTTCATGGAACATGATCTTTACTTAATATCCTAATGATTTTTGGCATAAAAGAAAAATTGATAATTTTGACCCATACAAAGTATTGTTGGCTATTCCCACAAATATATCCGTGCGACTTAAGACTGGTTTTGTGATCCAGGGTCACATATGTGGAGTTGATGCTCAAAAACATTAATTATGATCAATGTTGAAAACTGTTGTGTACAATTATTTCAGGATGTTTTGATGAATAGAAAGTCCAAAAGAACAGTGTTTATTTGAAATAGGATCTTCTGTAACATTATAAATGTCTTTACTGTCACTTTTGATCAATTTAATTAATCCTTGATGAATAAAAGTATTGATTTATTTAACTTTTATGTCAATAAAGCCCTTTGAATTGAATACATTTTTTTGTGTTTTGAATTTTGGAGGGAAGGGGGACTGCTCCCATGAGGTATAATACATTTACAGTATTTACTGTATATATTTTTCTTGTGATTCTTAATTGTCATAATTAGGCTACTAACATCCTTATGTTATGTTAAAATACATTCAACCTGCACAACAAGTAAATATCAATTAAAGCTGCTCAGTTTAAGTCAAGAAAGGAGTTTGGTCAACAGTAAAAAATATACAAGGCAACCAATTGAATTCAACAAAACATTTAATTATATATGGAGAGGGTAGGTAAGTGTTCCTTGAATGTTCTGTCTTCAAAGAAACTCCTTCGACTTCCTACAGGGAGAGAAAGATGGCAGAAAGCAGGCCAGAAAAGGAATACAAGTGTTCACAATAGCCATTACATTCTGCCAGTGAAGCTGTATGATGATCTGAGACCTGCTGGTGAATCGAGAATCAGTCAACTGTTGTTCACATAAGCTAGCTGCAATTAACTATTATCTTCCAATAAACATTACTTAAAGTTGGCTACATAAATTACAACTACTGACTATATTCATGAGAGGACAGCTAATGCGTTCAAATGTAAATTTCATCAACTTACCAGCGAACGTACTTCGGAGACACTGAAAATGAACGGGGTTCAGTGCTGGAACTACGACACGCGTTACTTCCGCATTCCAAAGTTCCCATGGCGGTCTATGGGAGTGTCGCAACTCTAGTTTTCAACGGCTCTGGTCGCGTGAGTTCTCGCGGTATTACAGGATCTACATCAGCTCTCAGCTGTAACTTGTGGTTGTTTATTCTTCGTTTGCTTGACAAAATGACAGAGGCAGAACTGTACTCGGTTTATAAAGGTTTGTACGTGCCGACGGATTTACACCCCCCTGAAAGCCTGAAATACTGTGAGGAGTTCACTTTCCGTCCAGATGACATTCTGATCGTCACTTATCCCAAATCTGGTGAGTTTCAGGAGTTTTACCTTTTTATTATCGCGTTAACATCATATAGGATTATCATTCTGGCAAATTGGAAAGTACATTTACTTTAGTACTGTAGCTACTTAAGTACACTTTTTGAGTATCTGTACTTGAGTATTATTTTTTTCTGAAAAACTTTTTACTTTAACTTCACTACAAAGACAAATATCGTACTTTTTACTCCACTACATTTCTGTCAAGGTTCTTGAGTAGATGTCAGGAAAGGATTTGGTTTGTTATTAAGTCTGGTTGTTGACGTCAAAGCTAAACAACGTTAAATAGGCATTATTTGAGGGAACAATAGGTGTCCGAAACCATTGTGGATGTTAGGGTTAAGCAATTATTCAATCTCACATATTCATCCCAAAACTGGAACTGTGTTCTAGAAATAAATGTGATATATTGATATGAGGGGCAGGCATAGATTCAGAGGCATAAAGTACTGTAAGTATTACATATACAAGCCCGTATATGAACCACCCCTCACTGCCAAAGGTCCAGAATTTAAGTTTTTTTTTTCTTCATGTGATTATTGTAATCATTGTTTTAATCAATGCTTGTGACAAATATTCAGAGATGGTGCTCGATGCAGAGCCAAATGGGAGGAGCTAGAGCTCCAGCTCCTCCCCTCGCTGGAGCTCTAGCTCCACCCTGTATATATAAATATATGACCTACCCCAACCCCGTCCCTAAACCTACCCGTCACTGGGGTTAATACCATTTATGAGTCTTCTCCTACCATCCTAGGAAAACAAATATCACTACCCAGATGTAGATCTACATTTTTGCATGGAGCTCCAGCGAGGGGAGGAGCTGGAGCTCCAGCGAGGGGAGGAGCTGGAGCTCTAGCTCCTCCCATTTGGCTCTGCATTGAGTACCACTTGAATATTCTGGGTTGCTGATTATTGTAGCTGGACGTGTGTGTGTGTGTGTGTGTGTGTGGTGTGTGTGTGTGTGTGTGTGTGTGTGCGTGTAGTTAGAGTTCTCGCAATACACTTTTCAAAGCAACGGTGAAGAAGCATCGCCGCTCAATGATATGTGGAATGATATGATAAAGATATGATATGTGGAATGATAGGGCTGGGGATCGAGTCCAAAAAGAATCGATTCCTCGATTTCGAGGCGTTGGGAATTTTGAGTAGATTCCTAAGGTTGGAATCGATTGCATTAAGGGGAATGATCATACTCGTTGTAGTTTAGGACAAGTAATTAATCTGATTTATGAAATCAATCGACAAAAACAATCAAAAATTATTTTTTAAAGGACACCTATCATGGAATTTTGAAAATTACCTTTCATGTAGTGTGTAACAGATCTAAGTGAACGAAAACATCCTGCAAAGTTTTAAATATGAAAGTTCACCGTATACAAAGTTATTGTCTCTCAAAAGTAAGAGTCGACTCTGAGTCGCTGATATGAATCGATAGACAAACGATGCTTTCTCTCTAGCTTTCGTACGTCACTTGCACAAGTTATTTGAATAAGACACGCCCACTCAGTGCGCGCGCCGAGCAGACAGAGAAACCTGACAACATCATGTCGACGAGACGCTGTTCTGAAGTGCGAATCAAAAGCAAACTTTTTTTTCACTGCCCAGGGACGAGCATGTGAAGACTCAGTGGCTAGAGTTTATATTTACAACTATACCACACAAGTATAGCCACCTTGAGCTGTGTTCGCGTTATTTTAATGACGATCGCTTCACAAACACAAATGCTTTCAAGTGTGGATTCGCGAGTCGGCTGATACTGAAGGTTCAGTACCAAGTTTATTTAGATCAGCTTCCTCCTCCGAATCACAACCTGTAAGTACTATTAATAATTGTTGCTTTTATGTGTGCGTGCGTGCGTGCGTGCGTGTGTGTGTGAGAGAGAGTGAGAGTTACGCTCAGCAGCTTCTAGGTCTCCAATGTCATTTTTTTTTGTTTTTTGAAATATGTGAAATTATGTGAAGCGTATTGTAGTACTGCAGTGCTTTATCAATATGTTTAAGCTTTGGGCTAACGCAAAATATAACTGACTGGGTCATCTGACCAATCACCGCCGATTAGCGTCACGCAAAGGAGGGGTTTGGACAAATGAGTCGTCAAACGAATCATTAGGGAGTCGGTGAGCAAATCAGGTAAAAATAAATGCATATTATAAGACAACAAAAGTGTTTTTTGTCATTGCATGCATGTAAAACTGTTGTTGGGGACTCCCAGAACATTATTAGGAACATTTTAAATGCCATAATAGGTACCCTTTAAGTCATTAAATTCGAATTCACGTAAACTTTTCCCTCCGCTGCGGCTGTCTGTCATTCTCCATTCAGCATCAAACAGCGCATGGCGTTCGGGTACGGCAGTCAACATGATGAAACTCTCTCCAAGATGATTCAATCTTAATATTATTATACTTAATCTGTAGATAAAGGTCTATGGTTTCGCATAAAATGACTATATTGCTGTGCTGTATAGAGATTGCTAATGTGACGTCACCAGTGACGTATTACCAGTGGTGAACGCAAAGCATTTTGGGGATCCGCGGCACAAACAGAAGGCGCCAGTATTGATTGCATGGAGGGAAGAACGCAGTGTACTAGATTCCGTCTACCTGCTGTGTTGTAAACTGCAGTAGTCGTTCTCACGCTAGAAGTGGCATAAAGCTTAATAACGGAAAATCCTTTTATCGTTTTCCAGCGTGGAAAAATAGTAACTACAAGCCATGTTTCAGAGGTGACAAAAAGGCGACGAATGCCTGGCATGGATAGCAGCAGAGTTTAGAGTGTGACAAAAGCACAATGTTGTGTTTTATTGCGAGTGTACACAAATATAATTAAACACTTTGCAGTTCTGTTTGAATGATGTCCTGTTATGAACAAAATGACGGAGTATGTTCTTATGTTTCCACCAGTCGATCGCGTCTCTCTCTCAAATACCTCAAATATATAATCTTTGGAAGCCGAAATCTAAAATAAAATCAGACTAATATCACAGATCTAAAGTGTAACCATATAGGCTACGTTTGAATGTTTAGTGGTTCTGTCCTCCGTCGTCACTCATAAGCAGGGCTCTCTCTCTCTCTCTCTCTCTCTCTCTCTCTCTCTCTCTCTCTCTCTCTCTCTCTCTCTCTCTCCTCTCTCTCTCTCTCTCTCTCTCTCTCTCTCTCTCCTCTCTCTCTCTCTCTCTCTCTCTCTCTCTCTCTCTCTCTCTCTCTCTCTCTCTCTCTCTCTCTCTTTTCTCCTCATATCTCGTCTTTGCATTAGGATTTAGTTTTAGGCGGTATGGTCCGACAATGTTATCTTTAGCCCGCTGCATTTTGTAGGATTATAATATGTTTTTTCCCACTACTGTTTTATTTTTTTTCATGCCAGAAAGCAAGCCTGCTATGCCAGCCCATCTAAACTCTGTGTAAACTGGCCAAACATACCCATAATTCTTTGCGTTTTGATGACGTTGCCGCCCAGTTGGTCACATGTCTTAGCGATCTCTATTGCTGTATCTAGGAACCATGTTCCTTTCTACCGTGTGTCTGTTAGATCGCAACACAGGAGAGCACTATCATTCTTCACTCGCACAGTAACTGAAATTTAAAACTGTTTAAAGAAAAGGCTCAATAAACTATTGTAGCCTATAGATAGATCATGGCAAAAAATGCATCTCAAAATGCATCAGATTGATGCTTTAAAATATGGAATATTTAAAATTTTCTCACGGGGGAGCATGCCCCCGGACCCCCCTACAGGGGTAATACCCTTCTCACCTGGGGGAGGAGTTATATATATATATATATATATTAAAAGGATTTCTAGATTTTATCCACTGAATAGTCTACAATATAATAGCCATATAAACGTAGCGTAATTATAATAATAAAATATTTTAGGTGCATCAAAAAGCGTGCTCGTTAACCAGCAGATAAACTAATCCAGCACAAATTGGTGCATAAAATGTCACCAAAATGAAGTATTTGAACCTCATAATTAAATACAAAAGGAGGGAAAAAAACTGCAAAAAGGTCCACTTTTTGGAAAAAAGACCCCCCCTTTCAATAGGCTGGCTACGGACCTGATATAACAATGCAACAATAATAAAACAATGCATAGATATTTACTTTTTACTTCTACTTTTAAAAACGAGTTCCATGTATGGAATTGGTGGGCAAAAGTCAGTCACACCTCGACTATCTTTCTTCTAAATAACGCACATTTCATGGCTAATAAAAATAGGTAACACAAAGCGATTATGTGGTCACCAAGGTGAATTGGTTTAGTCTTGACTTCTGGTTCTGGAAAAGTTTAAAGCCATCATATGCACAATGACATGACTTCTGAGGCACCCCGCCCTGCCTCGGGGCCCTGGGTATCCCCAGTACCACACCCCTACACACACACACACACACACACACACACACACACACACACACACACACACACACACACACACACACACACACACACACACACACACACACACACACACACACACACACACACACACACACACACAAAAACAGGTGAAACTACCGTAATCAGTATCTATAGAAACTAACTGGCACACACTAGGAAACGAGGCCAGTTAAAGTGATAGTTCACCCAAAAATGTAAATTTAGTCATTAATTACTCTCCTTCATGTTGTTCCAAACCCGTAAGACTTTAGTTCTTCTTCAAAACACGAATGAAGATCTATTTGATTAAACCTGAGAGCTTTCTGAACCCTCCATTGACAGTCTACGCAACTACCACGTTCAAGCCCTAGAAAGGCAATAAAGACCTTTATTATGTCACTCCAGGGGTTTAACCTCAATTATAAAGCGACGCAAAAACCCCGCAATTTACCACTTTATTTTTAAATAAAAAATGAAGGTTATTGGCATTGATGCCTCCAAAATAATAATCTCCAACGCATGTTCAAGAGAGCAGAAAATGCATGAGTCTACATTACAATTTGGGGCTGTTTACACCTGGCCACTTTATGCGTTTTCTCAGAGCGGATAGATATCCGATTTATCAAAACGATTCCATTTACACCTGGTCACATTAATGTGTTTTTGCGAAACGGATATAAATCCGGTATTCAATTCCGGCGCTGCAGATTTAATGGAGTGCACGTCACCGAAAGCAACAGTTATGAGCTGCATTTTATTGTTCATCAGCTAGTTTCAATATCAAAGACAGCAATAAGAGAGAGCGCCAACAGTCCTGGTAAGATCATTTCGTTTCTTTACTTTTAATGAAGATGATTGTGTGTTAAGCGTCTGCGACTTACTTTCACTTTGATTTGCGATAGTTTGCACGTTGAATTGATGAATAGACGCTCAGCTGCTCATCTGCGGTAGAGTTGCAGTAGCGTCGTCATATCTGACTATAACATGACATATAGCCTATAACACGCTCTCACACATTTATTTTTGATAATTTTTGGGAGGAGTAAAATTTACATCTGTGGTTTCAACAACCAGATGCATTTAGACTTGTCCAGTTTCGTCTGGAATGCGGCCCAGACCAACTCCTGATGTGGTTTGAGCGATCGGATTCAAATCCGTCTCGAATGCGTTTCGGAGGGCATTTACACCTGGTCTTTTCACGATCGGATAGCTATCCCATCACAGAAAACGCATGAAGTGGCCAGGTGTAAACAGCCCCTTAGAAATGCACATATACAGTTAGTGAAAAATTTATTAATTCAACCAATGTGGTAATTTAAAGAGTGTATTTTTAAGAGTGTGTCAATGTGTCAGAGTAAACTCCGCATCATGTCACTGACCCGTGGTTTGCTCAATGTTCTCAGGCACCACATGGATGCAGGAGGTCGTGCCCTTGATAGTGAGCGAGGGCGACCTGACGCCGGTGCTGACGGTGCCGAACTGGGACCGAGTGCCGTGGCTGGAGGAACACCGGGCGATGCTGCTCAGTTTACACCAGAGACCGTCTCCTCGCATCTTCGCCACTCACTTCCATCACACCATGATGAACGAGTCTTACTTCGAAATAAAGCCCAGGGTAACAACAACGTTCAAGTCAAGTCAAGTCAAGTCAAATATATTTATATAGCGCTTTTCACAATACAGATTGTATCAAAGCTGCTTCACAGTATCAATCAAAACAACTTAACAATGTTTGTTTATTACTGGAAAAAAGACATCCAAGTTTGGTAGAGCTGATCAATGGTATGATTGGTTAATTAATTTGAATATCCCCAACTGAGCAAGCCAAAGGCAACAGTGGCAAGGAACCGAAAAACTCCATCAAGTGACCCAATGGTGTCCTAAAACTCCATCAGATGACCCAATGGAGAAAAAAAAAACCTTGGGAGAACCCAGGCTCAGTCGGGGCCAGTTCTCCTCTGGCGTTTATGAACTAGAGGCCGAATTTACAGTAACTGTAAGATAAAAATTTATATGAATGCCTGGCTAAATAGATGCGTCTTTAGTCTAGTTTTAAACTGGGAGAGCGAGTCTGAGCAACGAACAATATCAGGAAGGCTATTCCAGAGTTTAGGAGCTAGATGTGAAAATGCTCTCCCTCCTTTGGTGGATCTGGATATCCTAGGAATGACCAGAAGCCTCGAATTTAGTGATCTTAAAGAGCGCGATGGATTGTAAGGCGATAGAAGATCCGTTAAATAGACTGGAGCTAAACCATTTAGAGCTTTATAGGTCAAAAGCAATACCTTGTAATTAATACGGAACTTTATAGGTAACCAATGAAGTGATGATAAAACTGGTGTTATATGATCATATTTTCTTGATCTAGTAAGAACTCTAGCGGCTGCATTTTGCACTAACTGTAGCTTGTTTATTGAGGATGCAGGACAACCAGCTAATAAAGCATTACAGTAATCTAGTCTCGAGGTCATGAATGCATGAACTAACTTTTCTGCATCTGAAACAGATAGCATATTACGTAGCTTAGCAATGTTTCTAAGGTGGAAAAAGGCAGTTTTTGTAACATATGAAATATGCTTTTCAAAAGACAGGTTGCAGTCTAATATAACACCCAGGTCTTTTACTGTAGCGGATAAAGTAACAGGGCATCCTACTATGTTAAAGTTGTGTTGTGAGAGGTTTTGTAGACGGTTTTTAGAACCGATAAGTATTACCTCTGTCTTATCTGGATTTAATAAAAGAAAGTTACGCGTCATCCAATCTTTTATATCTTTAACACAATCTGTCAATTTGGATAATTTAGCATATTCATCTGGCCGTGATGAAATATATATTTGAGTGTCATCAGCATAGCAATGGAAACTAATTCCATGTTTCCTTAGAATATTACCAAGTGGCAGCATATATATTGAGAATAATAAAGGGCCTAACACAGATCCCTGTGGCACTCCATGGTTTGCCGAAGTCATGATCGATTTTTCTCCATTTAAGTAGACGAAATGGTAGCGGTCAGATAAGTATGACCTGAACCAGCTTAATGCTTGTCCTTGAACACCAGTGTAATTTTGTAGTCGATCTAAGAGTATTGTGTGATCTATAGTATCGAACGCAGCACTAAGATCAAGTAAAACTAGTACTGAGATACAGCCTTGGTCCGAAGCTAAAAGTAGATCATTTATGATTCTAACAAGCGCAGTTTCAGTGCTATGATGTGGCCTGAATCCAGACTGAAACTTTTCATAGATGTCGGTTACTTGCAAGAAAGAGCCGAGTTGAGCGGACACAACTGTTTCTAATATTTTAGACATAAATGGAAGATTTGAGATGGGTCTGTAATTTGCTAGGTTATTTGGATCTAATTGTGGTTTCTTAATAAGAGGTTTTATAACTGCCAGCTTGAATGTTCTTGGAACATGACCTAAAGATAAAGACGAATTAATAATATTGAGAAGAGGCTCTTCCACTATAGGTAATAATTCTTTCAGTAGTTTAGTTGGTATAGGATCTAATAAACATGTTGTTGTTTTAGATGAAGTGATAAGTTTATTTAACTCTTTTTGTTCTATGGTTGTAAAGCATTGTAATTGTTCTTGCGGGGTGATAATTGCGGCTGAATTATAAGGCGCGAGCAAAGATTGAACGTTTACGAAGTGCACTTCATAAATCATGATGTCATCATCTTCTGCATGCTGTGCTCTGTGCTTCAGGTTCTGTATGTCATGCGTAACCCGAAAGACGTGTTCACGTCCTCGTATCACTACTATGGGATGGCCTCATTCCTGGTGAACCCGGGAACGCAAGACGAGTTCATGGAGAAGTTCCTCGATGGAAACAGTAGGATTTCAGATCTCTATCATCCACAGCCTCGATATATGAGACGCAAGAGCAGTGTACGAGCTATCCAGTGCTCAGATCAGACATGGAGGCTTGTTTCTGCCACAGAATAAAACATTTTAAAAGATAATTACGACTTTTTATCTCACAATTTTGAGTTTGTATCTCGTAATTCTTCTTAAAAGTCCAATTCTAAGGAAAAAAATACAGACTTTTTCCTTCAGAATTGGAACTTTTATACAGTATCTCACAATTCTGACTTTATAACTTCCAATTACAACTTTATATCACACAATTCTGACTTTTTATCTCACAATTTTGAGTTTATATTTCGCAATTCTGACATATTTTCTTAAAAGTCTAATTCTAAGGGAAAAATACATACTTTTTCCCTTAGAATTACAACTTTATATCTCACAATTCTGACTTTGTATATATATATATATATATATATATATATATATATATATATATATATATATATATATATATACATACATACATCAGAATAGCGTGATATAAAGTTGCAATTGCAAGTTATAAAGTCAGAATTGCGTAATATAAAGTTGCAATTGCAAATATTTATATTGCTTTTTTTTATTCTGTGGCAGAAAAAAGCTTGCATAGGAACGGTTGTGCAAATCATGTAAAAAATATTTACAATTTATAATATTACAATATAAAATATTACATTTTGCAAGCGTAGCTAAAACATTGTGGTTTTGACGCCAACAATCATTTTTACCATGTCTAGACCTTATGCAACTACAGCAGCATCTTAGACGACCAACACATGCACAATCTGATATTAAACAAGATGTCACACAGGAAACAGAGAGAGAGACAGGAAAGCACACTGAGCAGAATGTGGAAATACAATAAATACCCAGCGTCTGGGGAAGTAGACACAAAAATAAAGATGTGCATTTTCAGAGTAGAGGTGAAGATGATGTCTGGGTCTGAATCAAACACATGCATATTAGTATTGATAAAAAGACAGGAAAGCATAAATGGATAAATACAAGAATATGTTTGGAAGGTTCAAATACTGAAGTACAAATCGATTCTCCCGCCTATAGACTCCAAACAGCAACATATGCAACTTTTTGCAATACTACATGGTAATATAGTTTTGTCTTTGTCCTGTAATGGAATTAATTACAGCTTTTGTGTGATTTCTTTTCTCCACAGTCATGTTTGGTTCCTGGTTTGATCATGTGAAAGGTTGGCTTAATGCTGAAGACCAGGAGTCCATACTGTACATTTTCTATGAGGAGATGATCTCTGTAAGAAGCTTGAGTTTATGACTGTCATCATATGACATGCTGTCGTTACCACAGATGATCTAAGCTTGTCTTTATTCAAATCTTCGCTCAGGATTTGAAAGGATCCGTGGAGAAAATCGCACAGTTTCTTGGGAAATCTCTGAGTCCGGACGTGACGGAGAAGATCGCCGAACACTGCGTTTTCAAGAACATGAAGCAAAATAAAATGTCCAACTTTTCTCTGGTTCCAGAGGAATACATGAACCAGAAGAAATCAGAATTCCTGAGGAAAGGTACAGAAACAGATCAATTCTGCTTATTAATTGCTAAAAATTGAGGTAAAAAAGTGACAATATACATGCTTCAGAAGTTGCAAAAGCACCAAAAATAGTGTTATAAAAGTGTGTGTGAAGTCATTTTTGGGTGAATTATCCAAAGTGTTTCACTTGATTATTATTTGACTGTAAGAGTTACTGTAATCTTGTCTTGTTTTATTGATCAGGAATCGCAGGCGACTGGAAGAATCATTTCACCGAGGCTCAAGAGAAGCGATTTGATGCTGTATACAAAGACAAAATGAAAGATGTGAACTTCAAATTTCCGTGGGACTGAAACTATACTGCTTTTAATAACCCTGATGATTGGTGCTCGTCTATAACAGACTTCCACAGATGTGTGATTATTACATAAATCCACCTCACATTATTCAACATGACTGTCCTTTTTATACTGTGTTACTGTTTTTAGTTTACATTATTTTAAAATAGATCACAAAAGTGGTTCTGCTCCAAATATCTATGTAATACACTCCTTTGTTAAAATGAATATTAACATTCCTCCTTTGAATACAAGTATACGTTCTTTATTAATGAGTGACAATGATTTGAGTTAGGCTTTCTTATTTCAATGTGATTTGGTAACAAGTTACAAAGAAATATACATTTTACAGCTTTTATTAACCTTTAATGTTAGAAAAAAATATCAGTTTGTTTACATTTTTTGTTTCTTAACCAAAAAAATAATAACTTTTAAAGGTACACTATGTAACTTTTTCTGTTCAAAATGTATATAATGAGTGACTACACCATGAACTCATCTTGAATCACGACGGTATGCCTATAAGTGTTTTTATTCGGACTATTTTACACCGCCCGCTGCGGAGGAGCACGGTACCTGCGTGACTCGTCACTCAGACATAAACAGAGAAGTAGCTCCGGCTACAATATTCTTCCGCGAGACACATGTAGTTCTGTTCATAGACATGGTTCTGTTTATTAGCCGTTTTGCGGAAACCTTGGAAGATTCCTATTGGATTTTTAGATAAAGTTGCATTTATTTTTATTTATAATGGCCGCAAGTTTAATGAATAGATAATGGGTTATGTATAATCAGCTTTCAAATTTCTGAGGTAATCGTAAGTGTAAACATGAGCGATATGCTTCCACGTCACTAGAGGGAGCGGTGCTCGTCTAATGTTAAACTCCCAACGGCACAGAACCAACGAAGAAGAAGCTTAAGACACACTCGCGGCTCTGAGGGAATAAATCCGGAATCAGACTCATTCACATGGTTGGCGTTCAAATAACTATATGTACATTTCAAAACAACTGGATCTACCATTATTTAGCGTAATGAGATGATTTATAATACAGTTATAAGTTAGAACGGGCGCAACATTTCTTGAGGTATTTATTTTAGCCGCAAAACAATTTTCATACAACGTAACGTTACCTAAATTGTGTTTCCCCCCTTTTGGACACATCCAGTTTTATGTAATCCAGATTATTAATCATTTGCTGCACCTTTCCTTCTGATTAAAAATATAAAAGCCACAATTCAGTGAATTAAATTGGAGATGTCACGCAGTTTTTCTGAGAAGTTTGAACTGAAATGGTTTTTGTGTGAACTCTCAGTGAGGTTTATATCTGGAGAATATCTGGTGTTGGATGAGTGGAGGCCCTCAGAGAGAGCAGGGGCCCCCGGTGAGGTCCAGGGCCCCGGAGGAACAGATGTCCTCCACGCCAGGAGCCCCGCAAAGTACTGTTCATCTCTCTCTGCTCCAGCGTTTATAAACCATTTCAACGGCTATTCGCTTATATTTTATAATTTATATTTGTATCACTTTAGTTTGTGGCAGGATTAAGACACACACACACACACACACACACACACACACACACACACACACACACACACACACACACACACACACACACACACAAATACTCACTCATACAAATACACACACATACACACACACTCACTCAGACACACTTACTCATACACAATTTTAACACACACTCACACACACACACACACACACACACACACACACACACTCATACACACACTCACTCATACAAATACACACACACACACACACACTCACTCAGACACACTTACTCACACAATTTTAACACACACACACACACTCATACACGCACTCACTCACACACACACACACACACACACACACTCATACACGCACTCACTCACACACACACACACACACTCACACACACACACATGCAAACTCATACACACACTCGCAGACACACTCACACTCACACACAAGCGCACAGTGAAAGGGATTTGTTTTTGGAAAATCTATGAAAAGTGAATTATTACAATTTAATTAATTAAGTTGTGGCAGGATAAAGTCTGATTGGAGAGATATTACACTGCCAATCTATATTACAGATACACACTGCCTTTGACCAGCAGCTCTTCTTCTTCCTCTTCTTCTTCTTCAGGGCCGTCACTGCAAACACTGAAAGAGGAGGTCGTGAGCCTCCTCCAGAGTTACCCAGAAGGCATTGAGGTGTCCCGGTTCTCGCTCCTCTACAGACGGGTGTACGGCCGGAGGTTCGGGCCCTTGAGCAGTTACGGGCTCTCGGGCCTCCAGGAGCTGTTCCTGCAGATCGGGGGCCGAGTGTGTGTGGAGAGGACTCTCAGCAAAAACATGATCAGAGCCGTGAACCCGGAGCTCAGAGCTCAAGGTATGCACTTTTACCCAAGACCCATTCTAACACACACACACACACACACACACACACACAGACACACACAGACACACAGACACACAGACACACAGACACACAGACACACAGACACACAGACACACAGACACACAGACACACACACACACACACACACACACACACACACACACACACACACACACACACACACACACACACACACACACAGCTGTGGTTTATGTGATATATGAGGACTCTCCATAGGCGTAATGGTTTTTATACTGGACAAACTATATATTCTATCCCCCTACACTGCCCCTGTCCCTAAACCTACCCATCACAGGAGACATGCTGCATTTTTAGATTTTTTAATAAAACATTGTTTTTTATGTTTTTTAAGCCATTTGAAATATGAGGACGCAAGCAATGTCCTCATAAATCACATGTAAGTTGTAATACCAGTGTAATACCCATGTCATTATACACATTTGTGTCCTCATCAGTGTTGTGTAAGTTATATATTACATGTTACTGTTATTTAAAAGTAATTCATTACCTTACAATATTACTGTCTCAGAATTGTAATGTTACATTACTCCTGTATTACTTTTGAGTTACTTTCACCAAAATAACTATACAGAAGTAGAACTTAACATTCTAAAATGACTAGGGCTTTAACGATATGCGATTTGAAACCGAAATCGCGACACTCAGATCCCCGAACCTGCAGAATCGCGACACACCCCTTCCAACTCCAAGTCAAGAGTTATCCATACCGTCCAGATCCAATGCTACCACATCTTTAAATTACTATTAGTATTATTTGAAGTTAACTTAACATTATAAAATACGTAGACCTACACCACAAAACTAGTTGGAGGATAAATTATTTAAAATTAGGGAATTCCAGCGTTATGGACATGACATTTGCTGTCAAAACTTGAAAAATAATGCATTAATTCTCAGAAAATGCATTAATACCAAAATATTGAAACGTCTGTTTATCCATAGGCTCCTCCCTGAAAGGAGTCCAGACATTAGAAAAATATCAGTCTACACATGCATTTTATTTAATATTATGGAAATAGACAGTCATGCGTGACAAAACAATCTTTAACTTTTAGGAGGCAACGATTTTTGTTGTTGTAATTTTGTGAATTACACTGCGCAAATCGGATGAAGAAGGGTGGCTCTCCACAGAACATAAAACATTCATTTTATTTTATTTTTCGTGTTCGCATTTATGAGGAAAAACAATGTTACAGACGTTCTCCGTTACGGACGCGAGCGCTCTGAAGCGGCACTAAAAGACTGCTTTAAAACTTTCACAAAGACCTTACACAAGACACAAAGCCTTTCTTTAAAGTGAATTTCGTTTTGTATTAATTGTATCTTAATTTTAATCAATGTTTCATCAACCACTTGCCTGGATTTAATAAATAAGAAGTAGGTTAAATATAGCAGACGATTATAAATAATCACGACACGGAGGACAATTCACTCATAAATGAACCGAAACTCAGCGTATAAGGTAGCCTATTCACGGACCTGAAAAATATATCTATATTGAAATGTCTACGCGTAAAACAGAACAATTCAAAACGAAAGAAAACAGACTGCTCTCTGCTTATGAAATTAAATTAAATGTGCATTTCTCTCTGGTGCACTAGCCTACTGCGAAGATCGCGAGTCAGCATCGTCAACTTCATCTTGACTTTATTAATAAACAATTAAAATGTCATTGCTATATTTGACATATTCATAATCATTGCTTTTGCCGGTTATTTGTGACAGCTTTTAGGTGCTTTATCGCCAGCGCCGCCGCCCTTACATGAACGCGTCACCACCGCATCAAAAACATGATTGCGTGATGAAAACATGAAAAATACCACATAAACATAGCCTAACTGTTTAGAAAGAAAACACAGAACGAATAGCCTAATGCGCATACGTCTATCTCGCGAATGTACAGTCTTCTTCATGCCATCTTCACCATTAGCCGCTTCTCCACTGGCCAGCGCGAGCACAGAGGCCGAAATCATACCTCACGGCACTCCTGTAAAAAGAAATAGCTATACAAATATATCAGACGCTGCCATATAGTTTTTATTAACAGACTTGGACACCACAGGCGGCTATTGACTGACCACGAACAGGTAATTTAGCCTATTGCATTTTTCATTTGGTAATGTCTCGCGGTCTGTGTATTTTTTTTTTTTTTTTACAATTAAAACTAAAAAGTCTGTTGTAATTTGTAACGCAAGCCTTACTGAACATGTACCGAGTAAAATATTACTGAAAATTGATTAGTAATGCCTTACACTACTGCGTTACAGCAAAAAGTAATATGTTACTGTAATGCATTACTTTTGTAACGCGTTACTCCCAACACTGGTCCTCATATATCACAAAAACAAGAGCACAGCACACACACACACACACACACACACACAACACACACCACACACACACACACCACACACAAGATTGAGCACTGCAGTCACTTGGACTATTTTAACGATTTCTTTAAAGTATCACCAAGAATTAACACCAAGTAACTTTTCCTCTTCGGTCGCCCTACTGGTTGGAAACGAAATTGTCCATTGCCGCTGTCGTAAATAATTTAGCCTACCGTCGCACGCACGCTCGCTGTTTACCCAGCACCGGCTTTAGAATGAACGATGTCCACAGACAAGGTAGAGTATGTTACATGATTTCATGAAAGGATGATGTATTGTGACATCAGAAACGAAGAAAAACGAAATAATGACTATTGTAGCGCTTGACGTAAAGCAGTCGAGTTTTGTAGTTCTTTTTGTGGTTGGGTTACTACCCGAACCCCGAAGTTACATAGTGCCAGTAAAAGCGATACAGACCCCGTCAGGCAAAGGCAGACGAGTCATTTAACTTATTTTAAGTCGATGTACCATCACAAGGGTCTTGGAAATATATTATGAAGGTTGAAAAACTACTTAGTGTTACTTTAATAACTTTTCGGGGCTGTCAAGTTTCAATCCCTTAGAAGCCTATGGAGGAGTGACCCAGCTCTCAGATTTAATCACAAATATCTTCATTTGTGTTCCGAAGATGAATGAAAGTCTTACGGGGTTGAACAACATGAGGGAGAGTAATTACTGACAGAACTTACATTTTGGGGTGAACTATGCCTTTAAGAATTGAGCGAATTTTCTAGTTTGACAAGTTGCTGAGAAGACATTGATCAACAAATAGATTAGTGTTGTCAAAAATACGTGGATGGTTTAACTATTATAACCATGTTTTTTTTGTTTTTTTTGTAGTAAAACCATGGTTAATTTTCGTAAGAGGTAGTCTGTAAAAATAAACGCGTTCAGTCGTTTAATAGCTGAAAGTTGCCTTCACTAACTAAGTTTCCATCCTCTCGTCAATGGAATTATCTGAAGTTGGGTAAAAAAACTCATGTGAATAAAGCTGGTGAAAGTGTGTTTCCATCAAACGGCTTTAAAGTGAATATAAACCTGTGTGTAATGACGTCACATGCTGTTCTGCGATCAAATTGGTATATCGAATTGATTTGAGACATTTTAAGGTGTTTCCATTCATTTTCGCACAACATTCAAGCCGAACAAAGTTTTGCTAGACAAAATGGATCGCGCCATAATAACGTTTCCATCCGCGTTTATCGCATAAGCCGTATATCCATCAAGATAAAATCCCATGAGACCGAACGCATTTCATTTGAGTCGATATTCATGAAATTCAATCGAATTTTACTGTTTCCATACGACATTTTTCACTCCATATCACTTAATGTGGATAAACACGTGTGGATGGAAACATAGCTACTGATGCGAGCGTCGTCCAGTGTCAGAAATAAGAGGATGGTTTATTTTAACGGCGTAATGATCGTGTCAGAGGATTATATGTTTGTTCGGAGCGTTTGTAAACGAGGCTCAGTGTAGTGTAGATGAAGAGTTCACTTTGCTGACGGATGAAGCAGCGACTGTGAAGTAAAGGATTTCATTACGCTTTGTCTGTAAATGACGGTTTTATGAGGATAATGTTTTAAAAACACTTACTCGTGTGCAATAGCAAGTGGGCGTCGATACGTTTTCCTATGCAATGACATTTACAGGGTTCGATCAAGGTGCTTAAAGTACTTGAATTTGGCTTTTTGAAATTTAAGTCCTTGAAAATAGACATGTTTACGAAGAGGTACTTGAAAAGTGCTTGAGTTATTTAAATACAATATATATTAAATACATTTTTTTCAACCAAATAAACACAAATACAATCTTTTCACGTGAAATTAACACTGCAGCACGTCTGTTAAACACTCATCAGACCTTTTATCCATACGAAATATGCCAACATCATAATATAAAATGTTATTTATTGAACAATAATATCTATTATTTTAGATATTATAAACTTTGTATTTATTATATTATTAGGGTTAGGGCTAGTTGAAAAATACGTTGTAAGTTGTATTTTCGATACCTTATATCTGTAATTTGAGTTTAAAAAATCTTTAAAAGATCCAAAAGTTTTTGTTTGATAATTGTAATCCTTTAAAACCAAAAAAGTAGTGCCTGAAAATGTCTATACTAACGCTCAGTTTACTGACAAGCCTGAACGTTTTTAACACACCACACACACACACACACACACACACACACACACACACCAATACACACACACACACACACACACATATACACACACACACATATACACACACACACATCACACACACACACACACACACACACACACACACACACACACACACACACACACATATAATTTTCTTCTCCGTGTTTTAACATTGAGTCAACCTCAAGGAACATATAAAAATAATAAAAAAATCCATGTTATGATTCATGACTTTAATTAATAATAATAATAATAATACATTTTATTTAAAGCACCTTATCAGGACACCCAAGGACACTGTACAAAGCAGATAAAAACCATTAAACAGTAAACAATAAAATTGGCAAGACAACATTGAGGTGATATGGGTCAGGCGGAATATGAACGTCTAAACAACAGAGTTTTGAGTTTGGATTTGAAAAGATTAAATGAGTCCATGGTACGAAGATCTGGAGGGAGGGAATTCCAAAGATGGGAAGCAGAGCGACTAAACGCCCCGTTCCCCATTGTGACAAGACAAGCAGGGGGAACAGAAAGCTGGCAGGTGTGAGAGGATCGGAGTGAACGAGTAGGGATGTTTAAATGGAGAAGATCTGAGATATATGGAGGAGCCATGTTATGAACTGCTTTGAAGGTAATGAGAAGTATTTTAAAGATGATCCTCTGTTTGACAGGAAGCCAGTGAAGTTGTTGCAAGATGGGAGTGATATGATGAGAACTGGGGGTCTGAGTGATCAGGCGTACAGCAGAGTTCTGTAGGAGCTGCAGCTTCTGGAGCGACCTATTAGGGAGGCCAAACAGGAGTGAGTTGCAGTAATCTAACCGAGATGTGATAAGGCTATGAACCAGGATGGCGGTGGTTTTGGGAGTAAGAGAGGGACGGAGGCGGGAAATGTTACGCAGGTGGAAATAGGCTGACTGTGTGATGCTATTAATGTGAGAGTGGAAAGATAATGTGCTGTCAAAGACGACACCCAGACTCCTAACCTGAGGGGAGGGAAGGACAGTTGAGTTACCAATGGTAATGGAAACTTTATTAGCTTTGGAGAGGGTATGAGGTGTGCCCACCAGGAGGACTTCGGTTTTTGAACTGTTCAGTTTGAGAAAGTTGGATGAAAACCAAGAGTGAATTTCTTGGAGACAGAGGGTAAGAGAGGTTGGCGGGAGTAAAGAAGATGGTTTAGTAGAGAGGTAGAGCTGGGTGTCATCCGTGTAGCAATGAAAATTAATGTTATGTTTACGAAGGATGTGACCAAGAGGGAGGATGTATATGATAAAAAGGAGAGGCCCCAATACAGAGCCTTGGGGCACTCCAGCGGAGACGGGGAAGGTAGCGGATTTCTGGGTTTTTAGTTGTATGAACTGTGTGCGATCAGAAATGTATGAAGTAAACCAGGCTATGGGAGTGTGGGTGATACCAATAGATGATAATCGACTGAGGAGGATGGGATGAGAAATGGTATCAAAAGCTGCTGTGAGGTCCAGAAGAATGAGAATTGAAAGTAACCCAGAATCAGGAGCCATGAGAAGGTCATCTGAAATTTTGATGAGTGCGATTTCAGTGCTATGAAGGGAACGGAAGCCTGATTGCTATTCGATGATTATGAAGTTGAGAAGCGACTGTTTTTTCCAGAATTTTGGATATGAAGGGTAAGTTAGATATGGGACGGAGATTGCTAAAATTAGTGGGGTCCAGACGTGTTTTTTTCAGTATGGGTGTGACCGAGGCAATTTTGAGTGAATGGGGGACTGAACCGGAGCTTAGGGAGGAGTGGATAATCTCAGTGACGGGAGGGGCAAGTGAAGAGCAGCAGGATTTAACCAGGGTGGAGGGAAGTGGGTCTAATTGAATATCTAATTCTGGTATTATCTAATTTCTATATCACTAAATATGTATTTATATATTCATATATCAGCTTTTGTTATTGGTCTTCCAAAAGTTGCTGTCAATTAGCCTAAAGCATCTCCTGAATGACTAATTAATTATTATAAAACGATCTAGGAAATCCACTGTTTTGTGTTTTCTGCATGCTGAGCAAACGAGGGTTTGTAGCCAGTTTTTTAAACTAACCTGCTTTTATTTCCCTCACTGCCCCTTTAATTGGCAAGCCAGTTAAGTATCGTGTTTCAGGAAATGCAACAGCGTATGTTGTCACAGGCTCCAGCTGGAAGTCACATGACCTCTTCCATAACAGAGAGCATTAGATGAGCTGAGAATGAGAGCAGGAAAACGAAACCTAAGGCAGAAGCTCATGCTGTCATTAATCATTCCTCACAAGCTCACTACATGCTCACACTGGGTTATTATGCCTGCAGTCGAGTCGTTTAACGCATTCCTCAAGCATGCTCAAACAGTCAGGTAGGATCTTTATCTGGACAGTTGCCTTGTTTTCTAGAAATGAAAACATGACTCAAGCCTTTTGTTTCGGTTTTGTTTCTCGAGATGCAGTGCATATTTATGATGGGAGAGTCTAGTATAAAGCAGAACAGTACATTAGTCATTCAGTTGTTTGGACAGAGCTGCACATTCACAGGGTAAGCCTATGCTATTTTTTAATAAAACCTTAATAAGACCTTTTTGTAAAGTGTTATTTGATCTCAATTTAGAATAAATAGTGTTAGATGGTGTTAGAATTAGTATATATGTAATTATTTTGTGAAATGGCTTGTGAACCCATTGTTATTGTGGAATAATTTGACAAATGTAACTGATTTATATACAGCATTTATATACAAATTATAAACATTATTAATTATGATGTGCTTCATTGTGTATTAAAGTCCCCCTGTAATCAATAATTGTATCCCTTAAAACTCATCTTTGATCACCAAAATAACATATTTAATCGTTTTTTTATCCTTAAAAAAATGGATATGACACCCTTGGCTCATTTAGTATGCGTGGTTCTATGAATATGCAAATGAGCCCCGCCTCCACTCACTCACTCACTCACTCACTCAGAGATCCACTGGTTGACGAACACACGTTGATCTGATTGGTTACAAGTAGGCATGTGCCGGTATCAAATTTTCATGCTGCGATTAATTGATTGAGCTTTTATCACGGTATACGGTATTATCACGATATTTTATTTACATAAGAGAAACAGATGGATTGGGGGGATCTAAAAAAAACTATTTGCATCACAATAGGTGTAATTGTGATTGTCAAAACATTTGGTAACTAAACAGAATTTTAAGTTTATTGACAACATGTTACAATGTTTACATGGTACAGTGACTGGTAAGCTACTGTTTGTATTATTGCTTAACACAATTTTCTCGATTTCAGTTCAATTCTTGATTTGATTTCAATCTTGATTCAATCTTAACTCAGGTAGGCTACTACAGTAGATAGCCTACATGTACATTTTTCTCAAGAAAAAATATATCTCACATAATTCTGTAAACATACAGAAAGCCCTATCAACTGTTATTATTAAAGGTTAAAGTTAAATTAAATATAATGTGGTTTTCATTATAATAACAATTATGTAGCCTAATGACATAAGTAAAAATATAATAAATATGTAATATAGTGCACATATTTAGCGAAAAATTCTCCTCTCTATTTTTTCTAGTCAACTAATGTGCTGGTAATTAAATGGCCTGAGGAAAAATGTAACGTTCTGTGACGATTGTTCTCCTGCAGTTTTATTAACCTCTTTCCGTCATTGAAAAACACTGATTGATCTACTATGTATGAGGCATATATACCTTTCGGGAAGTTGTACTATTTTTTTAAATAAAAAGTAACAGATGATCGGTTCACTTGAACTAGGTGCTACAGTGATCTGTCACGTCACATTTACAAGCGCCAAAATGGTATTTATTGTCTACATTTCGTAATAAAATGGACAGATCCTGAGAGCTGAGAATTTGTTTCATATAAAAAGTAACCTGCTCTCTCTAGTCTGTCGGTGTCAGTGATCTTTGCTCCGCGATTTTTCTCTGCGTGAGAGCCTGTGAAAAGTGTTGATTGCGTGAGTCTCTCAAGCTGAATGCTATGAAGTTCTCAATTTCACATCTATGTGTTTTCGAGTTTAGCTACTCTTTTACCTTCATAGTTGGCAGTTCTGCTTTTAGAAAGGAGATAAATCGTCGGCAGCGTTCATCTTTCCGCTATGCTTCTTCTCCATGCGAGGATTGTTTACATTAGACTAGAGCGCGCGCCGCATGCACACAGTGCTTATGTGGGGATTGTTTACATCAGAGTGCGCACGTGTTTTGCGCAGCATATACGCAGTTGGGTTTTATTAATGGTTGATGGAAAATAAGCTAATGCGCATTCTAAAACTCTAAATTCGGATCTATTATTTTTCACGGTATTTTGAAGTGCCCGCAATAACAATATCGTGCATATTCATTACCGCGATTTATCGCATTACCGAATACCGGCACATGTCTAGTTACAAGGTAGTTTGTGACGTCAGAAACACCAGCGATTTCAAAGCGTGTTTTTGAGACTGTCTTTGGTTCACTGCAGTTTTAAGCAGAAAATACTCAGCAATGCTGTCGACTTATGAATTTACACATGGATTGTGTTATTAAAGCATCCGCAACTCGATCCTACAGAATTAGTCAATTACAGGCCGATCTCGAATCTACCTTTTCTGTCAAAGATACTAGAAGAGGCAGTATCTTCACAATTATGTTCCTTTCTAGAAAGAAATTATGTCTGTGAGTATTTTCCATCTGGATTTAGACCGTATCATAGCACTGAGGTATCATGTTTACACGGAAACGATCTGAAGAGAAAACACAAAAGTGGCGTTGTATCACTTTTTATTCTGCGTTTAGACGAGCGTTATGGGGGGGAAATCCGCGTGCATATGGTGACGCAAAAGTGTGTGAAATTCGATGTAGTATGCACTCCAGGCGGCTAGGTGGCAATGTGAAGCACTGCCACACAACAACACCAATATCTGAGAATATTTTGTACAGCTGAAGAAAAGACTCTTGTACGTTTATCAGAGCAGGGCAACTTGAAGGTCCTACGTATGGAAATAATCCATCATGTTTGTTGGTGGTTATTTTCCTGTACTGGCGCGTGCCTGTGACGTAAACGCGTACGCGACGAGAGCCACCGTGAGCAGATTTGCGTTTTCACCATTTAGACAAGAACGGCACTGAATTAAGATTTCCACTCTGAAGGGTGGTTTCACTTTTTTGCCTTTTTAAGCCCCCAAAACGCCGTCACCGTGCAAACGAAAGGCACATCTGTTAAAATATTTTTACGTTTTCACTCGGAATCATTCTCGTGTAAACAGGGCCTGAGACTGCTCTCATTAGAGTCACACATGATTTGCTCTTATCATCCGATCGTGGTTGTATCTCTCTATTAGTGTTACTTGATCTTAGTGCTGCATTTGACACTATTGACCACAGCATTCTTTTAAATAGTCTAGAAAACTATGTTGGCATTAGTGGAATTGCACTAGCATTTTCAAACATTTCTTACAGGGGAAAAATATTTCCAAGGACAGCCTTATATTTATAACAGTGACTGAGCCCAAAGTTAATGTGGGAGCGCTTACTGAAATTTTTTGACACAAATAGTCTTCACCCAGGGTCGTATGCAGGGTTTTCTAAATAGTGTTCTGAGGTGGCAAAAGGGATCTTGCTAGGGGGGTTCAGGGGCATGCCCCCCGCGGAATTTTAGATTTTCTTGATCTACACGTGCATTTTAAGGTGTTTTTAAGGCCGAAAAATGGGATAACTATAGTTTTAAAAGCATGTCAGTGGGCAGTAGAATACATTTTTTTTGTCAAGTAGATGACAGTTTAAATTTTACAATGAATGATCCTCATACAAAATGGAAATGCAGAATGTAGAAGATTATTGTTCACATCAAAACACAATCACATATTCCAAACAGGAATGGCCTTAAATGAGAAATGTTTCAAGGATTATTTTGCATAGATGTTAAATTCCAATATTTGAACACATTCGAGGTACACAAATTGTGGGCCTATAGTACAATAATAATGGCAAATTATGTTTAATAGTTGCTTGTGTTGTTAAATTGAGCTTATATCCACTGTAATAAGCTAAAATAAATAATGTTAATTTCATCCTGGACACAGTATGCTTCTCTTGACCTGTAGCTGGGAGAGCGGGGCACAAAGTAATGCTTTTTGACTTTCTCAGTTTGTGTAAATTCACGTGGGGTTCAGAGTATTTATTTTTTCCCACATTAATTTCACACGTGTCTAGATCTTGTTTAGCCTATATCTTATCTCGCACTTTATGACCGAATAACTGAAGCGTCATGCGGAAATGCGCATTTTGACATTGACGAGCGCTGGTAGTCTGCTGAAACCGCTCAGATGAGAAGCTCAGTTTATCATCACGATGTTTAATATCCTTGGAGTGCCAAATTAGAGTTAATATTAGGCAATTATTTCAAGAGGCACAGAAAAGAGTACATCATTCAAAACGGCAAAATGTCAATTTTTTATTTGTGTATAGTATACATTAAAAATGACTACAAAATGTCATGCCTTTTAAAAATAAAGAAAACAACAGGATGCCAGTTCTGCCGTCTCTGTCTCCTCCTGGCGTGCGTGCCCAAAAAACGACCAAAACACAGCGAATACTTGACGCACAGGCATAAGAAATATAGATAGATTATCCTTTAAGAGCATACTTTTTTTATTATTTAACATTAAATGCTTTAGGCCGATAAGTCACTTTGGAATAAATAGCAAGTTTTCAGATCATAAATAAAACATGACATATAGTCATGGAAAAACGGTAGGCTGTTATAAATTATTTCGCGGACCCCCTGGCTATCGTTCACGGACCCCACTTTGAGAACCACTGGTTTAAATCATACTTATCTGACTGTTATCAGTTTGTAGCAGTAAATGAAGAGATGTCTTATCGATCAAAAGTTTAGTATGGTGTACCACAAGGCTCAGTACTAGGACCGTTGCTGTTCAGTCTGTACATGCCACACACACACACACACACACACACACACACACACACACACACACACACACACACACACACACACACACACACACACACACACACACACACACACACACACACACACTGTACATGCTACCCTTAGGAGATATCATTAGGAAGCATGACATTAGTTTTCACTGTTATGCTGATGATACTCAGCTCTATATATTTCTTCACGCCCTGACAAAACTTACCAATCCACAAAGTTAACGGAATGCATAGCTGATATAAAAAACTGGATGGCTAGTAATTTCCTACTTTAATTTCCTATTATCACTTTAAAGCTGCTTTGAAACAGTCCATATTGTTAAAAGTGCTGTATAAATGAAGGTGACTTTACTTGACTGTCATATATTTTACAGGTGAAGACTTTAAAAAGAGATGCAAAGATGTCGTGGAGTTGGTAAAAAGCTACCAGGAAGGCATTCCCCTTTCAAAATTAGCAGAGTTTTATAATAAGGCGTATGGGAGACCTATCAGAAAAAAACAACTAGGGTTCTCCTCAATAGCAGATTTCATTGACTCTCTCAGTCAAGAGCTGTACGTGGAAAAGGGGCAAATCTTCTACAGGAGTGCCATGGCTGAAGCTTCAACACCTGCAGGTAATTTGTCAACTTATATGACTTAAGGCGAGACACTGCAGGTGAATAGGGTATTTTTTTTAACTAGCAAATATCACCATGAAACTTTCCCAGTTGATTACCTACATAAAGATGAGAAAAAAGTGTATTACAAGTTTTCTGTAATTTAATGTTTAAATATGCAATTGAGGCATTATCTAATTAAATATGTGCTAATTTGCATATATTTAAAAAAAATGAAATCTGAGTATTGGATAAAGCCAGGTTCAGAATATATATAATATAATATATAAGATCAGAATATACTGCCAATAGCCTTAAAAAAAATTTTTTCGCCATGTTTTTTTGAATAAAATATTATATAAATCAGGCTAGGAATAATATATTTACAAATCCCTCTGTAAATGTCTTCATAATATAACTAGGTACAAAACTGTAAAGTTTGGTGTGTATATGTGCAACTGAAGTGGAGATTTCAGACTTGAGTTTGAGAGAAAAATAATTTTGAGATTGCATTTAGAGTTAAATCCTTCATTTTACTTTCACGATTGGTTTCTGATAAAAAGGAAATGACCATATTTGGATCCGACAGTGTTGTACAGGGGAGAGAGAGCTTTCTAACGGTGTGTGTGATGACACAGGATGATTTATAACATCAACTTTTGATGAATTTATGAGAAATCTACAGATGCAAACAGACAAAGTGTAGTAAAATAAAGACCTAAATGTGTATTTCTGACTTGATCTCACCACAAGTCTGAAAGAAGACATGTTATTGAAGATAAATATCCCAAAATCTCAAAGTTGACCAGTGAAAAAAATGTTTTTGCCTGCCGTGTCTCGCCTTAAATATATACAATGAAATTAAGGGTTCTGTCATTCACTCTCATATGTTTTTGTTTTATAGTTTTCTCAGCACCCGTGCTTATTGATGGGGTTTACAAAGACGTTGTGGACCTGGTTAAGGAAAATCCTAAAGGCATTCCTCTAAAGTTGTTGTCTATATTCTTCAGTCAGAAGTTTCGGCGAAACCTCAAAGTCTCAGACTTTGGTTTTAGCTCAATCGCCTCCTTCATTGATTCTCTGAGCGATGAGCTTTTGGTGGAGAACGAGAGAATCTTCCATAAGAATCACAGAAGAGTCCCAACACCTGCAATCCCACCAACAGTGACCAATGACCCAACACCTGCGAATCCATCGCCGAAAGCAAGTTTATTGGGAGCTTACTTTGCTCAAAGAGGTAGTGAAATGACGCAAGAGGATCTGATAGATAAAGTTAAAGAGGTTATAAGAAAGTACCCAGCTGCAAACAACTCCATTAGTGAACTGGAGAATGGCTACTCCCTCTTATTTGGGTCAGCACTGCCGTTTAAAACATACTCCTCTTGTCCAGTTGTAGAAAATAAACAAACAGGAGCAAAGTGCCTTGACAGTAAGAGTATATACAGTTATATAAGGGGCTTTCGCACCGGGACACCGGGAACTAGGGATGTTAAAGGGATAGTTCACCCAAAAATGTAAACTCTGTCAGTAATTACTCACCCTCATGTTGTTCAACCCTGTAAGACTTTTGTTCATCTTCGGAACACAAATGAGGATATTTGTGATTAAATCTGAGAGCTGGCTCACTCCTCCATAGGGTTCTAAGGGATTGAAACCTGACAGCCCCGAAAAGTCATTAAAGACATCGTTAAAATAGTCCAAGTGACGACAGTGACTCAATCTTACGTTTATCAAGCGACAAGAATACTTTTTGTGCGCAAAAAAAACAAAAATAAAGACTTTATTCAAGTATTTATTTCCTTCTCTGTCGGCCTCGAGATAGTTCTCGTAGTGTAACAGTGCAGCACTTCTGTGTTGTACGTCACACGCAGGTTCACTATTGGCCGACGCTGGTCATGTGTGTGATGCGTGTGGCGTTCAACACAGAAGCTCTACGCAATTATACTAAGTGAAATCTCGAGGCCGACAGAAAGGAAATTAATTTACAGAGAAGGAATTTACAGCCTTTTAAAAGGCTGTAAACACAGATTATACCCTATATATTTACTCTAGAAACTAACTCTACGAACATGGAACACAGTGATAGTTGAGCCTCTTAATCTTTACGCTGAAGAGAAAATCCAATGCAACTATAGTCGCTTCCCGACTGGAGGGATTTTTGCAGTTTCTAGAACCTAACGTTCCTATAACCCTTTTTTTCTTGTGTTCCAACCGGACTAAGTTGTGGATTTTTTAGTTCCTCAGATCGTAGTTCCTATTAGGGATGGGCATTTTTGTCAATTTCTTATTTCGATCATTGATAGGTTTTAAAAAACGAGTACTCGAGTAGTCGGGGGCGTGGGTTGTTTGGGGGCGGGGCTTGTCCGTCATGTAGACAATGATATTCATTTAATATTTTAGCAATATTTTGGATTACATTAGCACTTTCTGATAAACCAAAATGTTATTTTACAGTATCAAATTACACTTTACTCAGAGTAAAGCTGACTTAAATTAGCCTACTGAACACATGATTGATGAATTCTGAATACAATTTAAAGGATAGGCCTATGTTCATCATCATAAAAATAAACACATATGATACTTTTAAGCTACTTTATTCAACAGTAAATAAAACGTTCTCTTCAGTGTAATAGGCTACTTCAGCAAGATGTTTCAACTGTGTTTATAACAACAAAAACGAACAGCTTAGTTTTTTTTTTCAAAGCTAAAAGGAAAAAAGTTAAACAAGTGTAACAAACCGTGACTGTCTTGCATTATACTGGGGCTCAACGTAATTCATCAAATCTTTAAACCCTTCCTACTCCTTCGACGAAACGAATGGTCAGCAATGTGATGCGTTCGTAGTAACAGCCATTCTCGCGGTCCTTGACAGTCTGTCTTTCAGTGAAGAAGCAGTGTTTTCTTATAGCGCTTCTTATCGTGAATGAGCAGCAAATCTTTCGCGATCATTTCGGTGATTAGTTGTGTGTCATCTTTTCACCTCTGGCTGCGTTGCATTTCTGTCTCCCGGTAAAAGATGCGATGCTCGTCTGAGTTTCGTCTCTGGTGGTATCGGATGACATTGATATTTTATGTAGGCTATACATATTATACGATGATGATAACGCGTTGTACTTGTGGTAGATTTGTGTGACACCTTGGCGCTGCATATTTTGCACTGAACTGTGTTTTCATATATTTTGTCGAAGTGAAGCCAGACATCATGACTTTGAAGACATTTTCTCTGCGTTTTTGTTTCGGTTTGGACTTTGGACCGCGCTCTGGCAACGCTAACCAATCTGAGCTCAAGGTGCCGCCCAAAATGCTGCTATAACCAATCAGAAAAAAAGGAAGATTTTTTTTTTTAAACTCAGATCATCGTTTTTATGGTCGATCGTCGCTGTCACGTTCGAGTACTCGAGTGATCGAGTACTGTGCCCATCCCTAGTTCCTATAACTCTTTCAGTACCTAGTCCAGAGCGAGGACTTTTTTAGTTCCCTTTCCCTAGCTCTACGTTGATTGGTCCAACTTATAAGTCACACCCACTGTCAACATGGAACTTGCAGCGCGCTGTCTCATAACTTAAGACAAACATAACGCAACCAGCTAATTGCTAATGCTAGCTAAACTTACCCGTCGTTTTGTTTGCCTCCTGCGCTCTGCTCTTCTATCTTCTTCCATCATATTACTTAAGATCATATTACGCTGGAGCCTTCGTCTTCTGTGTTTCTCTGTAGAGAACTCAAGCATAGTCTTTAAACGCCGCCGTTCGTACTCCGTTAATAAGGTCCCGGCAAGGCAGAACAGGAACATTACGATAGCCTCCTCCATGCTGGGTTGTTGTTGTTGTATGTGGCCGCGCTACGTCTAGTGATGACGCCATAAAGACAGTCGCCATGCTTGCGTCACTCCCTTACCCCTCCTACCAGTTCTTATGGCCACTTGGCCAGTGCGAACGCAAACAGCAAAACCCAGTTTGGAGGAGAGTAGTTCTTAGAACTGTTTAGAAGTGGACAGTTCCTATAACTAAGTTCCTGTAACTACTTGGTCGGAAAGCGGCTATTGAGGAGAAACATGATTATGTTATTATTATGCATACACTAATAACCTTACATTACTGTCCACTTTCTATGTATATCAGAGTTCCTAGTGGCGATGCGAATGCAACCAGGAAAAACGGTCCTAGGAGAACCATTAGTTCTCTGGGATCCACCCTGGTGGCTAGTTCCTAGAACTATCCGGTGTGAAAGCCTCTTTTATAGATGAGTAAATAAACGGTTCCTTGTTCTTAAGTCTTTAAAAACACATTGTTGACTTTATTCTTGTAGAACCACAACAGAAGATTGATGAGGAACCAAAGAAGAAGGTTCGGTCCAAAGTCAAACCTGTGGTGGATGAGCAAGTGGTCCGGTCCAAGGAAAGTTTAAACGCCCCTGGTAATCTGTCATTTGGTGACTTCCCAGTTCTTGGTTCCAAGATTCCCAACGCTGAAGAGAAGAAGCCGAAGGAGGGAAGAGGGCTTGTCTTCTATGAGTCCTTCTACAGCCAAGTGCGGGAGGTACATGGTTCGAACATGAGGGCAGCAGAAGCCTTGCTGGAAAATCAAAACAACGTTGGGAGACGGAGAAAAGCCATGAGCGCAAGCGAAGTGAACAGTTTGGCGGAGGACGTCATGAGAGCCCTTTCAGCCGAAGGAGAGCATGTGACCATCGAGAGGGTTTGTGTCTTGGGAAATTATCCAGACCTAATTTGTTTGCATCCCCAATCTCAATACCATGACTACATTTTTGTTTTTTTCTATTGTCACAGGTAATAAGTAGAGTTTGCTCACTTCTACAAGTGTCTACTTTAAAAGATTTGAATGTGGACGCTCGTCGGCATCTCCCTGCAGTCCAGGACCTTCAGCGCACCATCAAGGAGATCAATTTGTACATTGAGGTGAGGTATGAGGTCTTGTGATGAGTCTTTTCTCTGGTGTCTTGAGTTTACTTGATGTGTTTCTTTCCCCGTGTCAGTCAGTGGAGGCGGTGTCTTCTGTGTGCACACTTTACGAACTGGGACAGGCTCTGGCCAACCTGAAGAACAAGAAACGCTTTGAAGAGCTCCATCTGGGCCCTCTCTGCAAGATCCCTCTTCTCAACCGAATGTTCAAAATAGATGCAAATACTAAAGATGATGATGTGCATCAGATCGCAACTGTGGACATTCTTAGGGTGAGTTAGTTTAGCTCTGGCTGTGTTCTTGACCATTATTCAACATACTCGAAACTACATCTGCGTTGATGTAACGCTATGGTTTTCTGCTTGCTTTAGAGTCTCAGAATGTTCCGGAGAAAATGCAAGACACCTAGAATTGACCTTGCTGATTTCCTGAAGCACCTTGCAGACCATTATAGCTGCGAGTCGCCTTATGAACTCGGCATCAGAATCCAGAGTCTTGGGTTGCCCATTTCGGTAAGATTCTTTATTGTTGTTGCCATATTTTTTGGGCCTGTCCACCCCTCTTTTGGAAATATCTGATTCGGTGTTGAGGGTACAGTCTACAAATAGTGATGCACTATATAATGGATACCATACCGGTATAACCGTTACCTGTTTTTTGGCTTAAGCTATATATCAGAGTAGGGAAAGCAAGACTTTAAATTAGCTTAGGTATAGGTAAAAAAAACTAGTTTGCTTTGGTTTACACAGTTATACTTCTGAAGAATCAGACACAAGCTTTACGCTTATAATGTATTCACCAACCCCCAATCTCAAATGTTTACATCATACAAAAGAAAAACAAAAGAAAATAATAAACAAGGTAGAAAACAGAAAAACATCAGTTACATCAGTCATTAAACACGAACAGTTATGCGTTCAGGGAATCTGGACTGGAAAATGTGAATGATTAAACTTAGCTGATGGTGAAGTCGACAAGGCTGGGAAGAAAAGTCCTTGCAACAGTCAGTACTTTTAATTTGATAGTCCCAAGGTTGAAAAATAGGAGAGAGTCCTCCTGTCTTCCACAAGTGCAATCCAAACCCTCTAGTGTTCACGTTAACGTCCACGCTTCATAATCCAAGCACCATTTCACAAAGCCGAAAGTTAGCTGAAGCAAGTACTTTCACCCATGTAAGAAACCCAGGAATAAAAAAGGTCCATCTAAATAGACGACACGGTCACAATTAGCATAAAAGCCCAATGCTCAATACATTCAATATCCTAGTTATACATTAAATACATACACACTCTGGTCTTGGTAATATTTGAAAAGAAAACATACTACTTACAGATTGACCCAACAGGAAACATGTTCCTCAATCATAGGACCTTATAAATTCAAACGGAATAGCACAAGAAAGCAATTGCTTCCTCTATCCACATGCTTGCCTACTTCTTCAGGTATAGTACCTGGTTAAGTACTCATCTATGAGGATGATTAGCGCCCCTTAATGGTATTGAGAAGTATAACATCTAAGGTAACAGAGTTCAAGCTGTTACATACCCCTCCGCTCAGAGCAAAATTTGTCATAACCATGGCAAATTTTAAGATTTTGTACATGATAGGTGTCACATTTATCAGGGTCTGAGATAAAAACAACTGCATAGTTTACAGGTCCTAACTTCTTCTTAACCCTGGCCGGACCTTTCCACTTGGCAGATAATTTAGCCATTACACCTTCCTCAGCTCTCGATAGGGGATGAGCCCGCACCCAAACCACATCACCTTCTTGGAAATGAGCTGGTTTTCGACGATGGTCATAGTATTTCTTCTGTTTTGCCTGAGCTCGTTCCACATTAGACTTGACAATATTAAGAAGTTCACTTTGTTTATCAAGTGTGGTATAGGCAGGGTGACTAGGATCTGGCGGTCTCTGAAACGCACGCTCCATTGGGCCTTTAAGTCTCCTTCCTAGTGCTATTTCTGCAGGAGAGAATCCAGTACTTTCATGAAAGGCAGTATTGAGGGCAAACCTGAATTCAGGAATCCATCTATCCCATAATTTGTGATGGTCGCCTACATATGAGGCAATCATTGTCTTCAGATTTCTGTTAACCCGCTCAGTAAGGTTCGTCTGGGGATGGTACGCAGTTGTTAGTTTTTGAACAACACCCCACTGTTTGCACACAAAACTGAGGAGTTGGGAAGTAAACTGTGCTCCCCGATCAGACACTAGGTACGCTGGTGTGCCCCATCGAGTAAAAATCTCTTCCACCAAAATTCTTGCAATCTGTGGAGTTTTCGCTGATCTAAGTGGGAACATCTCCACCCACTTCGAACAGTAATCTACAATGACCATAAGATACTCCTTTTGCTTGCTGCTCTTAGGAAAAGGGCCCATTAGGTCAACCCCCAGCATGAAACCAGGTTCAACTACAGGTGTAGATTGTAGCTTACCAGAGAGTTTAGAAAGTGTTGGTTTGTATCGTTGACATATCAGGCATTCTTTGCAATAATTCCATACATCTTTCCTTATGGTTGGCCAGTAAACTGTTTCCAACAGTCGGAGAAGAGTTTTGAGCTTACCAAGATGCCCACTAAGCGGATTATCATGAGCATACTGGATGAAAGCCTGGCGATGTAGTGGTGGGATGATGAGTTGAAGCTTCTGCCTGTTTTGTCCATCAGGAATACTTCTGAAAAGAAATCCATTTTCAAGTATATGATGCACTCTAGAAATATCAGGAGGCTCGGACTGGTCACGGATGGTAGAGACTATGTGCTGTATGTCTTGATCATTATTTTGGGCATCAGCAATCTGAGTTAGATCGACTGGCATGTTGGCAGATGGAGGTATTTGATTAAGGGCAATTAGATTAGGTGAGCTATCCCCATTTGGGATTCTGGAAAGCATATCTGGCACTATGTTACACTGGCCCTTTCTGTACTTGACAACAAAGTGGAACCCTTGGAGCCGAATGGTCCACCTGACCAGACGTGACGATGGCTTAGGATGGTGAAAGGCCCACGTCAAAGCTGCATGATCTGTTATAATTTCAAATAGGCTTCCCTCTAAATAGGGTCGCCACTTTTCAACAGCCCACACAACTGCCAAACACTCTTTCTCTGACACTGAATAGGCTTTTTCTGCCCCCCTCAATAACCGTGATGCATAGGCAATGACACGCTCCATTCCTTCTACTTCCTGGGTAAGCACAGCTCCTAAACCTACTTCACTCGCATCCGTCTGGACTTTAAAAGGTTTCTCGAGATCAGGTGCTGCCAGAATGGGTGCTTTGGTTAAATCCATCTTGAGTAGATCCAATGATTTCTGACACTGCTCTGACCAAATCCAGGTTGTATTTTTTTGTTTTAGTGCATGAAGGGGTGCTGCTTTTTCTGAGAAATTAGGAATGAATCTATGATACCACCCAGCTAATCCCAAGAATCTTTGTACTTCTTTCAGGGATTGAGGAGTGGGAAACGATCGAATAGCTGAAACTTTGTCTGGATCAGTTTTTATTCCGTCCCCAGAAACTAGGTGACCGAGAAACTTAAGAGACTTCTGAATAAAATTGCATTTTTTCATATTGAGGGTGAGACCAGCTTTGGATAGGCAATTAAATACCTGCTGGATGTGCTCGAAGTGCTCTTGTTCGTTTTTTGAGTAGATCACCACATCATCAATGTATACCATACAGCACTTCCCCTTCAAATCCCTAAGCACATGCTCCATCAATCTTTGGAAAGACGCTGCCGCATTTTTCAGGCCGAAAGGTAAACGTTGGAATTCATATAATCCTGCTGAAGTCACAAAGGCTGTTTTATGAATACTGTCATGATCCATGTCTAGCTGCCAATATCCGCTTTTCAGATCAAGGGTACTGAACACAGATGCACCATGCATGGACTCCAAAATGTCTTGAATCTGTGGCATTGGGTATGCATCCAAAGGTGTCTTGGCATTAAGACCCCGATAATCCACACAAAAACGCGTCCCACCATCTTTCTTTGGTACCACAACTACCGGTGAAGCCCAAGATGAGGTAGATGGACGTATGATATGTTTATCCAACATCTCCTTTACCTGTTCATCAATGAAAGCTTGCTTCTCCTTTGACACTCGATAAGCTCTTTTCCGTACAGACACCTCATCAGTGGTAAGGATTCGATGTTTAACCAACGTTGTATGACCGATGTCATGAGTACAAACTGTAGGCCAACCCATCATCAGACCTTCCAACTGAATCTGCCCCGGTATGCTAGTGTCTGCTTGGGCAGTCAGACTGTGGATAGCCTGAAGATCCTCTTCATTGCGTGATGGTAAAGATAGGGCAAAGTAGAAATGGACAGTATGTATCGTCGGAATGGTATCCTGCCAAATAAAGGGATGGGTAACCACCTCGTCCCCGTCTGTGGGTAAGATATACTGAACACGCTGAAAATCTATCACCATTCCTGACTTCAACAAAAAATCCATTCCCAATATAACAGGAACAGCCAGGTCAGAATCGTTCATGATGTAGAATTCAACCTCCACTGGCATATCATGCACTTTTGTTATCCAGAGTACTTTCCCTACTGCAGCTTGATGATGGCCGTTGGCCAGAAGAAACGTTTGTCCTCCGCTTGACAACAAAACTTCTTCCTTACTCAACTGTTTCCAAAGGGATTTTTGCATTAACGATAAAGTACTACCAGTATCAACGAGTGCAGTTAACCGTTTACCTTGAATTTCAAGTGGAATGGTGAGGTTTCTGGGATTAAGCTGCAAATCCTCTTTAATGTTTTGCACAACTCTAGTATAGGATGGAGTGTTTCTTCTTTGTGACTCCTGACTCCCGACATTCTTCTTCCGCTGCTCATCAGCGTTCATCATGTTCCAGTACTTCTTTGACTCACCAATGTCTCTTTCAACTTGCATTCCAACCCTAACCAGTTCGTGGACTGACTGCAGGTTCCCTCTTAAAAGACTGGCCAGCCGAGGGTTGCAGTTCCTCAATATGGCCTGAATCATCTCCTTTTCCGCCATTCCCTTTTTCCACCTTAAACACAATGCCCGATAATGAAAAGCGTAGTCCCTAAAACTTTCATTCACCCCTTGCCTCCTTTCCATGAGCTTTCTCATGGCCACTACTTCATAATCTTCATTTAAGAAAGCTTGAAGAAAAGACTCTTTAAACTGCTGCCAATCACGGACCCTTTCCTTCTCCGCAGTCCACCAATCTTTGGCCGTGTGACTCAAAACAGCAGTAAGGGAAGCTATCGTTTCTTCATCTGTTAATGGGCGGACAGCAAAATACTCCTCACAGCGCTCAATGAATGCAAGTGGGTCTTCATCGGGGTGATTGCTGAATTTAGGGAATTCAAGCTTGACAGGTGGATTAAACTGACTTCCTGACATACTGTCAGGTGTACAGTAGGTATGAGAATGAATGTCTTTGGCAGGTTTGTGTATAACATGTCTACTCGTGGATAGCTGAGGGGTTGAACTTGTTGGGTGGTACATCTGTAGTTTACGATCTATCTGCTTGTCTCGCCTTTTTAGACAATCCACCATAGATGTACCCAGATCTTTCACAAGCATCTCTAGGTATTTTTTCACCCTTCCACACTCACGATCAACATGATATGACACTTTTTCTTCGGTGGATCTAAACCGCTCCTCACAATCCTGTACGGACATTTGTTCTCTCACCTGCTGTCGAAGGTTGCTGACATTTTTTTCCAGAGAATCAAGGCGATTGCTAATCTCATTAATTATGGTGGATTCTGCCTTAGGTTCTGTAGTCTCAGGATCTTCATAGACCTCTGGGAGTGGAGGAGGTGGTAGCTGAAAATCTTCCTCCGGGTCTTCCACACCAGCTCCATCTTCCTCATCTGAAATATATAAACTGCTAAAAGTATTGATCATCTCCTTTAATGGCTCTCGATGTGCTCTAAACGATGATGTTGAAAAGTCTGGGTCGGGTACAGGAACATCCCCTTCGAAAGCCTTTGAACTAGACATGATTTAATTGAAACCAATTTGTAGCAAACAAGTACCTTAAAGCCTTCCTAGTCCCTGTTCGGGCGCCATTTATATAACCGTTACCTGTTTTTTGGCTTAAGCTATATATCAGAGTAGGGAAAGCAAGACTTTAAATTAGCTTAGGTATAGGTAAAAAAAACTAGTTTGCTTTGGTTTACACAGTTATACTTCTGAAGAATCAGACACAAGCTTTACGCTTATAATGTATTCACCAACCCCCAATCTCAAATGTTTACATCATACAAAAGAAAAACAAAAGAAAATAATAAACAAGGTAGAAAACAGAAAAACATCAGTTACATCAGTCATTAAACACGAACAGTTATGCGTTCAGGGAATCTGGACTGGAAAATGTGAATGATTAAACTTAGCTGATGGTGAAGTCGACAAGGCTGGGAAGAAAAGTCCTTGCAACAGTCAGTACTTTTAATTTGATAGTCCCAAGGTTGAAAAATAGGAGAGAGTCCTCCTGTCTTCCACAAGTGCAATCCAAACCCTCTAGTGTTCACGTTAACGTCCACGCTTCATAATCCAAGCACCATTTCACAAAGCCGAAAGTTAGCTGAAGCAAGTACTTTCACCCATGTAAGAAACCCAGGAATAAAAAAGGTCCATCTAAATAGACGACACGGTCACAATTAGCATAAAAGCCCAATGCTCAATACATTCAATATCCTAGTTATACATTAAATACATACACACTCTGGTCTTGGTAATATTTGAAAAGAAAACATACTACTTACAGATTGACCCAACAGGAAACATGTTCCTCAATCATAGGACCTTATAGATTCAAACGGAATAGCACAAGAAAGCAATTGCTTCCTCTATCCACATGCTTGCCTACTTCTTCAGGTATAGTACCTGGTTAAGTACTCATCTATGAGGATGATTAGCGCCCCTTAATGGTATTGAGAAGTATAACATCTAAGGTAACAGAGTTCAAGCTGTTACACCGGTATCGGCCGATATATGTTCGTTTTTAATGTTATCGTTATCGTCCCGATAGGCAAATTTGGCTGATATATTAAAGCTGATAAATAATGTATTATTTCCTTCAGCTGAGACTCTTCAGATGCGCACTGTTCAACATGATGGTTTTGAATTGCTTGAAATATGATTGAATCACTTCAAAAAGGAAAATTGAGTAAGTGCAACATGTGCAAGTCTGTCATATCGACTACATAACATTATAATGAGAACATCATTATGATTGTGTGCTTGGGACATGATGAGACTTTTGTTTTTGTAATCAGGCTCTCAAAAAGTATATAAAAATTTAGATTTATCGGCCAACATATCTAATTGGTTATCGGCTTTCAAATATGAATAATTATCGGTTATCGGCCAAAATGTTCATATCAGTGCATTCCTAAGTGTAATGAATGACTTTTCTGGTGCTTTTACATTCTTTATGAAACATTAAGGCTTCGTTCTTCATTGTAACTGTGTGGAAAAGTCTTCTCCTTTTGTTTATTGTGAAATAGAAAGTAAAATGGATTATAATTGTGTGTTTGGGACATGGATTTGAATGGTGAGACTTTTGTTTTTGTAATCAATTTCTGAAAATTATATAAAAATTTTGATTTAGATTTATCGGCCAATATATCGGTTATCGGCTTTCAATTATAAAGAATAAACGGTTATCGGGCAAAATTTTCATATCGGTGCATTCCTATCTACAAATCATTGAAAATACATCCTTCAAGAATTTTCCAAAACTCTAAAATTCCCATCATTCTTAATACAATGGTGGCATTTGTTGTGTCAGTACGCAAAATTGAAAAGAGTTTATTTGCTCATTCTGTGTTCTTAGACGTTGAATAAGGCATCAGCTTCTGAGTATTGCCACATGGACAGGGCCAAAGAAACCATTCAGAGGGAGATTCAGGAGGAGGTGGATGCCAAAATGTTTAAGATCAAGAAGAGCCTGATGGATCCCACCCAAGGACCTGGGATCTACTCCCAGATTGGAAACTCCGAGCTTAGGAAAAAATACGCAAATATGACCGCCACCGATGCAGTCATGGAAGTCTTCATCAACTCTGAAGGCGTCTTCAGTAAAGCTATGACGAAGGTGAGCAACTTACACTGCAAAAAAGGCTTTTCTTACTTAGTATTTTTGTCTTGTTTCCAGTTCAAATATCTAAAAATTCTTAAATCAAGATGCATTTACCAGATGAGTAAAATGACAGAAGATATTGTGTCCTGTTTTCCGGGGGAATTAATCAAAATTAAGTGAGTTGATGCTTAAAAAAAAAGCTAAATCATCTGCCAATGGGGTCAGAAATATAATCTTAATTCAAACAGAAACAACATTATTTTTCTTCCCCCATTGGCAGAAGATTTTGCTTGTTTTAAGGAAAAACTCGCTTAATATTTATTTATTTCCCCAGAAAACAAGACTTAATATCTTATGTCATTTTACTCATCTAGTAAATGCATGTTAAAAAAATTAACAGTGTGTTGATCAAGTTGTTGTGTGCACATCCCACCTTCTGGCAGGTGCAGGACAAAAAGAACTACTGAATTAAAAAAATTAAATGTCCGCAACACTGCTATTTACTCCCATATTTAATAAAAAAGGCAATAGGCCTTACAATCTGACCCACCCTGTGATTACAATTAGCTTGATTGGGTCTAAACAAGCCTAATAACCTCTCTCATTAATTAATTAAGAGAACACTTGCAATTCCATATGCACATCACTTACCAAATTGTAATTAGAAACATGCAAATAACAAGAAACAGTGCATACTCACATACATGTCATATATATATATATATATATATATAACCGACAACCAAATACATGTACTTACATAAATACAAATTAAAGTAACACTAGGTAGTTTTTCAACCTTCATAATATATTTCCAAGTCTCTTGTGATGGTACATCGACTTACAATAGGTTGAATGACACGTCTGCCATAGCCTAACGGGGTCTGTAGCATTTTTAATCGTACTTTTAAACTTCGGGGTTCGGGTAGTAACCCGAGCACAAAAAGAACTACAAAATTCGACTGCTTTACGGCATAGGCTACCTCACTTCCCCCAACACATCCTCACATGCTGTTGGACTTGTAAGTATATTGCTTGTATATCACTCGGACAAGCTTTCACTCGTTGATGTGAGCTAAAAAGCACCTGCCGTTTTTGTTGATGAACAAGTCAAGTTACCTCAGTAACTTAAACATCTTCGGAGGCTAGCTGTGCTTGTTCGATGTCCGACGATTTGTACGCGTTGTGTTTATTCCCCAATCGAACTCGTGTAACTGTCTGTCACACGTTCTACCGTCCACAGCATTACTTGATAGACAAAAATAGGAGCATCAAACAGAAACAACTCGCTTACGGGGTGTGAGGCGCACAAACAATACAGACTGCCGACAGTTATTAACCGGGCGCACGCAGCTCTTAAAGGGGACACACCTTATTTCCACTCGTTACAACTTCACCCAACTGAACAGGGACCGGTATACAGGGTGGAGGGGATCAGGCCGTGAGTGAAGAGACTGCTCTGCGTGAGTGGTATTTACGACAGTAACGTTAAATACAAGTAGTCCACAGCGACTCTAGGGGTCGTTGTTTGACCAAAACGGAAATCCTACCTAGTGGGGCTTTAAGACATATACATGACAAAAAAACATTCATTATAAGAATGGCTTTATGTCAAAATCCTCATTCAGACCATAAGGAGACATAGTGTTCAAATAGTAAATCCAAAACGTTTCCCGTTGGAGAAGCCTTTTACCATGATCTCCTCCTCAAAACGGTTTATTGACCCGCTCCACCCCGATGTATCTAAGGGCGCTGACATTGTGGCCAGCTAATTTAAAATGAGCGGCAACAGGACTGCGTTCATCTCCTTTTCAAATGGTACTTCTGTGCTCACTGATTAAAAAAATTAACAGACCCTCCAGAAAAACATGATTATGCGATCGCATAATCAGCCAAAGTCCGCAAAATATGCGTGTCTTGCATGATTTCATAATCCCCGCATTTTAGTTGCTAAAAGTGCATATATCTCAGCAGAAAGTTGAGAAATGTTGCATTTGCGTCACACAAGAGCCGCCATTTTCCCTGTAAGCTGTAAAACAGGAAGCACACATTTTATTTATTTGTATTTTATTTCTTCATTTTGACAGAAGTTGTAGCATATTCCTCTTGTAAAGC